>JAYEVI010000331.1:0-143024 GCA_036346575.1 Dendrocalamus sinicus | reverse complement strand
GCAAACACCATACGGACAAAGTCGAGACACGAAATGAAACTGAGTGCCAAACACCTCGAATGGACTTCATATGTGCCCTACCTCATTTGGCATGCATTGAATCCATCCGAGTCGGTGTTAAACTTTCCTCAAAATCGAATTCTGACGGGCACTGCAAACTCCATGTATGCGAAATCGAGACTTGAAATAAACTGAGTGCCAAACACCTCGAACGGACTTGACATGCATCATATCTCATTTTGGCACGCATTTCGAATCCATCCAACTCGACGGTAAACTTTCCTCCAAAATGGGTTTCGACGGTAAATGTAAACGGCATGCGTCGAAATCGAGTCACGGAATGAAACCGAGTACCAAATACCCCGAATGGACTTCATATGCATCCCCACTCATTTTGGCATGCATTTTGAATCCGTCTGACTCGTGTTAAACTTTCCACCGAAATGGATTCTGACGGTACTTTAAACTCCACAAATACAAATCGAGTGGCAAAATGAAACTGAGTGCCAAACACTTCGAATGGACTTCACGTGTGCCCTAGCTATTTTCTGCATTGATTTTGAATCAATCCGACTCAGTGTTAAGCTTTCCACCAAAGTGGGTTTAAGCGGGTACTGCAAACACCATACGGACAAAGTCGAGAGACGAAATGAAACTGAGTGCCAAACACCTCGAATGGACTTCATATGTGCCCTACCTCATTTGGCATTTATTGAATCCATCCGAGTCGGTGTTAAACTTTCCTCAAAATCGAATTCTGACGGGCACTGCAAACTCCATGTATGCGAAATCGAGACTTGATATAAACTGAGTGCCAAACACCTCGAACGGACTTGACATGCATCATATCTCATTTTGACACACATGTCGAATCCATCCAACTCGACGGTAAACTTTCCTCCAAAATGGGTTTCGACGGGAAATGTAAATGGCATGCGTACGAAATCGAGTCACGGAATGAAACCGAGTACCAAATACGCCGAGTGGACTTCATATGCATCCCCACTCATTTTGGCATGCATTTGGAATCCGTCTGACTGCGTGTTAAACTTTCCGCCGAAATGGATTCCGATGGTACTTTAAACTCCACTCGCACGAAATCGACCGCAAATGAAACTGAGTGCCAAACACATCGAATGGACTTCACGTGTGCCCTAGCTGTTTTCTGCATTGATTATGAATCAATCCGCTCGGTGTTATACTTTCCACCAAAGTGGGTTTCAGCGGGTACTGCAAACACCATACGGACAAAGTCGAGACACGAAATGAAACTGAGTGCCAAACACCTCGAATGGACTTCATATGTGCCCTACCTCATTTGGCATTTATTGAATCCATCCGAGTCGGTGTTAAACTTTCCTCAAAATCGAATTTTGACGGCACTCGCAAACTCCATGTATGCGAAATCGAGACTTGATATAAACTGAGTGCCAAACACCTCGAACGGACTTGACATGCATCATATCTCATTTTGGCACGCATGTCGAATCCATCCAACTCGACGGTAAACTTTCCTCCAAAATGGGTTTCGACGGGAAATGTAAACGACATGCGTACGAAATCGAGTCACGGAATGAAACCGAGTACCAAATACGCCGAATGGACTTCATATGCATCCCACTCATTTTGGCATGCATTTGGAATCCGTCGACTGCGTGTTAAACTTTCCACCGAAATGGATTCCGACGGGTACTTTAAACTCCACTCGCACGAAATCGAGTGGCAAAATGAAACTGAGTGCCAAACACTTCGAATGGACTTCACGTGTGCCCTAGCTGTTTTCTGCATTGATTTTGAATCAATCCGACTCGATGTTATACTTTCCACCAAAGTGGGTTTCAGCGGTACTGCAAACACCATACGGACAAATTCGAGACACGAAATGAAACTGAGTGTCAAACACCTCGAATGCACTTCATATGTGCCCTACCTCATTTGGCATGCATTGAATCCATCCGAAGTCGGTGTTAAACTTACCTCAAAATCGACTCGACGGCACTACAAACTCCATGTATGCGAAATCGAGACATGAAATAAACTGAGTGCCAAACACCTCGAACGGACTTGACATGCATCATAACTCATTTTGGCACGCATTTCGAATCCATCCAACTCGACGGTAAACTTTCCTCCAAAATGGGTTTCGACGGGAAATGTAAACGGCATGCGTACGAAATCGAGTCACAGAATGAAACCGAGTACCAAATACGCCGAATGCACTTCATATGCATCCCCACTCATTTTGGCATGCATTTGGAATCCGTCTGACTGCGTGTTAAACTTTCCACCGAAATGGATTCCGACGTGTACATTAAACTCCACTCGCATACGAAATCGAGTGGCAAATGAAACTGAGTGCCAAACACTTCGAATGGACTTCACGTGTGCCCTAGCTGTTTTCTGCATTGATTTTGAATCAATCCGGTGTTACACGAAATGAAACTGAGTGCCAAACACCTCGAATGGACTTCACATGTGCCCTACCTCATTTGGCATGCATTGAATCCATCCGAGTCGGTGTTAAACTTTCCTCAAAATCGAATTCGGGCACCGCAAACTCCATGTATGCGAAATCGAGACTTGATATAAACTGAGTGCCAAACACCTCGAACGGACTTGACATGCATCATATCTCATTTTGGCACGCATTTGAATCCATCCAACTCGACGGTAAACTTTTCTCCAAAATGGGTTTCGACGGAAATGTAAGCGGCATGCGCATTTAAATCGAGTCACGGAATGAAACCGAGTACCAAATACGCCGAATGGACTTCATATGCATCCCCACTCATTTTGGCATGCATTTTGAATCCGTCGACGGCGTGTTAAACTTTCCACCGAAATGGATTCTGACGGGTACTTTAAACTCCACTCACACGAAATCGAGTGGCAAAATGAAACTGAGTGCCAAACACTTCGAATGGACTTCACGTGTGCCCTAGCTATTTTCTGCATTGATTTTGAATCAATCCGACTCCGTGTTAAACTTTCCACCAAAGTGGGTTTCAGCGGGTACTGCAAACACCATACGGACAAAGTCGAGACACGAAATGAAACTGAGTGCCAAACACCTCGAATGGACTTCATATGTGCCCTACCTCGTTTGGCATGCATTGAATCCATCCGAGTCGGTGTTAAACTTTCCTCAAAATCGAATTCTGACGGGCACTGCAAACTCCATGTATGCGAAATCGAGACTTGAAATAAACTGAGAGCCAAACACCTCGAACGGACTTGACATGCATCATATCTCATTTTGGCACGCATTTCGAATCCATCCAACTCGACGGTAAACTTTCCTCCAAAATGGGTTTCGACGGTAAATGTAAACGGCATGCGTACAAATCGAGTCACAGAATAAAACCGAGTACCAAATAAGCCGAATGGACTTCATATGCATCCCCACTCATTTTGGCATGCATTTGGAATCCGTTTGACTGCGTGTTAAACTTTCCACCGAAATGGATTCGGACGGGTACTTTAAACTCCACTCATGCGAAATCGAGTGGCAAAATGAAACTGAGTGCCAAACACTTCGAATGGACTTCACGTGTGCCCTAGCTGTTTTCTGCATTGATTTTGAATCAATCCGACTCGATGTTATACTTTCCACCAAAGTGGGTTTCAGCGGGTACTGCAAACACCATACGGACAAAGTCGAGACACGAAATGAAACTGAGTGCCAAACACCTCGAATGGACTTCATATGTGCCCTACCTCATTTGGCATGCATTGAATCCATCCGAGTCGGTGTTAAACTTTCCTCAAAATCGAATTCTGACGGGCACTGCAAACTCCATGTATGCGAAATCGAGACTTGAAATAAACTGAGTGCCAAACACCTCGAACGGACTTGACATGCATCATATCTCATTTTGGCACGCATTTCGAATCCATCCAACTCGACGGTAAACTTTCCTCCAAAATGGGTTTCGACGGGAAATGTAAACGGCATGCGTACGAAATCGAGTCACGGAATGAAACCGAGTACCAAATACCCCGAATGGACTTCATATGCATCCCCACTCATTTTGGCATGCATTTTGAATCCGTCTGACTGCGTGTTAAACTTTCCACCGAAATGGATTCTGACGGGTACTTTAAACTCCACAAATACGAAATCGAGTGGCAAAATGAAACTGAGTGCCAAACACATCGAATGGACTTCACGTGTGCCCTAGCTATTTTCTGCATTGATTTTGAATCAATCCGAGTCAGTGTTAAACTCTCGACCAAAGTGGGTTTTGCCGGGTACTGCAAACTCCATACGGACAATGTCAAGAAACGAAATGAAACTGAGTGCACCTCGAATGGACTTCATTAGGGAACTACCTCATTTGGCATGCATCGAATCCATCCGAGTCGGTGTTAAACTTTCCTCAAAATCGAATTCTGACGGCACTTCAAACTCCATGTATGCGAAATCGAGACTTGATATAAACTGAGTGCCAAACACCTCGAACGGACTTGACATGCATCATATCTCATTTTGACACACATGTCGAATCCATCCAACTCGACGGTAAACTTTCCTCCAAAATGGGTTTCGACGGGAAATGTAAATGGCATGCGTCTTTAAATCGAGTCACGGAATGAAACCGAGTACCAAATACGCCGAGTGGACTTCATATGCATCCCCACTCATTTTGGCATGCATTTGGAATCCGTCTGACTGCGTGTTAAACTTTCCACCGAAATGGATTCCGATGGGTACTTTAAACTCCACTCGCACGAAATCGAGTGGCAAAATGAAACTGAGTGCCAAACACATCGAATGGACTTCACGTGTGCCCTAGCTGTTTTCTGCATTGATTATGAATCAATCCGGCTCGGTGTTATACTTTCCACCAAAGTGGGTTTCAGCGGGTACTGCAAACACCATACGGACAAAGTCGAGACACGAAATGAAACTGAGTGCCAAACACCTCGAATGGACTTCATATGTGCCCTACCTCATTTGGCATTTATTGAATCCATCCGAGTCGGTGTTAAACTTTCCTCAAAATCGAATTCTGACGGGCACTGCAAACTCCATGTATGCGAAATCGAGACTTGATATAAACTGAGTGCCAAACACCTCGAACGGACTTGACATGCATCATATCTCATTTTGGCACGCATGTCGAATCCATCCAACTCGACGGTAAACTTTCCTCCAAAATGGGTTTCGACGGGAAATGTAAACGACATGCGTACGAAATCGAGTCACGGAATGAAACCGAGTACCAAATACGCCGAATGGACTTCATATGCATCCCCACTCATTTTGGCATGCATTTGGAATCCGTCTGACTGCGTGTTAAACTTTCCACCGAAATGGATTCCGACGGGTACTTTAAACTCCACTCGCACGAAATCGAGTGGCAAAATGAAACTGAGTGCCAAACACTTCGAATGGACTTCACGTGTGCCCTAGCTGTTTTCTGCATTGATTTTGAATCAATCCGACTCGATGTTATACTTTCCACCAAAGTGGGTTTCAACGGGTACTGCAAACACCGTACGGACAAATTCGAGACACGAAATGAAACTGAGTGTCAAACACCTCGAATGCACTTCATATGTGCCCTACCTCATTTGGCATGCATTGAATCCATCCGAGTCGGTGTTAAACTTACCTCAAAATCGAATTCTGACGGGCACTGCAAACTCCATGTATGCGAAATCGAGACTTGAAATAAACTGAGTGCCAAACACCTCGAACGGACTTGACATGCATCATAACTCATTTTGGCACGCATTTCGAATCCATCCAACTCGACGGTAAACTTTCCTCCAAAATGGGTTTCGACGGGAAATGTAAACGGCATGCGTACGAAATCGAGTCACAGAATGAAACCGAGTACCAAATACGCCGAATGCACTTCATATGCATCCCCACTCATTTTGGCATGCATTTGGAATCCGTCTGACTGCGTGTTAAACTTTCCACGAAATGGATTCGGCGTGTACATTAAACTCCACTCGCACGAAATCGAGTGGCAAAATGAAACTGAGTGCCAAACACTTCGAATGGACTTCACGTGTGCCCTAGCTGTTTTCTGCATTGATTTTGAATCAATCCGACACGAAATGAAACTGAGTGCCAAACACCTCGAATGGACTTCATATGTGCCCTACCTCATTTGGCATGCATTGAATCCATCCGAGTCGGTGTTAAACTTTCCTCAAAATCGAATTCTGACGGGCACTGCAAACTCCATGTATGCGAAATCGAGACTTGAAATAAACTGAGTGCCAAACACCTCGAACGGACTTGACATGCATCATATCTCATTTTGGCACGCATTTCGAATCCATCCAACTCGACGGTAAACTTTCCTCCAAAATGGGTTTCGACGGGAAATGTAAACGGCATGCGTACGAAATCGAGTCACGGAATGAAACCGAGTACCAAATACCCCGAATGGACTTCATATGCATCCCCACTCATTTTGGCATGCATTTTGAATCCGTCTGACTGCGTGTTAAACTTTCCACGAAATGGATTCGACGGGTACTTTAAACTCCACTCACACGAAATCGAGTGGCAAAATGAAACTGAGTGCCAAACACTTCAATGGACTTCACGTGTGCCTAGCTATTTTCTGCATTGATTTTGAATCAATCCGACTCCGTGTTAAACTTTCCACCAAAGTGGGTTTCAGCGGGTACTGCAAACACCATACGGACAAAGTCGAGACACGAAATGAAACTGAGTGCCAAACACCTCGAATGGACTTCATATGTGTCCTACCTCATTTGGCATGCATTGAATCCATCCGAGTCGGTGTTAAACTTTCCTCAAAATCGAATTCTGACGGGCACTGCAAACTCCATGTATGCGAAATCGAGACTTGAAATAAACTGAGTGCCAAACACCGCGAACGGCCTTGACATGCATCATATCTCATTTTGGCACGCATTTCGAATCCATCCAACTCGACGGTAAACTTTCCTCCAAAATGGGTTTCGACGGGAAATGTAAACGGCTTGCGTACGAAATCGAGTCACGGAATGAAACCGAGTACCAAATACCCTGAATGGACTTCATATGCATCCCCACTCATTTTGGCATGCATTTTGAATCCGTCTGACTGCGTGTTAAATTTTCCAACGAAATGGATTCTGACGGGTACTTTAAACTCGACAAATACGAAATCGAGTGGCAAAATGAAACTGAGTGCCAAACACCTCGAATGGACTTCATATGTGCCCTACCTCATTTGGCATGCATTGAATCCATCCGAGTCGGTGTTAAACTTTCCTCAAAATCGAATTCTGATGGGCACTGTAAACTCAATGTATGCGAAATCGAGACAAGAAATAAACTGAGTGCCAAACACCTCGAACGGCCTTGACATGCATACGACAATAGCGCCCAATATCAAGATTTAACTAAAGGTGAATTCGTTTCTTCAGCCCTCATATGTTACTAAAAATAGACCGCTACCTAATGCAAGTGATTTAATTGTGCTTAGGAACTTGGGAAAGGATGAAGGAAAGGGACATGGAGTCCTGGACATGCATGGAAGGAATAAGGGAGGTCACCACGTCACTTTGGGACCAAGTCAAGCACGAATTCGAGTTGGACACGTTTTGGAATCAGACTCGGACTGCTGCGATGGTACCAAGTTCAAATGGGCATAACTTCCTCATACGGACTCCGTTTGGGACGTTCTTGTACTTCATGGAAAGCTTATGAAGTCTACTTTCCAACTGATCCAACCTCATCTTCAAATTCTATCCGAGCCGGCCGCAATCGTCAAAAGAGTCCACGTTGCTCACGTACTGGAATCGGATTCGGACTGTTGCAATGGTGCAAGTTTAAACGGACATAACTTCCTCATACGGACTCCATTTGGGACGTTCTTGTACTTCATGGAAAGCTTATCAAGTCTACTTTCCAATGGATCCAACCTCATCTTCAAATTTGATCCGAGCCGGCCGGAATCATCAAAACAATCCACGTAGGTTTCTGAGTCCGAGTCAAAAGGGTGCTGCGCCACCTCCACTTGGGCCCATGGGCCTTGTAACCCTAGGGTGTACCCTTTGGGACGCCTCCCCTGGTTGTTTTCACTATATAGGAGCCGCCGCCTCCGTTTCTAGGACCAACAGATTCGTGTTACAGAACCTCAACTATCCTTGTGCGACTTTTATATCTAGCAAATTTCAGGTTGCTCACTATCCTTGTTCTTGCGTGTTCTTCGGTTGCATGCAGGAATAGACCTTCGTGGTCAGGTCAACCGCATTCTTGGCACGGTTGATAACATCTTGGGGTTGGTTCAGCGATTGCTAAGGCGCAAGTGACGTCTCGTACGGTTGTAGTCGGATCGCAAGAGTCATCTCCACGGAAATCGATAGTTATCATCCTATCGGAAGATCGGGACCCCATCGCCTCATCAAAGATTATGAAGTCTACTTTCGAACAGATCTAACCTAATCTTCAAATTCTATCCGAGCCGGCCGCAATCGTCAAAAGAGTCCACGTTGGTCACGTACTGGAATCGGATTCGGACTGCTGCTATGGTGCAAGTTTAAACGGGCATAACTTCCTCATACGGACACCGTTTGGGATGTTCTTGTACTGCATGGAAAGCTTATCAAGTCTACTTTCCAATGGATCCAACCTCATCTTCAAATTCCATTCGAGCCGGCCGGAATCATCAAAACAATCCACGTAGATTTCTGAGTCCGAGTCAAAAGGGTGCTGCGCCACCTCCACTTGGGCCCATGGGCCTTGTAACCCTAGGGTGTACCATTTGGGACGCCTCCCCTGGTTGTTTTCACTATATAGGAGCCGCCGCCTCCGTTTCTAGGACTTAGGTTTTGTTTAGATCAGTTTAGCCCATTGTGCAAACTCCACGTTCTCTTGTGTCGGCTAGACCAACAGATTCGTGTTACAGAACCTCAACTATCCTTGTGCGACTTTTATATCTAGCAAATTTCAGGTTGCTCACTATCCTTGTTCTTGCGTGTTCTTCGGTTGCATGCAGGAATAGACCTTCGTGGTCAGGTCAACCGCATTCTTGGCACGGTTGATAACATCTTGGGGTTGGTTCAGCGATTGCTAAGGCGCAAGTGACGTCTCGTACGGTTGTAGTCGGATCGCAAGAGTCATCTCCACCGAAATCGATAGTTATCATCCTATTGGAAGATCGGGACCCCATCGCCTCATCAGTTGGTATCAGAGCTTCAGTTGACCGGTAGGAATTCTTTGTATCCCTAGTTAGTAGATTGATTTTTATTTCCCATAGTCCAGAAAAATTGCCCCACAAAAGAGTTAATTTCGCTGTCCAAACCCGTTGTGTCTTTCAATCTGTTAGTTTTGGTTTGCTAAATTGAATTTGTGTCCATTTTAGCTTTGTCTAGTTGCTGGTCATATCGTTGATTCCATAAAAAAATCTAAACAAAAAAAATTCCCCTATCACAAACCCTTATACCAATTTCGGCTGATTTTTCCTTTTTCTGCAGCCGCCACCAAAAACGTCATAACTTTTGATTCCGAGATTATTTTTGAGTGAGACCACCTCCATTAGATTCAAAACTTCATTGTCCATCTATCTGTAAAATTTCACGTCATTCCAGCAAGGCAGTTAAGAGATATCTGCGGTGCAAGTTCACCTAAAAATCCAGATTGAATCTGCAACAGCCGGCACTTGTGAATTTTGTGCGAATTTTTCGGTCGGTTTGCAGAACTTGGCCCCAAAACAAAAGTTGTAGAAAAAGCCGTCAGGAAACGGAGAAAAAAAGAATCATTGAAGAAAAGGCAACTGAAAAAAAGTTACGGCCGAAATACCGACTTGCTGTCCAGTGGACAGAAATCTTCAGTTTCCAAGTTTTGGGTCAATCCTTGTGCCCTTCAATTCCAGATTGCATTCAATTGAATTATCTTGTATTTACCACTCCCATACATTGCCATACACTTATTTTAGCCTTCTTCCATCTTTCGTTGATCAGCAACATAGGCTAAGTGCTAGATACGAACTATAATTCAATTCTGTGCAATTTCTGAAATTAATTGATTGCTTTCCTTTGCTACAAAATACATAGCCTATCCAAGCTCCACTTTTCTACTAACCGAACAGGTCTCGCTTTACCTTGCAATCGCTTTACTCATCACTTGAGTCAGATTTATCACGAACCAGCCACGGTTGCACCACCTGTTTGTTTTGGTAAGAACTTGTAAGAATTTGGTAAGAGCTTGAGAGATGCGTGGCTTGATTTGAGCCTCCATATCCTAGTAGTTGATAGGAACATTTACTTGTGATTTGTTCCTTGTTTTCTACTAACAATGACAGGCTTGAGAAAATTGGTAGATTATGATGTCATCGCGGGCAGATTTGAACTTGAAGGGAAACAATTACGGTATATATCTTGCCACTCACCGCTGAGAGTACGTCGTCGGACTACTTCTTGTGGGTTACTATGATGGATAGCTACTTTGAAAGACAAGATCTTGATCCTTATGAGAAGATGAGCATGGCAAGGACGGCGCTGATTGGTGATGTTCAACATTGGTGGTCGAATCTCGAGTTCCACTATATATACACATGGGAGGAGATGAAAAAGAAATTGCGACATCGTTTTGTACCTCCAGCACTCACGGTCACAAGCGAGGTGGAATCTGAGGTAATTGAAAATGTTGATATTGTTTTGGTTTCTACTCCATCTACAGATACCACCGAGATACTTGAAGAGGTGAAGGATGATCTGGTGCATCTTATGCCATTAGAGGAGAAGTTTGAGGTAAATACATATCTAATGAGGACGATAATGACAAAGGTACTGATTTGGTGCTACAACAAGACATAGATCAACCTTGTGAGTATATACCTGCTGTAGTGCAATCTTTTGATATTCCTTGTGTTGACTTGAACGAACCATGTGCTGATCTAAATTCTCACAATTTTGCACTTGTCGAATTAATTACACATAAGGAAGTATTTGATAGAATATCCCCTGCTGATGCATTGTGCTATATCAAGCTTAATGAGGCCGTTAGTTTGGATTGTGCTATGGAGAAAGTTTCTGAACTTGCATGTTCGAAATTCTTGTTTAGTGCCTACACCCTTGGGTATAAGTTTAATTTGATTGGAGATTATGGTGTAGAAAATCAATTTTTTGTATATCGAATATGCATAACTTATGATCACATGGATGAATTGAAGCTTGCTGTATTGGACAACAATTCTTGTGTGTTGAATCTTGTTCAATATGAGAAGGAAGTAAAATTTAGTACTCATCCAATACCTATGTGTTCATCTATTTTTGAACCATCTAACATTGACAATCTGAATAATGAAATTGATGTATGGAATAACTTGCAAATCTTTTCACCCTTACTAGATGAATTTGCTATTGCTCAATTGAAATCTGATTATATCAAAGAACTTTGCTTGATTCCAAAAGTTGTAGCTTTACCCATATGTGCCACCACTACAAGTATACAACTTCAAAGATTTGAATTGCATAGATGCTTCACTTACATTTGCAAAACAAGTTGCAATAATTGCTGTGTGAGAAATTTTGATTTGCTCATTAACATATATGATTACTTTTGGGTTAATAATATAATGAGCTTTTATGATCACTGTTGTTTTATAACATTAATTGTGCAACAACGAAGAACTGTTAAAACGGATGACATATACATATACCATGCATACACCTTGGCTTCTCTGTTACCATACTTTCAGCTTATCAAAAGCCGAGGACGGCTTTACTTTCAAGAAGGGAGAATGATAAGAACATGTACCCTATGGATATAATCATATTTGCTATACTTGTTGTTCGAATTACAAGAGCTCCTACGCACCACTTAAATTATCAGGTGAGTTCGTTTCAAACAGGTTTCACTTTGTTTGACAAAGAACTTATGATATTACATAATGAGAGTTTGTTGCGTTTGTTATTATGTACCGACATTTATGATGAAGATCATGCAATACGTGAGGCTACACATATGCTAAAACCGAGGACGGTTTTCTATCAAGAAGGGGAGGATGATGTGACCACGCCACAAACACATACGACAATAGCGCCCAATATCAAGATTGAACTAAAGGTGAATTCATTTCTTCAGCCTTCATATGTTACTAAGAATAGACCGCTACCTAATGCAAGTGATTTAATTGTGCTTAGGAACTTGGGAAAGGACGAAGGAAAGGGACATGGAGTCCTGGACATGCATGGAAGGAATAAGGGAGGTCACCACGTCACTTTGGGACCAAGTCAAGCACGAATTCGAGTTGGACACGTTTTGAAATCAGACTCGGACTGCTGCGATGGTACCAAGTTCAAACGGGTATAACTTCCTCATACGGACTCCGTTTGGGACGTTCTTGTACTTCATGGAAAGATTATGAAGTCTACTTTCGAACAGATCTAACCTAATCTTCAAATTCTATCCGAGCCGGCCGCAATCGTCAAAAGAGTCCACGTTGGTCACGTACTGGAATCGGATTCGGACTGCTGCAATGGTGCAAGTTTAAACGGGCATAACTTCCTCATACGGACACCGTTTGGGACGTTCTTGTACTTCTTGGAAAGCTTATCAAGTCTACTTTCCAATGGATCCAACCTCATCTTCAAATTCCATCCGAGCCGGCCGGAATCATCAAAACAATCCACGTAGATTTCTGAGTCCGAGTCAAAAGGGTGCTGCGCCACCTCCACTTGGGCCCATGGGCCTTGTAACCCTAGGGTGTACCCTTTGGGACGCCTCCCCTGGTTGTTTTCACTATATAGGAGCCGCCGCCTCAGTTTCTAGGACTTAGGTTTTGTTTAGATCAGTTTAGCCCCTTGTGCAAACTCCACGTTCTCTTGTGTCGGCTAGACCAACAGATTCGTGTTACAGAACCTCAACTATCCTTGTGCGACTTTTATATCTAGCAAATTTCAGGTTGCTCACTATCCTTGTTCTTGCGTGTTCTTCGGTTGCATGCAGGAATAGACCTTCGTGGTCAGGTCAACCACGTTCTTGGCACGGTTGATAACATCTTGGGGTTGGTTCAGCGATTGCTAAGGCGCAAGTGACGTCTCGTACGGTTGTAGTCGGATCGCAAGAGTCATCTCCACCGAAATCGATAGTTATCATCCTATCGGAAGATCGGGACCCCATCGCCTCATCAACTTTCCTCAAAATCGAATTCTGACGGGCACTGCAAACTCCATGTATGCGAAATCGAGACTTGAAATAAACTGAGTGCCAAACACCTCGAACGGACTTGACATGCATGATATCTCATTTTGGCACGCATTTCGAATCCATCAAACTCGACGGTAAACTTTCCTCCAAAATGGGTTTCGACGGGAAATGCAAACGGCATGCGTACGAAATCGAGTCACGGAATGAAACCGAGTACCAAATACGCCGAATGGACTTCATATGCATCCCCACTCATTTTGGCATGCATTTGGAATTCGTCTGACTGCGTGTTAAACTTTCCACCGAAATGGATTCTGACGGGTACTTTAAACGCCACTCGCACGAAATCGAGTGGCAAAATGAAACTGAGTGCCAAACACTTCGAATGGACTTCACGTGTGCCCTAGCTATTTTCTGCATTGATTTTGAATCAATCCGACTCAGTGTTAAACTTTCCACCAAAGTGGGTTTCAGCGGGTACTGCAAACATCGCACGGACAAAGTCGAGACACGAAATGAAACTGATGTGACCACGCCACATATACATACGACCATAGTTCCCAAGAATAAACAAAAGGTGAATTCGTTTCTTCGGTTTCAATTTATTTTAAATAAGAATATGATGCTATCTAAAGATGAAAATGTATATTTGTCTAGCTATATAAGGAGGATTGCATTAACGCTACGCGCTCATGGCTGGGGTCCACCTAAAGGGAAGCCAAATAATATATCAAGACCTCAACGCCTTTCCAAACTCTTGCTCAAGGTCACCACGTCACTTTTGGATCAATTCAAGCAAGAGTTCAAGTGGGACACATTTTGGAATCCAATTCGGCCTCCAGATCAGTTCGGATTCAGCTTGACAGGTCCAACTTCAAACGAGCATAACTTTCACATACGGAGTCCGTTCGAGGTCCATGAGTACTTGATGGAAAGCTTTTCACGTCCTCTTTCCAATGGATCCAGCCACGCCTGAAATTCCTTCTGTACGGCCTGCAATCATCAAAAGAAGTTGTTACACCACCTGTTTGGGCCAAATTGGGCCTTGTAATGCATGGGCCTATAGGCAGGTGCTACCCCACTATTCATGGCCGAGTACTGTTCACGTGAACAGTAAAATAGTACCACCCTTTGTTTCTTAGTTTTGTGTGGCTTCCACTCCCTATTTAAGGAGGCGCACCCGTAGTTTTCTAGGATTTCGTTTGATTAGTTTTTCCATTGTGAAAACTTTTGTTCTTCGCTTGTGTCGGCTAGACCAACCGTAAAGAACCTTCTGCGGAATCCCACCTTTTGAGATTAATATAAATATTTGCAATTTCAGATTGCTTGTTATCTTGTTCTTGCGTGTTCTTCGGTTGCATGCAGAAATAGACCTTCGTGGTCAGGTCAACCGCGTTCTTATCACGGTTGATAACGACTTGGAGTGTGGTTTAGCGATTGCTTGGCGTTCTGGTCGTGACCGGTTAGTAGCCGCATCGTCAAAGTCGTTCTCCTCCAAATCGAAGTTATTATCCTATCGGAAGATCGGGACCCCATCGCCTCATCAAGTGGTATCAGAGCTTCAGTTGACCGGTAGGAATTTCTTGTATCCCTAGTTAGTAGATTGGTTTTTATTTCCTATAGTCCAGAAAAATTGCCCCACAAAAAGAGTTAATTCCCGTTGTCCAAACCCCGTTGCGCCTTTCAATCTATGGTTTTGTGCCTCGTGCTCCTATTGATTTAATGCTTCTTCCATCTTCGGAGAAATTGAACCCTGATGCTAAACAGCGTGCTGAATTGATTTTAAAAATGCATGAGACAACTAAGGAGAATATAGAACGTATGAATGCTAAATATAAACTTGCTGCTAGTCAGGAGGAAATGTTTAACTTTTGAACCTGGGGATCTTGTTTGGTTGCATTTAAGAAAAGATAGGTTCCCTGAATTGAGAAAATCGAAATTGATGCCAAGAGCTGATGGTCCTTTCAAGGTGTTAGAAAAGATTAATGATAATGCATACAAGCTTCAACTGCCTGCAGATTTTGCTGTGAGTCCCACTTTTAACATTGCAGATTTAAAGCCCTACTTGGGAGAAGAGGACGAGTTTGAGTCGAGGACGACTCAAATGCAAGAAGGGGAGGATGATGAGGACATCCCTTCCATGGATACAACTCAGCCACAGCAAGGGTTGCAAGGACCACTCACTCGAGCTCGTGCTCGTCAACTTAATTACCAGGTGAATTCATTCCTAGGTTCATATATTACTGAGAATAGACCGCTACCTAATGCAAGTGATTTAATTGTGCTTAGGAACCTGGGAAAGGATGAAGGAGAAGGACGTGGAGTCATGGACATGCCTGGATGGAATAATGGAGTTCACCACGTCACTTTGGGGCCAAGCCAAACAAGAATTCGAGTTGGACACGTTCTGGAATCAGATTCGGACTGCTGCGTTGGTACCAAGTTCAAACGGGCATAACTTCCTCATACGGACTCCGATTGGGACGTTCTTGTACTTCATGGAAAGCTTAGGAAGTCTATTTTCCAACGGATCCGACCTCAGCTTCAAATTCCATCTGAGCCGGCCGTAATCATCAAATTACTCCACGTTGTTTTCTGAGTCCGAGTCAAAAAGGGTGCTGCGCCACCTCCACTTGGGCCCATGGGCCTTGTAACCCTAGGGCGTGCCCTTGGACGCCCCTGGTCGTTCTCCTATAAAGGAGCCGCCGCCGTTGCTAAGACTTGGATTTCGTTGAATTTAGGTTTAGCCATTGTGCAAACTTTTGTTCTTCAGTTGTGTTGGGCGACCACCTGTCAAGACATCTTCGAATCCCACCTTTGTGTTTCGCAATATAATTTGTGCTTCATTCATATTCGCAATGTCAAATTGCCTATATCTTATTCTTGCTAGTTCTTCGATTGCTCGCAGGGATTGAACTTCGTGTTCAGGTTGATCGCGCCTCCAGCGAGATCAATAACACTTCGGAGTTGGTTCAGCGATTGCTAAGGCGCAAGCGTCGTCGTACGGTTGTAGTCGGATCGTGAGGGTCACCTCCTCCAAAATCGAAAGTTATCCATCTCATCGAAAGATCGGGCACCTCGTCTTCATCAGACGGGCACAGCAAACTCCATGTATGCGAAATCGAGACTTGAAATAAACTGAGTGCCAAACACCTCGAACGGACTTGACATGCATCATATCTCATTTTGGCATGCATTTCGAATCCATCCAACTCGACGGTAAACTTTCCTCCAAAATGGGTTTCGACGGGAAATGTAAACGGCATGCGTACCAAATTGAGTCACGGAGTGAAACCGGGTACCAAATACCCCGAATGGACTTCATATGCATCCCCACTCATTTTGGCATACATTTTGAATCCGTCTGACTCCGTGTTAAACTTTCCACCGAAATGGATTCGGACGGGTACATTAAACTCCACAAATACGAAATCGAGTGGCAAAATGAAACTGAGTGCCAAACACATCGAATGGACTTCACTGTGCCCTGGCTATAATCCGCATTGATTTTGAATCAATCCGACTCAGTGTTAAACTTTCCACCAAGGTGGGTTTCAGCGGGTACTGCAAACACCATACGGACAAAGTCAAGACACGAAATGAAACTGAGTGCCAAACACCTCGAATGGACTTCATACGTGCCCTACCTCATTTGGCATGCATTGCATCCGTCCTAGTCGGTGTTAAACTTTCCTCAAAATCGAATTCTGACGGGCACTGCAAACTCCGTGTATGCGAAATCGAGACTTGAAATAAACTGAGTGCCAAACACCTCGAACGGACTTTACATGCATCATATCTCATTTTGGCACGCATTTCGAATCCATCCAACTCGACGGTAAACTTTCCTCCAAAATGGGTTTCGACGGGAAATGTAAACGGCATGCGTACGAAATTGAGTCACGGAATGAAACCGAGTACCAAATACCCCGAATGGACTTCATATGCATCCCCACTCATTTTGGCATGCATTTTGAATCCGTCTGACTGCGTGTTAAACTTTCCACCGAAATGGATTCTGACGGGTACTTTAAACTCCACTGCATACAAATCGAGTAGCAAATGAAACTGAGTGCCAAACACATCGAATGGACTTCACGTGTGCCTAGCTATTTTCTGCATTGATTTTGAATCAGTCCGACTCAGTGTTAAACTTTCCACCAAAGTGGGTTTCAGCGGGTACTGCAAACACCATACGAACAAAGTCGAGACACGAAATGAAACTGAGTGCCAAACACCTCGAATGGACTTCATATGTGCCCTACCTCATTTGGCAAGCATCGAATCCATCCGAGTCGGTGTTAAAGTTTCCTGAAAATCGAATTCTGACGGGCACTGCAAACTCCGTGTATGCGAAATCGAGACTTGAAATAAACTGTGTGCCAAACACCTCGAACGGACTTGACATGCATCATATCTCATTTTGGCATGCATTTCGAATCCATCCAACTCGACGGTAAACTTTCCTCCAAAATGGGTTTCGACGGGAAATGTAAACGGCATGCGTACGAAATCGAGTCACGGAATGAAACCAAGTACCAAATACCCCGAATGGACTTCATATGCATCCCCACTCATTTTGGCATGCATTTTGAATCCGTCTGACTGCGTGTTAAACTTTCCACCGAAATGGATTCCGACGGGTACATTAAACTCCACAAATACGAAATCAAGTGGCAAAATAAAACTGAGTGCCAAACACATCGAATGGACTTCGCGTGTGCCCTAGCTATAATCCGCATTGATTTTGAATAAATCCGACTCAGTGCTAAACTTTCCACCAAGGTGGGTTTCAGCGGGTACTGCAAACACCATACGGACAAAGTCGAGGCACGAAATGAAACTGAGTGCCAAACACCTCGAATGGACTTCATATGTGCCCTACCTCATTTGGCATGCATTGAATCCATCCTAGTCGGTGTTAAACTTTCCTCAAAATCGAATTCTGACGGGCGCTGCAAACTCCATGTATGCGAAATCGAGACATGAAACAAACTGAGTGCCGAACACCTCGAACAGACTTGACATGCATCATATCTCATTTTGGCACGCATTTCGAATCCATCCAACTCGACGGTAAACTTTCCTCCAAAAAGGGTTTCGGCGGAAATGAAAACTGCATGTGTGTGAAATCGAGTTACGGAATGAAACCGAGTACCAAATACCCTGAATGGACTTCATATGCATCCCCGCTCATTTTGGCATGCATTTTGAATCCGTCTGACTGCGTGTTAAACTTTCCACCGAAATAGATTCTGACGGGTACTTTAAGCTCTACTCGCACGAAATCGAGTGGCAAAATGAAACTGAGTGCCAAACACCTCGAATGGACTTCATATGTGCCCTACCTCATTTGGCATGCATTGAATCCATCCGAGTCGGTGTTAAACTTTCCTCAAAATCGAATTCTGACGGGCACTGCAAACTCAATGTATGCGAAATCGAGACATGAAATAAACTGAGTGCCAAACACCTCGAACGGCCTTGACATGCATCATATCTCATTTTGGCATGCATTTGAATCCATCCAACTCGACGGTAAACTTTCCTCCAAAAAGGGTTTCATGAAATGAAAACTGCATGTGTGAAATCGAGTTCGGAATGAAACCGAGTACCAAATACCCCGAATGGACTTCATATGCATCCCCACTCATTTTGGCATACATTTTGAATCCGTCTGACTGCGTGTTAAACTTTCCACGAAATGGATTCTGACGGTGCTTTAAACTCCACTCGCACGAAATCGAGTGGCAAATGAAACTGAGTGCCAAACACATCGAATGGACTTCACGTGTGCCCTAGCTATAATCTGCATTGATTTTGAATCAATCCGACTCAGTGTTAAACTTTCCACCAAACTGGGTTTCAGCGGGTACTGCAAACTCCATACGGACAAAGTCGAGACACGAAATGAAACTGAGTGCCAACCACCTCCAATGGACTTCATATGTGTCCTACCTCATTTGGCATGCATTGAATCCATCCGAGTCGGTGTTAAACTTTCCTCAAAATCGAATTCTGACGGGCACTGCAAACACCTCAAACGGACTTGACATGCATCATATCTTGATGTGACCACGCCACAAACACATACGACAATCGCGCCCAATATTAAGATTGAACTAAAGGTGAATTCGTTTCTTCAGCCTTCATATGTTACTGAGAATAGACCGCTATCTAATGCAAGTGATTTAATTGTGCTTAGGAATTTGGGAAAGGTTGAAGGAAAGGGACATGGAGTCCTGGACATGCATGGAAGGAATAATGGAGGTCACCACGTCACTTTGGGACCAAATCAAGCACGAATTCGAGTTGGACACGTTTTGGAATCAGACTCGGACTGCTGCAATGGTGCAAGTTTAAACGGACGTAACTTTCTCATACGGACTCCGTTTGGGACTTTCTTGGACTTGATGGAAAGCTTATCAAGTATACTTTCTAAAGGATTCAGCCCCATCTTCAAATTCTATCCGAGAGAGCCGCAATCATCAAAAGAGTCCGTGTTGGTCACGTACTGGAATCAGATTCGGACTGCTGCAATGGTGCAAGTTGAAACGAACATAACTTTCTCATACGGACTCCGTTTGGGATGTTCTTGTACTTCATGGAAAGCTTATGAAGTCTACTTTCCAATGGATCCAACCTCATCTTCAAATTCCATCCGAGCCGGCTGCAATCATCAAAACAATCCACGTTGGTTTTGAGTCCGAGTCAAAGGGTGCTGCGCCACCACCAATTGGGCCCATGGGCCTTGTAACCCTAGAGCATGCACTTTGGACGCCCCTCCTGGTTGTTCTCCTATAAAGGAGCCGCCGCCTCCTCGTTAGGACTTGGATTTCGTTGAGTTTAGGTTTAGCTATTATGCAAACTTCTGTTCTTCAGTTGTGTCGGACGACCACCTGTCAAGACAGCCTTCGGAATCCCACCTTTTGATCTTCATATCAATATTTGCAATTTCAGATTGCTCGTTATCTTGTTCTTGCGTGTTCTTCGGTTGCATGCAGGAATAGACCTTCGTGGTCAGGTCAACCGCGTTCTTGCGCGGTTGATAACAACTTGGAGTGTGGTTCAGCGATTGCTAAGGCGCAAGCGGCGTCGTTCGGTTGTAGTCGGATCGCAAGGTCGCCTCGCCAAAATCGATGGTTATCATCCTATCGGAAGATCGGGACTCCATCGCCTCATCAGTTGGTATCAGAGCTTCAGTTGACCGGTAGGAATTTCTTGTATCCCTAGTTAGTAGATTGATTTTTATTTCCCATAGTCCAGAAAAATTACCCCACAAAAGAGTTAATTTCCGTTGTCCAAACCCGTTGTACCTTTCAATCTGTTAGTTTTGGTTTGCTAAATTGAATTTGTGTCCGTTTTAGCTTTGTCTAGTTGCTGGTCATATCTTTGTTCCAATAAAAATCCAACCAAAAAATTCCCCACCCCAAACCCTAATTCCAATTTCGGCTGATCATTCCTTTCTCTGCAGCCGCCACCAAAAAGCCATAACTTTTGATTCCGAGATTATTTTTCAGTGAAACCACCGTCATTAGATTCAAAACTTCATTGTCCATCTATCTGTAAAATTTCACGTCATTCCAGAAAGTCAGTTAAGAGATATCTGCGGTGCAAGTTGACCAAAAATTCCAGATTGAATCTGCAACAGCGGCACTTGTGAATTTTGTGCGAATTTTTCGGTCCGTTTCTAGAACTTGACCCCAAAACAAAAGTTGTAGAAAAAGCCGTCAGAAAACAGAGAAAAAAGAATCATTGAAAAAAGCAACTGACAAAAGATACGGCCGAAATACCGACGTGCTGTCCAGTGGACAGAAATCTTCAGTTTCAAGTTTTGGGTCAATCCTTGTGTTCTTCAATTCCAGATTGCATTCAATTGAATTATCTTGTATTTACCACTCCCATACATTGCCATACACTTATTTTAGCCTTCTTCGATCCTTGGTTGATCAGCAACATAGGCTAAGTGCTACATCTGAACTATAATTCAATTCTATGCAATTTCTGAAATTAATTGATTGTTTTCCTTTGCTACAAAATACATAGCCTATCCAAGCTCTACTTTTCTACTAACCGAACAGATCTCGCTGTACCTTGCAATCGCTTTACTCATCACTTGAGTTAGATTTATCACGAACCAGCCACTGGTTGCACCACCTGTTTGCTTTGGTAAGAACTTGTAAGAATTTGGTAAGAGCTTTAGAGATGTGTGACTTGTGAAGCTCCACCTCCTAGTAGTTTATAGGGACTTACATAATTCTTGTGTATTTCCTTGTTTTCTACTAACCATGACAGGTTCAAGATCACTTTGTAGCAATTTTGTGAGACCAACAACTTGTTGGATCGTATTAATAAGACCCTCACCACCATCAACAACAGAATTGAGGGCTCCAATGATCGCGACCGTTGTCGACTTCGACATGATCGACAAGGTACAGGTAGGTTAACAAGAGAGGTATGTGATGATGATGCCAAGTTTACAATTCCTCCATTTGCTGGTAGATATGACCCTAAAGCTTATCTTGAATGGGAAATGCAATTAGATCAAAATTTTCTGTGCTATGATTTTCCTGATGATAAAAGAGTTAGGGCTGCTACTAGTGAATTCACTGATTTCGCATTATTTTGGTGGAGGAAACAATGTAGACTACCACATGTACCTAAAACTTGGAATGCTTTGAAACGAATCATGAGATCTACATTTGTTCCTTCATATTATTCACGTGACTTGTTAAAAAGATTGCAACGTTTAGAACAAGGTAGGAAAACTGTAAGTGAATACTATGAAGAATTGAAAGCTCTTTTGTTGCGTTGTGATTTAGAGGAACATGTAGAGGCTATAGAGAATAGATTCTTAGGTGGGCTTAATCAAAAAATTAAGAACATTCTCGTCCACAAAGAATATAATTCTCTCTATGATTTGTTTATACTTGCTTGTGAGGTTGAAAGTCAGATTGAGAAAGAATTGAGAATACTTGATAATAGGACACATGAGAGCAAACATGTGGTTGTGCCTTTTTCTGTAACTAACAACTTGCAGCAAGTTGAAAACCATGCTGAAGAGAAGAATGAGTTACTTGAGCTACCAACTCCATTACTTGAGAAGGAAGATGAGGAGATGGATGTACCTACATCATCTGAGGGGAGCCAAAAAGATAAAGATCATGGTGCTATCATCACTCACGGTGAGTATGCTTGTGAAGAACAACAATTATGCACTGTTCATGCTATTTTAGAGCAAAACTTAGTGGAAAACAATTCTGACACGCCCATATTTCAAGTAGAGAGTTCACACTGCATTGATTTGAGTATTGAGAATGAGTTTAGTGCACCTTGTCAAAAAATAATTGAATTGCCTGCTGTTTTGAGTGATTCACGTGATGAATTAATCACATACAATGATCATGTGGCTTTGGTTAGACATAAAGAAGTTTTAACTAGAATTTCTCCTGCCAATTCATTGTGTTACATCATGTTGGATCTTCCTATGAAATTGTCACATGCTTTGGAGAAAGTTTCTGAACTTACATGTTCAAAATTCTTGTTTAGTGCCTACACCCCTGGGTATAAGTTTAATTTGATTGGAGATTATGGTGTAGGAAATCAATTTCTTGTATATCGAATATGCATAACTTGTGACCACATGGATGAATTGCAGCTTGTTGTTTTGAACAACAACTTTTGTATGCTCAATCTTGTTCATTATGAAAGAAAAATAAAATTTAGTGATCATTCAATGCCTATGTGTTCTTCTCTTATTGAACCATCTAACATTGGCAATCTGAATAATGAAATTGATGTATGGAAGAACTTGCAAACATTTTCACCCTTACTAGATGAATTTGCTATTGCTCAATTGAAATCTGATTATATGGATAAACTTTGTTTGATTCCAAAAGTTGTAGCTTTGCCTATATGTGCCACCACAACAAGTTTACAACTTCAAAGATTTGAATTGCATAAATGCTTCACTTACATTTGCAAAACAAGTTGCGATAATTACTGTGTGAGAAATTTTGATTTGTTCATTAACATATATCATTACTTTTGGGTTAATAATACAATGAGCTTTTATGATTGCTGCTGTGTTATAACATTAATTGTGCAACAACGAAGAACTGTTAAAACGGATGACATATACATATACCATGCATACACCTTGGCTTCTTTGTTACCATACTTTCAGTTTATCAAAAGCCGAGGACGGCTTTGTTTTCAAGAAGGGAGGATGATGAGGACACGACCCTATGGATACAACCATATTTGCTATGCTTGTTGTTCCAATTACAAGAGCTCCTCGCATCACTTAAATTATAAGGTGAGCTCGTTTCAAACAGATTTTACTTTGTGTGATAAAGAGCGTATGATATTACATAATGAGAGTTTGTTGCGTTTGTTATTATGTACCGAGATTTATGATGAAGATCATGCAATACGCGAGGCTACACATATGTTAAAACCGAGGACGGTTTTCTATCAAGAAGGGAGGATGATGTGACCACGCCACAAACACATCGACAATCGCGCCCAATCATCATATCTCATTTTGGCACGCATTTGAATCCATCCAACTCGACGGTAAACTTTCCTCCAAAATGGGTTTCGACGGAAATGTAAGCGGCATGCGTGTGAAATCGAGTCACGGAATGAAACCGAGTACCAAATACCGAATGGACTTCATATGCATCCCCACTCATTTTGGCATACATTTTGAATCCGTCTGACTCCGTGTTAAACTTTCCACGAAATGGATTCGATGGGTACTTTAAACTCCACTCACACGAAATCGAGTGGCAAAATGAAACTCAGTGCCAAACACATCGAATGGACTTCATGTGTGCCTAGCTATAATCTGCATTGATTTTGAATCAATCCGACTCGATGTTAAACTTTCCACCAAAGTGGGTTTCAGCGGTCTGCAAACTCCATACGGACAAAGTCGAGACACGAAATGAAACTGAGTGCCAAACACCTCGAATGGACTTCATATGTGCCCTACCTCATTTGGCATGCATTGAATCCATCCGAGTCGGTGTTAAACTTTCCTCAAAATCGAATTCTGATGGGCACTTTGCAAACTCAATGTATGCGAAATCGAGACATGAAATAAACTGAGTGCCAAACACCTCGAGCGGACCTTGACATGCATCATATCTCATTTTGGCATGCATTTCGAATCTATCCAACACGACGGTAAACTTTCCTCCAAAATGGGTTTCGACGGGAAATGTAAACGGCATGCGTACGAAATCGAGTCACGGAATGAAATCACCAAATACCCCGAATGGACTTCATATGCATCCCCACTCATTTTGGCATACATTTTGCATCCGTCTGACTCCGTGTTAAACTTTCCACCGAAATGGATTGTGACGGGTACTTTAAACTCCACTCGCACGAAATCGAGTGGCAAAATGAAACTGAGTGCCAAACACATCGAATGGACTTCACGTGTGCCCTAGCTATAATCTGCATTGATTTTGAATCAATCCGACTCAGTGTTAAACTTTCCACCAAGGTGGGTTTCAGCGGGTACTGCAAACTCCATACGGACAAAGTCGAGACACGAAATGAAACTGAGTGCCAAACACCTCGAATGGACTTCATATGTGCCCTACCTCATTTGGCATGCATTGAATCCATCCTAGTCGGTGTTAAACTTTCCTCAAAATCGAATTCTGACGGGCACTGCAAACTCCATGTATGCGAAATCGAGACTTGAAATAAACTGAGTGCCAAACACCTCGAACGGACTTGACATGCATCATATCTCATTTTGTACGCATTTGAATCCATCCAACTCGACGGTAAACTTTCCTCCAAAATGGGTTTCGACGGGAAATGTAAACGGCTTGCGTACGAAATCGAGTCACGGAATGAAACCGAGTACCAAATACCCCGAATGGACTTCATATGCATCCCCACTCATTTTGGCATGCATTTTGAATCCGTCGACTCCGTGTTAAACTTTCCACGAAATGGATTCGATGGGTACTTTAAACTCCACTCCAAATCGGTGGCAAATAAACTGAGTGCCAAACACATCGAATGGACTTCACGTGTGCCTAGCTATAATCTGCATTGATTTTGAATCAATCCGACTCGATGTTAAACTTTCCACCAAAGTGGGTTTCAGCGGTCTGCAAACTCCATACGGACAAAGTCGAGACACGAAATGAAACTGAGTGCCAAACACCTCGAATGGACTTCATATGTGCCCTACCTCATTTGGCATGCATTGAATCCATCCTAGTCGGTGTTAAACTTTCCTCAAAATCGAATTCGGCGAGCACTGCAAACTCCATGTATGCGAAATCGAGACTTGAAATAAACTGAGTGCCAAACACCTCGAGCGGACTTGACATGCATCATATCTCATTTTGGCACGCATTTGAATCCATCCAACTCGACGATAAACTTTCCTCCAAAATGGGTTTCGACGGAAATGTAAGCGGCATGCGTCTGAAATCGAGTCACGGAATGAAACCGAGTACCAAATACCCGAATGGACTTCATATGCATCCCCACTCATTTTGGCATACATTTTGAATCCGTCGACTCGTGTTAAACTTTCCACGAAATGGATTCGATGGGTACTTTAAACTCCACTCGCACGAAATCGAGTGGCAAAATGAAACTGAGTGCCAAACATATCGAATGGACTTCATGTGTGCCTAGCTATAATCTGCATTGATTTTGAATCAATCCGACTCGATGTTAAACTTTCCACCAAAGTGGGTTTCAGCGGTCTTGCAAACTCCATACGGACAAAGTCGAGACACGAAATGAAACTGAGTGCCAAACACCTCGAATGGACTTCATATGTGCCCTACCTCATTTGGCATGCATTGAATCCATCCTAGTCGGTGTTAAACTTTCCTCAAAATCGAATTCGGCGGGACACTGCAAACTCCATGTATGCGAAATCGAGACATGAAATAAACTGAGTGCCAAACACCTCGAGCGGACTTGACATGCATCATATCTCATTTTGGCACGCATTTGAATCCATCAACTCGACGGTAAACTTTCCTCCAAAATGGGTTTCGACGGAAATGTAAGCGGCATGCGTCTGAAATCGAGTCACGGAATGAAACCGAGTACCAAATACCCCGAATGGACTTCATATGCATCCCCACTCATTTTGGCATGCATTTTGAATCCGTCTGACTGCGTGTTAAACTTTCCACGAAATGGATTCGATGGGTACTTTAAACTCCACAAATCTGAAATCGAGTGGCAAAATGAAACTGAGTGCCAAACACATCGAATGGACTTCACGTGTGCCTAGCTATAATCTGCATTGATTTTGAATCAATCCGACTCGATGTTAAACTTTCCACCAAAGTGGGTTTCAGCGGTCTGCAAACTCCATACGGACAAAGTCGAGACACGAAATGAAACTGAGTGCCAAACACCTCGAATGGACTTCATATGTGCCCTACCTCATTTGGCATGCATTGAATCCATCCTAGTCGGTGTTAAACTTTCCTCAAAATCGAATTCGGCGAGACGCGCAAACTCCATGTATCGAAATCGAGACTTGAAATAAACTGAGTGCCAAACACCTCGAGCGGACTTGACATGCATCATATCTCATTTTGTACGCATTTGAATCCATCCAACTCGACGGTAAACTTTCCTCCAAAATGGGTTTCGACGGAAATGTAAGCGGCATGCGTCTGAAATCGAGTCACGGAATGAAACCGAGTACCAAATACCCGAATGGACTTCATATGCATCCCCACTCATTTTGGCATGCATTTTGAATCCGTCGACTCCGTGTTAAACTTTCCACGAAATGATTCGATGGGTACTTTAAACTCCACAAATCGAAATCGGTGGCAAATAAACTGAGTGCCAAACACATCGAATGGACTTCACGTGTGCCCTAGCTATAATCTGCATTGATTTTGAATCAATCCGACTCGTGTTAAACTTTCCACCAAAGTGGGTTTCAGTGGCAAACTCCATACGGTCAAAGCTGAGACACGAAATGAAACTGAGTGCCAAACACCTCGAATGGACTTCATATGTGCCCTACCTCATTTGGCATGCATTGAATCCATCCTAGTCGGTGTTAAACTTTCCTCAAAATCGAATTCGGCGGACCTTTGCAAACTCCATGTATGCGAAATCGAGACTTGAAATAAACTGAGTGCCAAACACCTCGAGCGGACTTGACATGCATCATATCTCATTTTGGCACGCATTTGAATCCATCAACTCGACGGTAAACTTTCCTCCAAAATGGGTTTCGACGGAAATGTAAGCGGCATGCGTGTGAAATCGAGTCACGGAATGAAACCGAGTACCAAATACCCGAATGGACTTCATATGCATCCCCACTCATTTTGGCATACATTTTGAATCCGTCGACTCCGTGTTAAACTTTCCACGAAATGGATTCGATGGGTACTTTAAACTCCACTCGCATCGAAATCGAGTGGCAAAATGAAACTGAGTGCCAAACACATCGAATGGACTTCACGTGTGCCTAGCTATAATCTGCATTGATTTTGAATCAATCCGACTCGATGTTAAACTTTCCACCAAAGTGGGTTTCAGCGGTCTTGCAAACTCCATACGGACAAAGTCGAGACACGAAATGAAACTGAGTGCCAAACACCTCGAATGGACTTCATATGTGCCCTACCTCATTTGGCATGCATTGAATCCATCCTAGTCGGTGTTAAACTTTCCTCAAAATCGAATCGGCGGGCACTTTGCAAACTCCATGTATCGAAATCGAGACTTGAAATAAACTGAGTGCCAAACACCTCGAGCGGACTTGACATGCATCATATCTCATTTTGTACGCATTTGAATCCATCCAACTCGACGGTAAACTTTCCTCCAAAATGGGTTTCGACGGAAATGTAAGCGGCATGCGTCTGAAATCGAGTCACGGAATGAAACCGAGTACCAAATACCCGAATGGACTTCATATGCATCCCCACTCATTTTGGCATGCATTTTGAATCCGTCGACTCCGTGTTAAACTTTCCACGAAATAGATTCGATGGGTACTTTAAACTCCACTCGCTGAAATCGAGTGGCAAAATAAAACTGAGTGCCAAACACATCGAATGGACTTCACGTGTGCCTAGCTATAATCTGCATTGATTTTGAATCAATCCGACTCGATGTTAAACTTTCCACCAAAGTGG
The DNA here is from genome assembly GCA_036346575.1 of Dendrocalamus sinicus. Classification (NCBI taxonomy): domain Eukaryota; kingdom Viridiplantae; phylum Streptophyta; class Magnoliopsida; order Poales; family Poaceae; genus Dendrocalamus; species Dendrocalamus sinicus. The sequence continues at coordinate 114,725 of JAYEVI010000331.1, read as the reverse complement.
GTTTCAGCGGTCTTGCAAACTCCATACGGACAAAGTCGAGACACGAAATGAAACTGAGTGCCAAACACCTCGAATGGACTTCATATGTGCCCTACCTCATTTGGCATGCATTGAATCCATCCTAGTCGGTGTTAAACTTTCCTCAAAATCGAATTCGGCGAGACACTGCAAACTCCATGTATGCGAAATCGAGACTTGAAATAAACTGAGTGCCAAACACCTCGAGCGGACTTGACATGCATCATATCTCATTTTGGCACGCATTTCGAATCCATCCAACTCGACGGTAAACTTTCCTCCAAAATGGGTTTCGACGGGAAATGTAAACGGCATGCGTACGAAATCGAGTCACGGAATGAAACCGAGCACCATATACCCCGAATGGACTTCATATGCGCCCCGACTCATTTTGGCATACATTTTGAATCCGTCTGACTCCGTGTTAAACTTTCCACCGAAATAGATTCTGATGGGTACTTTAAACTCCACTCGCACGAAATCGAGTGGCAAAATGAAACTGAGTGCCAAACACATCGAATGGACTTCACGTGTGCCCTAGCTATAATCTGCATTGATTTTGAATCAATCCGACTCAGTGTTAAACTTTCCACCATGGTGGGTTTCAGCGGGTACTGCAAACTCCATACGGTCAAAGCCGAGACACGAAATGAAACTGAGTGCCAAACACCTCGAATGGACTTCATATGTGCCCTACCTCATTTGGCATGCATTGAATCCATCCTAGTCGGTGTTAAACTTTCCTCAAAATCGAATTCTGACGGGCACTGCAAACTCCATGTATGCGAAATCGAGACTTGAAATAAACTGAGTGCCAAACACCTCGAACGGACTTGACATGCATCATATCTCATTTTGTACGCATTTGAATCCATCAACTCGACGGTAAACTTTCCTCCAAAATGGGTTTCGACGGGAAATGTAAACGGCTTGCGTACGAAATCGAGTCACGGAATGAAACCGAGTACCAAATACCCCGAATGGACTTCATATGCATCCCCACTCATTTTGGCATGCATTTTGAATCCGTCGACTCCGTGTTAAACTTTCCACGAAATGGATTCGATGGGTACTTTAAACTCCACTCAAATCTGAAATCGAGTGAAAAAATAAAACTGAGTGCCAAACACATCGAATGGACTTCACGTGTGCCCTAGCTATAATCTGCATTGATTTTGAATCAATCCGACTCGATGTTAAACTTTCCACCAAAGTGGGTTTCAGCGGTCTGCAAACTCCATACGGACAAAGTCGAGACACGAAATGAAACTGAGTGCCAAACACCTCGAATGGACTTCATATGTGCCCTACCTCATTTGGCATGCATTGAATCCATCCTAGTCGGTGTTAAACTTTCCTCAAAATCGAATTCGGCGAGACACTGCAAACTCCATGTATGCGAAATCGAGACTTGAAATAAACTGAGTGCCAAACACCTCGAGCGGACTTGACATGCATCATATCTCATTTTGTACGCATTTGAATCCATCAACTCGACGAATTTCCTCCAAAATGGGTTTCGACGGAAATGTAAGCGGCATCGTCTGAAATCGAGTCAAATGAAACCGAGTACCATTACCCGAATGGACTTCATATGCATCCCCACTCATTTTGGCATACATTTTGAATCCGTCGACTCCGTGTTAAACTTTCCAAAATAGATTCATGGGTACTTTAAACTCCACTCACGGAATCGGTGGCAAAATGAAACTGAGTGCCAAATACATCGAATGGACTTCATATGCATCCCCAGCTATTTTCTGCATGCATTTTGAATCAATCCGACTCGTGTTAAACTTTCCACCAAAGTGGGTTTCAGCGGTACTTTAAAACTCCATACGGTCAAAGCGAGACACGAAATGAAACTGAGTGCCAAACACCTCGAATGGACTTCATATGTGCCCTACCTCATTTGGCATGCATTGAATCCATCCTAGTCGGTGTTAAACTTTCCTCAAAATCGAATTCGATGGGACACTGCAAACTCCATGTATGCGAAATCGAGACATGAAATAAACTGAGTGCCAAACACCTCGAGCGGACTTGACATGCATCATATCTCATTTTGGCACGCATTTGAATCCATCAACTCGACGGTAAACTTTCCTCCAAAATGGGTTTCGACGGAAATGTAAGCGGCGTGTGTGTGAAATCGAGTCACGGAATGAAACCGAGTACCAAATACCCGAATGGACTTCATATGCATCCCCACTCATTTTGGCATACATTTTGAATCCGTCGACTCCGTGTTAAACTTTCCACGAAATGGATTCGATGGGTACTTTAAACTCCACTCGCATACGAAATCGAGTGGCAAAATGAAACTGAGTGCCAAACACATCGAATGGACTTCATGTGTGCCCTAGCTATAATCTGCATTGATTTTGAATCAATCCGACTCGGTGTTAAACTTTCCACCAAAGTGGGTTTCAGCGGTCTGCAAACTCCATACGGACAAAGTCGAGACACGAAATGAAACTGAGTGCCAAACACCTCGAATGGACTTCATATGTGCCCTACCTCATTTGGCATGCATTGAATCCATCCTAGTCGTGTTAAACTTTCCTCAAAATCGAATTCGGCGGGCACTTGCAAACTCCATGTATGCGAAATCGAGACATGAAATAAACTGAGTGCCAAACACCTCGAACGGACTTGACATGCATCATATCTCATTTTGGCACGCATTTCGAATCCATCCAACTCGACGGTAAACTTTCCTCCAAAATGGGTTTCGACGGGAAATGTAAACGGCTTGCGTACGAAATCGAGTCACGGAATGAAACCGAGTACCAAATACCCCGAATGGACTTCATATGCATCCCCACTCATTTTGGCATGCATTTTGAATCCGTCTGACTGCGTGTTAAACTTTCCACCGAAATGGATTCTGACGGGTACTTTAAACTCGACAAATACGAAATCGAGTGAAAAAATAAAACTGAGTGCCAAACACATCGAATGGACTTCACGTGTGCCCTAGCTATAATCTGCATTGATTTTGAATCAATCCGACTCAGTGTTAAACTTTCCACCAAAGTGGGTTTCAGCGGGTACTGCAAACACCACACGGACAAAGTCGAGACACGAAATGAAACTGAGTGCCAAACACCTCGAATGGACTTCATATGTGACCTACCTCATTTGGCATGCATTGAATCCATCCTAATCGGTGTTAAACTTTCCTCAAAATCGAATTCGGCGGCAGACGCGCAAACTCCATGTATGCGAAATCGAGACTTGAAATAAACTGAGTGCCAAACACCTCGAGCGGACTTGACATGCATCATATCTCATTTTGTACGCATTTGAATCCATCAACTCGACGGTAAACTTTCCTCCAAAATGGGTTTCGACGGAAATGTAAGCGGCATGCGTCTGAAATCGAGTCACGGAATGAAACTGAGTACCAAATACCGAATGGACTTCATATGCATCCCCACTCATTTTGGCATGCATTTTGAATCCGTCGACTCCGTGTTAAACTTTCCACGAAATAGATTCGAGTGCCAAACACATCGAATGGACTTCACGTGTGCCTAGCTATAATCTGCATTGATTTTGAATCTCTCCGACTCGATGTTAAACTTTCCACCAAAGTGGGTTTCAAATCTCCAGTGGCAAAGCGAGAACGAGTGCCAAACACCTCGAATGGACTTCATATGTGCCCTACCTCATTTGGCATGCATTGAATCCATCCTAGTCGGTGTTAAACTTTCCTCAAAATCGAATTCTGATGGGCACTGTAAACTCAATGTATGCGAAATCGAGACAAGAAATAAACTGAGTGCCAAACACCTCGAACGGCCTTGACATGCATCATCTCTCATTTTGGCACACATTTCGAATCCATCCAACTCGACGGTAAACTTTCCTCCAAAAAGGGTTTCGACGGAAATGAAAACTGCGTGTGTGTGAAATCGAGTTACGGAATGAAACCGAGTACCAAATACCCCGAATGGACTTCATATGCATCCCCACTCATTTTGGCATACATTTTGAATCCGTCTGACTGCGTGTTAAACTTTCCACCGAAATGGATTCTGACGGGTACTTTAAACTCCACTCGCACGAAATCGAGTGGCAAAATGAAACTGAGTGCCAAACATATCGAATGAACTTCATGTGTGCCCTAGCTATTTTCTGCATAGATTTTGAATCAATCCGACTCAGTGTTAAACTTTCCACCAAAGTGGGTTTCAGCGGGTACTGCAAACTCCATACGGACAAAGTCGAGACACGAAATGAAACTGAGTGCCAAACACCTCGAATGGACTTCATATGTGCCCTACCTCATTTGGCATGCATTGAATCCATCCTAGTCGGTGTTAAACTTTCCTCAAAATCGAATTCTGACGGGCACTGCAAACTCCATGTATGCGAAATCGAGACATGAAATAAACTGAGTGCCAAACACCTCGAACGGACTTGACATGCATCATATCTCATTTTGGCACGCATTTCGAATCCATCCAACACGACGGTAAACTTTCCTCCAAAATGGGTTTCGACGGGAAATGTAAACGGCTTGCGTACGAAATCGAGTCACGGAATGAAACCGAGTACCAAATACCCCGAATGGACTTCATATGCATCCCCACTCATTTTGGCATGCATTTTGAATCCGTCTGACTCCGTGTTAAACTTTCCACCGAAATGGATTCGATGGGTACTTTAAACTCCACAAATCTGAAATCGGTGAAAAAATAAAACTGAGTGCCAAACACATCGAATGGACTTCACGTGTGCCCTAGCTATAATCTGCATTGATTTTGAATCAATCCGACTCGATGTTAAACTTTCCACCAAAGTGGGTTTCAGCGGTCTTGCAAACTCCATACGGACAAAGTCGAGACACGAAATGAAACTGAGTGCCAAACACCTCGAATGGACTTCATATGTGCCCTACCTCATTTGGCATGCATTGAATCCATCCTAGTCGGTGTTAAACTTTCCTCAAAATCGAATTCGGCGGCACCTTGCAAACTCCATGTATGCGAAATCGAGACTTGAAATAAACTGAGTGCCAAACACCTCGAGCGGACTTGACATGCATCATATCTCATTTTGTACGCATTTGAATCCATCAACTCGACGGTAAACTTTCCTCCAAAATGGGTTTCGACGGAAATGTAAGCGGCATGCGTCTGAAATCGAGTCACGGAATGAAACTGAGTACCAAATACCCGAATGGACTTCATATGCATCCCCACTCATTTTGGCATGCATTTTGAATCCGTCGACTCCGTGTTAAACTTTCCACGAAATAGATTCGAACTAAACTCCACTCGCTGAAATCAGTGGCAAAATGAAACTTGCCAAACACATCGAATGGACTTCACGTGTGCCTAGCTATAATCTGCATTGATTTTGAATCAATCCGACTCGATGTTAAACTTTCCACCAAAGTGGGTTTCAGTGGCAAACTCCATACGAAAGACTGAAATGTGCCCAAACACCTCGAATGGACTTCATATGTGCCCTACCTCATTTGGCATGCATTGAATCCATCCTAGTCGGTGTTAAACTTTCCTCAAAATCGAATTCGGCGGACGCTTTGCAAACTCCATGTATGCGAAATCGAGACATGAAATAAACTGAGTGCCAAACACCTCGAGCGGACTTGACATGCATCATATCTCATTTTGGCACGCATTTGAATCCATCAACTCGACGGTAAACTTTCCTCCAAAATGGGTTTCGACGGAAATGTAAGCGGCGTGTGTGTGAAATCGAGTCACGGAATGAAACCGAGTACCAAATACCCGAATGGACTTCATATGCATCCCCACTCATTTTGGCATACATTTTGAATCCGTCGACTCCGTGTTAAACTTTCCACGAAATGGATTCGATGGGTACTTTAAACTCCACTCGCACGAAATCGGTGGCAAAATGAAACTGAGTGCCAAACATATCGAATGGACTTCATGTGTGCCCTAGCTATTTTCTGCATTGATTTTGAATCAATCCGACTCGATGTTAAACTTTCCACCAAAGTGGGTTTCAGCGGTCTGCAAACTCCATACGGACAAAGTCGAGACACGAAATGAAACTGAGTGCCAAACACCTCGAATGGACTTCATGTGTGCCCTACCTCATTTGGCATGCATTGAATCCATCCTAGTCGTGTTAAACTTTCCTCAAAATCGAATTCGGCGGACACTGCAAACTCCATGTATGCGAAATCGAGACATGAAATAAACTGAGTGCCAAACACCTCGAGCGGACTTGACATGCATCATATCTCATTTTGTACGCATTTGAATCCATCAACTCGACGGTAAACTTTCCTCCAAAATGGGTTTCGACGGAAATGTAAGCGGCTTGCGTCTGAAATCGAGTCACGGAATGAAACCGAGTACCAAATACCCGAATGGACTTCATATGCATCCCCACTCATTTTGGCATGCATTTTGAATCCGTCGACTCGTGTTAAACTTTCCACGAAATGGATTCGATGGGTACTTTAAACTCCACAAATCGAAATCGAGTGAAAAAATGAAACTGAGTGCCAAACACATCGAATGGACTTCACGTGTGCCCTAGCTATAATCTGCATTGATTTTGAATCAATCCGACTCGATGTTAAACTTTCCACCAAAGTGGGTTTCAGCGGTCTGCAAACTCCATACGGACAAAGTCGAGACACGAAATGAAACTGAGTGCCAAACACCTCGAATGGACTTCATATGTGCCCTACCTCATTTGGCATGCATTGAATCCATCCTAGTCGGTGTTAAACTTTCCTCAAAATCGAATCGGCGGGCACTTTGCAAACTCCATGTATGCGAAATCGAGACTTGAAATAAACTGAGTGCCAAACACCTCGAGCGGACTTGACATGCATCATATCTCATTTTGTACGCATTTGAATCCATCCAACTCGACGGTAAACTTTCCTCCAAAATGGGTTTCGACGGAAATGTAAGCGGCATGCGTCTGAAATCGAGTCACGGAATGAAACCGTACCAAATACCCGAATGGACTTCATATGCATCCCCACTCATTTTGGCATACATTTTGAATCCGTCTGACTCCGTGTTAAACTTTCCACCGAAATAGATTCTGATGGGTACTTTAAACTCCACTCGCACGAAATCGAGTGGCAAAATGAAACTGAGTGCCAAACACATCGAATGGACTTCACGTGTGCCCTAGCTATAATCTGCATTGATTTTGAATCAATCCGACTCAGTGTTAAACTTTCCACCAAAGTGGGTTTCAGCGGGTACTGCAAACTCCATACGGTCAAAGCCGAGACACGAAATGAAACTGAGTGCCAAACACCTCGAATGGACTTCATATGTGCCCTACCTCATTTCGCATGCATTGAATCCATCCTAGTCGGTGTTAAACTTTCCTCAAAATCGAATTCGGCGGACACTTGCAAACTCCATGTATGCGAAATCGAGACATGAAATAAACTGAGTGCCAAACACCTCGAGCGGACTTGACATGCATCATATCTCATTTTGGCACGCATTTGAATCCATCAACTCGACGGTAAACTTTCCTCCAAAATGGGTTTCGACGGGAAATGTAAACGGCATGCGTACGAAATCGAGTCACGGAATGAAACCGAGTCCATATACCCCGAATGGACTTCATATGCACCCCGACTCATTTTGGCATACATTTTGAATCCGTCTGACTCCGTGTTAAACTTTCCACCGAAATAGATTCTGATGGGTACTTTAAACTCCACTCGCACGAAATCGAGTGGCAAAATGAAACTGAGTGCCAAACACATCGAATGGACTTCACGTGTGCCCTAGCTATAATCTGCATTGATTTTGAATCAATCCGACTCAGTGTTAAACTTTCCACCAAAGTGGGTTTCAGCGGTCTTGCAAACTCCATACGGTCAAAGCCGAGACACGAAATGAAACTGAGTGCCAAACACCTCGAATGGACTTCATATGTGCCCTACCTCATTTCGCATGCATTGAATCCATCCTAGTCGGTGTTAAACTTTCCTCAAAATCGAATTCGGCGAACACTGCAAACTCCATGTATGCGAAATCGAGACTTGAAATAAACTGAGTGCCAAACACCTCGAGCGGACTTGACATGCATCATATCTCATTTTGTACGCATTTGAATCCATCAACTCGACGGTAAACTTTCCTCCAAAATGGGTTTCGACGGGAAATGTAAACGGCTTGCGTACGAAATCGAGTCACGGAATGAAACCGAGTACCAAATACCCCGAATGGACTTCATATGCATCCCCACTCATTTTGGCATGCATTTTGAATCCGTCTGACTGCGTGTTAAACTTTCCACCGAAATAGATTCGATGGGTACTTTAAACTCCACAAATCTGAAATCGGTGGCAAAATGAAACTGAGTGCCAAACACATCGAATGGACTTCACGTGTGCCCTAGCTATAATCTGCATTGATTTTGAATCAATCCGACTCGATGTTAAACTTTCCACCAAAGTGGGTTTCAGTGCGATCTGCAAACTCCACACGGACAAAGTCGAGACACGAAATGAAACTGAGTGCCAAACACCTCGAATGGACTTCATATGTGCCCTACCTCATTTGGCATGCATTGAATCCATCCTAGTCGGTGTTAAACTTTCCTCAAAATCGAATTCTGACGGGCACTGCAAACTCCATGTATGCGAAATCGAGACTTGAAATAAACTGAGTGCCAAACACCTCGAACGGACTTGACATGCATCATATCTCATTTTGGCACGCATTTCGAATCCATCCAACTCGACGGTAAACTTTCCTCCAAAATGGGTTTCGACGGGAAATGTAAACGGCATGCGTACGAAATCGAGTCACGGAATGAAACCGAGTACCATATACCCCGAATGGACTTCATATGCACCCCGACTCATTTTGGCATACATTTTGAATCCGTCTGACTCCGTGTTAAACTTTCCACGAAATGGATTCGATGGGTACTTTAAACTCCACTCGCATCGAAATCGGTGGCAAAATGAAACTGAGTGCCAAACACATCGAATGGACTTCATGTGTGCCCTAGCTATAATCTGCATTGATTTTGAATCAATCCGACTCGATGTTAAACTTTCCACCAAAGTGGGTTTCAGCGGTCTTGCAAACTCCATACGGTCAAAGTCGAGACACGAAATGAAACTGAGTGCCAAACACCTCGAATGGACTTCATATGTGCCCTACCTCATTTGGCATGCATTATCCAATCCATCCTAGTCGGTGTTAAACTTTCCTCAAAATCGAATTCGGCGGGACACTGCAAACTCCATGTATCGAAATCGAGACATGAAATAAACTGAGTGCCAAACACCTCGAGCGGACTTGACATGCATCATATCTCATTTTGGCACGCATTTGAATCCATCAACTCGACGGTAAACTTTCCTCCAAAATGGGTTTCGACGGGAAATGTAAACGGCATGCGTACGAAATCGAGTCACGGAATGAAACCGAGTCCATATACCCCGAATGGACTTCATATGCACCCCGACTCATTTTGGCATACATTTTGAATCCGTCTGACTCCGTGTTAAACTTTCCACCGAAATAGATTCTGATGGGTACTTTAAACTCCACTCGCACGAAATCGAGTGGCAAAATGAAACTGAGTGCCAAACACATCGAATGGACTTCACGTGTGCCCTAGCTATAATCTGCATTGATTTTGAATCAATCCGACTCAGTGTTAAACTTTCCACCAAAGTGGGTTTCAGCGGGTACTGCAAACTCCACACGGACAAAGTCGAGACACGAAATGAAACTGAGTGCCAAACACCTCGAATGGACTTCATATGTGCCCTACCTCATTTCGCATGCATTGAATCCATCCTAGTCGGTGTTAAACTTTCCTCAAAATCGAATTCGCGGGACACTGCAAACTCCATGTATCGAAATCGAGACTTGAAATAAACTGAGTGCCAAACACCTCGAGCGGACTTGACATGCATCATATCTCATTTTGTACGCATTTGAATCCATCAACTCGACGGTAAACTTTCCTCCAAAATGGGTTTCGACGGAAATGTAAGCGGCATGCGTCTGAAATCGAGTCACGGAATGAAACCGAGTACCAAATACCCGAATGGACTTCATATGCATCCCCACTCATTTTGGCATGCATTTTGAATCCGTCGACTCCGTGTTAAACTTTCCACGAAATAGATTCGATGGGTACTTTAAACTCCACTCGCTGAAATCAGTGGCAAAATGAAACGAGTGCCAAACACATCGAATGGACTTCACGTGTGCCCTAGCTATAATCTGCATTGATTTTGAATCAATCCGACTCGATGTTAAACTTTCCACCAAAGTGGGTTTCAGCGGTCTGCAAACTCCATACGGTCAAAGCGAGACACGAAATGAAACTGAGTGCCAAACACCTCGAATGGACTTCATATGTGCCCTACCTCATTTGGCATGCATTGAATCCATCCTAGTCGGTGTTAAACTTTCCTCAAAATCGAATTCGGCGGACACTTTGCAAACTCCATGTATGCGAAATCGAGACTTGAAATAAACTGAGTGCCAAACACCTCGAGCGGACTTGACATGCATCATATCTCATTTTGGCACGCATTTGAATCCATCAACTCGACGGTAAACTTTCCTCCAAAATGGGTTTCGACGGAAATGTAAGCGGCGTGTGTGTGAAATCGAGTCACGGAATGAAACCGAGTACCAAATACCCGAATGGACTTCATATGCATCCCCACTCATTTTGGCATACATTTTGAATCCGTCGACTCGTGTTAAACTTTCCACGAAATGGATTCGATGGGTACTTTAAACTCCACTCGCACGAAATCGAGTGGCAAAATGAAACTGAGTGCCAAACACATCGAATGGACTTCATGTGTGCCCTAGCTATAATCTGCATTGATTTTGAATCAATCCGACTCGATGTTAAACTTTCCACCAAAGTGGGTTTCAGCGGTCTTGCAAACTCCATACGGTCAAAGTCGAGACACGAAATGAAACTGAGTGCCAAACACCTCGAATGGACTTCATATGTGCCCTACCTCATTTGGCATGCATTGAATCCATCCTAGTGGTGTTAAACTTTCCTCAAAATCGAATTCGGCGAGACACTTTGCAAACTCCATGTATGCGAAATCGAGACATGAAATAAACTGAGTGCCAAACACCTCGAGCGGACTTGACATGCATCATATCTCATTTTGCACGCATTTGAATCCATCAACTCGACGGTAAACTTTCCTCCAAAATGGGTTTCGACGGGAAATGTAAACGGCTTGCGTACGAAATCGAGTCACGGAATGAAACCGAGTACCAAATACCCCGAATGGACTTCATATGCATCCCCACTCATTTTGGCATGCATTTTGAATCCGTCGACTCCGTGTTAAACTTTCCACGAAATGGATTCGATGGGTACTTTAAACTCCACAAATCGAAATCGAGTGAAAAAATGAAACTGAGTGCCAAACACATCGAATGGACTTCACGTGTGCCCTAGCTATAATCTGCATTGATTTTGAATCAATCCGACTCGATGTTAAACTTTCCACCAAAGTGGGTTTCAGCGGTCTGCAAACTCCATACGGACAAAGTCGAGACACGAAATGAAACTGAGTGCCAAACACCTCGAATGGACTTCATATGTGCCCTACCTCATTTGGCATGCATTGAATCCATCCTAGTCGGTGTTAAACTTTCCTCAAAATCGAATTCTGACGGGCACTGCAAACTCCATGTATGCGAAATCGAGACTTGAAATAAACTGAGTGCCAAACACCTCGAACGGACTTGACATGCATCATATCTCATTTTGTACGCATTTGAATCCATCAACTCGACGGTAAACTTTCCTCCAAAATGGGTTTCGACGGAAATGTAAGCGGCATGCGTCTGAAATCGAGTCACGGAATGAAACCGTACCAAATACCCGAATGGACTTCATATGCACCCCGACTCATTTTGGCATACATTTTGAATCCGTCTGACTCCGTGTTAAACTTTCCACCGAAATAGATTCTGATGGGTACTTTAAACTCCACTCGCACGAAATCGAGTGGCAAAATGAAACTGAGTGCCAAACACATCGAATGGACTTCACGTGTGCCCTAGCTATAATCTGCATTGATTTTGAATCAATCCGACTCAGTGTTAAACTTTCCACCATGGTGGGTTTCAGTAGTCTTGCAAACTCCATACGGTCAAAGCCGAGACACGAAATGAAACTGAGTGCCAAACACCTCGAATGGACTTCATATGTGCCCTACCTCATTTCGCATGCATTGAATCCATCCTAGTCGGTGTTAAACTTTCCTCAAAATCGAATTCGACGGGCACTGCAAACTCCATGTATCTGAAATCGAGACATGAAATAAACTGAGTGCCAAACACCTCGAGCGGACTTGACATGCATCATATCTCATTTTGGCACGCATTTGAATCCATCAACTCGACGGTAAACTTTCCTCCAAAATGGGTTTCGACGGAAATGTAAGCGGCGTGTGTGTGAAATCGAGTCACGGAATGAAACCGAGTACCAAATACCCGAATGGACTTCATATGCATCCCCACTCATTTTGGCATACATTTTGAATCCGTCGACTCCGTGTTAAACTTTCCACGAAATGGATTCGATGGGTACTTTAAACTCCACTCGCACGAAATCGAGTGGCAAAATGAAACTGAGTGCCAAACACATCGAATGGACTTCATGTGTGCCCTAGCTATAATCTGCATTGATTTTGAATCAATCCGACTCGATGTTAAACTTTCCACCAAAGTGGGTTTCAGCGGTAGTCTGCAAACTCCATACGGTCAAAGTCGAGACACGAAATGAAACTGAGTGCCAAACACCTCGAATGGACTTCATGTGTGCCCTACCTCATTTGGCATGCATTGAATCCATCCTAGTCGGTGTTAAACTTTCCTCAAAATCGAATTCGGCGGACACTGCAAACTCCATGTATCGAAATCGAGACATGAAATAAACTGAGTGCCAAACACCTCGAGCGGACTTGACATGCATCATATCTCATTTTGGCACGCATTTGAATCCATCAACTCGACGGTAAACTTTCCTCCAAAATGGGTTTCGACGGGAAATGTAAACGGCTTGCGTACGAAATCGAGTCACGGAATGAAACCGAGTACCAAATACCCCGAATGGACTTCATATGCATCCCCACTCATTTTGGCATGCATTTTGAATCCGTCGACTCCGTGTTAAACTTTCCACGAAATGGATTCGATGGGTACTTTAAACTCCACAAATCTGAAATCGAGTGAAAAAATAAAACTGAGTGCCAAACACATCGAATGGACTTCACGTGTGCCCTAGCTATAATCTGCATTGATTTTGAATCAATCCGACTCGATGTTAAACTTTCCACCAAAGTGGGTTTCAGCGGTCTGCAAACTCCATACGGACAAAGTCGAGACACGAAATGAAACTGAGTGCCAAACACCTCGAATGGACTTCATATGTGCCCTACCTCATTTGGCATGCATTGAATCCATCCTAGTCGGTGTTAAACTTTCCTCAAAATCGAATTCGGCGGACACTTTGCAAACTCCATGTATGCGAAATCGAGACTTGAAATAAACTGAGTGCCAAACACCTCGAGCGGACTTGACATGCATCATATCTCATTTTGTACGCATTTGAATCCATCAACTCGACGGTAAACTTTCCTCCAAAATGGGTTTCGACGGAAATGTAAGCGGCATGCGTCTGAAATCGAGTCACGGAATGAAACCGAGTACCAAATACCCGAATGGACTTCATATGCATCCCCACTCATTTTGGCATGCATTTTGAATCCGTCGACTCCGTGTTAAACTTTCCACGAAATAGATTCTCCACTCGCGACGGTGGCAAAATGAAACTGAGTGCCAAACACATCGAATGGACTTCACGTGTGCCTAGCTATAATCTGCATTGATTTTGAATCAATCCGACTCGTGTTAAACTTTCCACCAAAGTGGGTTTCAGGCTCCAAAAAGAAACGAAATGAGTGCCAAACACCTCGAATGGACTTCATATGTGCCCTACCTCATTTGGCATGCATTGAATCCACCCTAGTCGGTGTTAAACTTTCCTCAAAATCGAATTCTGACGGGCACTGCAAACTCCAAGTATGCGAAATCGAGACATGAAATAAACTGAGTGCCAAACACCTCGAACGGACTTGACATGCATCACATCTCATTTTGGCACGCATTTCGAATCCATCCAACACGACGGTAAACTTTCCTCCAAAATGGGTTTCGACGGAAATGTAAGCGGCGTGTGTGTGAAATCGAGTCACGGAATGAAACCGAGTACCAAATACCCGAATGGACTTCATATGCATCCCCACTCATTTTGGCATACATTTTGAATCCGTCGACTCCGTGTTAAACTTTCCACGAAATGGATTCGATGGGTACTTTAAACTCCACTCGCACGAAATCGAGTGGCAAAATGAAACTGAGTGCCAAACATATCGAATGGACTTCATGTGTGCCCTAGCTATTTTCTGCATTGATTTTGAATCAATCCGACTCGATGTTAAACTTTCCACCAAAGTGGGTTTCAGCGGTCTGCAAACTCCATACGGTCAAAGTCGAGACACGAAATGAAACTGAGTGCCAAACACCTCGAATGGACTTCATATGTGCCCTACCTCATTTGGCATGCATTGAATCCATCCTAGTGGTGTTAAACTTTCCTCAAAATCGAATTCGGCGGGCACTTTGCAAACTCCATGTATCGAAATCGAGACATGAAATAAACTGAGTGCCAAACACCTCGAGCGGACTTGACATGCATCATATCTCATTTTGTACGCATTTGAATCCATCAACTCGACGGTAAACTTTCCTCCAAAATGGGTTTCGACGGAAATGTAAGCGGCTTGCGTCTGAAATCGAGTCACGGAATGAAACCGAGTACCAAATACCCGAATGGACTTCATATGCATCCCCACTCATTTTGGCATGCATTTTGAATCCGTCGACTGCGTGTTAAACTTTCCACGAAATGGATTCGATGGGTACTTTAAACTCCACAAATACGAAATCGAGTGAAAAAATAAACTGAGTGCCAAACACATCGAATGGACTTCACGTGTGCCCTAGCTATAATCTGCATTGATTTTGAATCAATCCGACTCGATGTTAAACTTTCCACCAAAGTGGGTTTCAGCGGTCTTGCAAACTCCATACGGACAAAGTCGAGACACGAAATGAAACTGAGTGCCAACCACCTCGAATGGACTTCATATGTGTCCTACCTCATTTGGCATGCATTGAATCCATCCTAGTCGGTGTTAAACTTTCCTCAAAATCGAATTCGGCGGACACTGCAAACTCCATGTATGCGAAATCGAGACTTGAAATAAACTGAGTGCCAAACACCTCGAGCGGACTTGACATGCATCATATCTCATTTTGTACGCATTTGAATCCATCAACTCGACGGTAAACTTTCCTCCAAAATGGGTTTCGACGGAAATGTAAGCGGCATGCGTCTGAAATCGAGTCACGGAATGAAACTGAGTACCAAATACCCGAATGGACTTCATATGCATCCCCACTCATTTTGGCATGCATTTTGAATCCGTCGACTCGTGTTAAACTTTCCACGAAATAGATTCGATGGGTACTTTAAACTCCACTCGCACGAAATCGAGTGGCAAAATGAAACTGAGTGCCAAACACATCGAATGGACTTCACGTGTGCCTAGCTATAATCTGCATTGATTTTGAATCAATCCGACTCGATGTTAAACTTTCCACCAAAGTGGGTTTCAGCGGTCTTGCAAACTCCATACGGTCAAAGCGAGACACGAAATGAAACTGAGTGCCAAACACCTCGAATGGACTTCATATGTGCCCTACCTCATTTGGCATGCATTGAATCCATCCTAGTCGGTGTTAAACTTTCCTCAAAATCGAATTCGGCGGACACTTGCAAACTCCATGTATCGAAATCGAGACATGAAATAAACTGAGTGCCAAACACCTCGAGCGGACTTGACATGCATCATATCTCATTTTGGCACGCATTTGAATCCATCAACTCGACGGTAAACTTTCCTCCAAAATGGGTTTCGACGGAAATGTAAGCGGCGTGTGTGTGAAATCGAGTCACGGAATGAAACCGAGTACCAAATAC
The DNA here is from genome assembly GCA_036346575.1 of Dendrocalamus sinicus. Classification (NCBI taxonomy): domain Eukaryota; kingdom Viridiplantae; phylum Streptophyta; class Magnoliopsida; order Poales; family Poaceae; genus Dendrocalamus; species Dendrocalamus sinicus. The sequence goes on along the minus strand of JAYEVI010000331.1, from coordinate 98,594 downwards.
CCGAATGGACTTCATATGCATCCCCACTCATTTTGGCATACATTTTGAATCCGTCGACTCGTGTTAAACTTTCCACGAAATGGATTCGATGGGTACTTTAAACTCCACTCGCATGAAATCGAGTGGCAAAATGAAACTGAGTGCCAAACATATCGAATGGACTTCATGTGTGCCCTAGCTATTTTCTGCATTGATTTTGAATCAATCCGACTCGAGTGTTAAACTTTCCACCAAAGTGGGTTTCAGCGGTCTTGCAAACTCCATACGGTCAAAGTCGAGACACGAAATGAAACTGAGTGCCAAACACCTCGAATGGACTTCATGTGTGCCCTACCTCATTTGGCATGCATTGAATCCATCCTAGTCGTGTTAAACTTTCCTCAAAATCGAATTCGGCGGACACTTGCAAACTCCATGTATGCGAAATCGAGACATGAAATAAACTGAGTGCCAAACACCTCGAGCGGACTTGACATGCATCATATCTCATTTTGGCGCGCATTTGAATCCATCAACTCGACGGTAAACTTTCCTCCAAAATGGGTTTCGACGGAAATGTAAGCGGCTTGCGTCTGAAATCGAGTCACGGAATGAAACCGAGTACCAAATACCCGAATGGACTTCATATGCATCCCCACTCATTTTGGCATGCATTTTGAATCCGTCGACTCCGTGTTAAACTTTCCACGAAATGGATTCGATGGGTACTTTAAACTCCACAAATCTGAAATCGAGTGAAAAAATGAAACTGAGTGCCAAACACATCGAATGGACTTCACGTGTGCCCTAGCTATAATCTGCATTGATTTTGAATCAATCCGACTCGATGTTAAACTTTCCACCAAAGTGGGTTTCAGCGGTCTGCAAACTCCATACGGACAAAGTCGAGACACGAAATGAAACTGAGTGCCAAACACCTCGAATGGACTTCATATGTGCCCTACCTCATTTGGCATGCATTGAATCCATCCTAGTCGGTGTTAAACTTTCCTCAAAATCGAATTCGGCGGACACTTGCAAACTCCATGTATGCGAAATCGAGACTTGAAATAAACTGAGTGCCAAACACCTCGAGCGGACTTGACATGCATCATATCTCATTTTGTACGCATTTGAATCCATCAACTCGACGGTAAACTTTCCTCCAAAATGGGTTTCGACGGAAATGTAAGCGGCATGCGTCTGAAATCGAGTCACGGAATGAAACCGAGTACCAAATACCCGAATGGACTTCATATGCATCCCCACTCATTTTGGCATGCATTTTGAATCCGTCGACTCCGTGTTAAACTTTCCACGAAATGTTAAAAACTCCACTTCCAATCGGTGGCAAATAATGGACTTCACGTGTGCCTAGCTATAATCTGCATTGATTTTGAATCAATCTCGATGTTAAACTTTCCACCAAAGTGGGTTTCACTCTGCAAACTCCATAATCAAAGTGAGACAAAATGAAACTGAGTGCCAAACACCTCGAATGGACTTCATATGTGCCCTACCTCATTTGGCATGCATTGAATCCATCCTAGTCGGTGTTAAACTTTCCTCAAAATCGAATTCGGCGGGGACTTGCAAACTCAATGTATGCGAAATCGAGACATGAAATAAACTGAGTGCCAAACACCTCGAGCGGACTTGACATGCATCATATCTCATTTTGGCACGCATTTGAATCCATCAACTCGACGGTAAACTTTCCTCCAAAATGGGTTTCGACGGAAATGTAAGCGGCGTGTGTGTGAAATCGAGTCACGGAATGAAACCGAGTACCAAATACCCGAATGGACTTCATATGCATCCCCACTCATTTTGGCATACATTTTGAATCCGTCGACTCCGTGTTAAACTTTCCACGAAATGGATTCGATGGGTACTTTAAACTCCACTCGCACGAAATCGAGTGGCAAAATGAAACTGAGTGCCAAACATATCGAATGAACTTCATGTGTGCCCTAGCTATTTTCTGCATTGATTTTGAATCAATCCGACTCGAGTGTTAAACTTTCCACCAAAGTGGGTTTCAGCGGTCTTGCAAACACCATACGGTCAAAGTCGAGACACGAAATGAAACTGAGTGCCAAACACCTCGAATGGACTTCATGTGTGCCCTACCTCATTTGGCATGCATTGAATCCATCCTAGTGGTGTTAAACTTTCCTCAAAATCGAATTCGGCGGGACTGCAAACTCCATGTATCGAAATCGAGACATGAAATAAACTGAGTGCCAAACACCTCGAGCGGACTTGACATGCATCATATCTCATTTTGGCACGCATTTCGAATCCATCCAACTCGACGGTAAACTTTCCTCCAAAATGGGTTTCGACGGGAAATGTAAACGGCTTGCGTACGAAATCGAGTCACGGAATGAAACCGAGTACCAAATACCCCGAATGGACTTCATATGCATCCCCACTCATTTTGGCATGCATTTTGAATCCGTCGACTCCGTGTTAAACTTTCCACGAAATGGATTCGATGGGTACTTTAAACTCCACAAATCGAAATCGAGTGAAAAAATGAAAACTGAGTGCCAAACACATCGAATGGACTTCACGTGTGCCCTAGCTATAATCTGCATTGATTTTGAATCAATCCGACTCAGTGTTAAACTTTCCACCAAAGTGGGTTTCAGCGGTTACTGCAAACTCCATACGGACAAAGTCGAGACACGAAATGAAATGAAACTGAGTGCCAAACACCTCGAATGGACTTCATATGTGCCCTACCTCATTTGGCATGCATTGAATCCATCCTAGTCGGTGTTAAACTTTCCTCAAAATCGAATTCGGCGACACTTTGCAAACTCCATGTATCGAAATCGAGACTTGAAATAAACTGAGTGCCAAACACCTCGAGCGGACTTGACATGCATCATATCTCATTTTGGCACGCATTTGAATCCATCAACTCGACGGTAAACTTTCCTCCAAAATGGGTTTCGACGGGAAATGTAAACGGCATGCGAACGAAATCGAGTCACGGAATGAAACTGAGTACCAAATACCCCGAATGGACTTCATATGCATCCCCACTCATTTTGGCATGCATTTTGAATCCGTCTGACTGCGTGTTAAACTTTCCACCGAAATAGATTCGATGGGTACTTTAAACTCCACTCGCCTGAATCGGTGGCAAAATGAAAACTGAGTGCCAAACACATCGAATGGACTTCACGTGTGCCCTAGCTATAATCTGCATTGATTTTGAATCAATCCGACTCGATGTAAACTTTCCACCAAAGTGGGTTTCAGCGGTCTGCAAACTCCATACGGTCAAAGTGGAGACACAAAATGAAACTGAGTGCCAAACACCTCGAATGGACTTCATATGTGCCCTACCTCATTTGGCATGCATTGAATCCATCCGAGTCGGTGTTAAACTTTCCTCAAAATCGAATTCTGACGGGCACTGCAAACTCAATGTATGCGAAATCGAGACATGAAATAAACTGAGTGCCAAACACCTCGAGCGGACTTGACATGCATCATATCTCATTTTGGCACGCATTTGAATCCATCAACTCGACGACGTAAACTTTCCTCCAAAATGGGTTTCGACGGAAATGTAAGCGGCGTGTGTGTGAAATCGAGTCACGGAATGAAACCGAGTACCAAATACCCGAATGGACTTCATATGCATCCCCACTCATTTTGGCATACATTTTGAATCCGTCGACTCCGTGTTAAACTTTCCACGAAATGGATTCTGACGGGTACTTTAAACTCCACTCGCACGAAATCGAGTGGCAAAATGAAACTGAGTGCCAAACATATCGAATGAACTTCATGTGTGCCCTAGCTATTTTCTGCATAGATTTTGAATCAATCCGACTCGATGTTAAACTTTCCACCAAAGTGGGTTTCAGCGGTCTGCAAACTCCATACGGTCAAAGTCGAGACACGAAATGAAACTGAGTGCCAAACACCTCGAATGGACTTCATGTGTGCCCTACCTCATTTGGCATGCATTGAATCCATCCTAGTCGGTGTTAAACTTTCCTCAAAATCGAATTCGGCGGACACTTGCAAACTCCATGTATCTGAAATCGAGACATGAAATAAACTGAGTGCCAAACACCTCGAGCGGACTTGACATGCATCATATCTCATTTTGGCACGCATTTCGAATCCATCCAACTCGACGGTAAACTTTCCTCCAAAATGGGTTTCGACGAGAAATGTAAACGGCTTGCGTACGAAATCGAGTCACGGAATGAAACCGAGTACCAAATACCCTGAATGGACTTCATATGCATCCCCACTCATTTTGGCATGCATTTTGAATCCGTCTGACTGCGTGTTAAATTTTCCAACGAAATGGATTCGACGGGAACTTTAAACTCGACAAATACGAAATCGAGTGAAAAAATAAAACTGAGTGCCAAACACATCGAATGGACTTCACGTGTGCCCTAGCTATAATCTGCGTTGATTTTGAATCAGTCCGACTCAGTGTTAAACTTTCCACCAAAGTGGGTTTCAGCGGGTACTGCAAACTCCATACGGACAAAGTCGAGACACGAAATGAAACTGAGTGCCAACCACCTCGAATGGACTTCATATGTGTCCTACCTCATTTGGCATGCATTGAATCCATCCTAGTCGGTGTTAAACTTTCCTCAAAATCGAATTCGGCGGGACCTGCAAACTCCATGTATCGAAATCGAGACTTGAAATAAACTGAGTGCCAAACACCTCGAGCGGACTTGACATGCATCATATCTCATTTTGTACGCATTTGAATCCATCAACTCGACGGTAAACTTTCCTCCAAAATGGGTTTCGACGGAAATGTAAGCGGCATGCGTCTGAAATCGAGTCACGGAATGAAACCGAGTACCAAATACCCGAATGGACTTCATATGCATCCCCACTCATTTTGGCATGCATTTTGAATCCGTCGACTCCGTGTTAAACTTTCCACGAAATAGATTCGATGGGTACTTTAAACTCCACTCGCTGAAATCGGTGGCAAAATGCTCCAAACACATCGAATGGACTTCACGTGTGCCCTAGCTATAATCTGCATTGTGAATCAAAAACTTTCCACCAAAGTGGGTTTCAGCGGTCTGCAAACTCCATACGGTGAGTGCCAAACACCTCGAATGGACTTCATATGTGCCCTACCTCATTTGGCATGCATTGAATCCATCCTAGTCGGTGTTAAACTTTCCTCAAAATCGAATTCGGCGGACACTTGCAAACTCAATGTATCGAAATCGAGACATGAAATAAACTGAGTGCCAAACACCTCGAGCGGACTTGACATGCATCATATCTCATTTTGGCACGCATTTGAATCCATCAACTCGACGGTAAACTTTCCTCCAAAATGGGTTTCGACGGAAATGTAAGCGGCATGTGTGTGAAATCGAGTTACGGAATGAAACCGAGTACCAAATACCCGAATGGACTTCATATGCATCCCCACTCATTTTGGCATACATTTTGAATCCGTCGACTCCGTGTTAAACTTCCACCGAAATGGATTCTGACGGGTACTTTAAACTCCACTCGCACGAAATCGAGTGGCAAAATGAAACTGAGTGCCAAACATATCGAATGAACTTCATGTGTGCCCTAGCTATTTTCTGCATAGATTTCGAATGAATCCGACTCAGTGTTAAACTTTCCACCAAAGTGGGTTTCAGCGGGTACTGCGAAACACCATACGAACAAAGTCGAGACACGAAATGAAACTGAGTGCCAAACACCTCGAATGGACTTCATGTGTGCCCTACCTCATTTGGCATGCATTGAATCCATCCGAGTGGTGTTAAACTTTTTCCTCAAAATCGAATTCTGGCGGGCACTGCAAACTCCATGTATGCGAAATCGAGACATGAAATAAACTGAGTGCCAAACACCTCGAGCGGACTTGACATGCATCATATCTCATTTTGGCACGCATTTGAATCCATCAACTCGACGGTAAACTTTCCTCCAAAATGGGTTTCGACGGAAATGTAAGCGGCTGCGCGTCTGAAATCGAGTCACGGAATGAAACCGAGTACCAAATACCCGAATGGACTTCATATGCATCCCCACTCATTTTGGCATGCATTTTGAATCCGTCGACTCCGTGTTAAACTTTCCACGAAATGGATTCGATGGGTACTTTAAACTCGACAAATACGAAATCGAGTGAAAAAATAAAACTGAGTGCCAAACACATCGAATGGACTTCACGTGTGCCCTAGCTATAATCTGCATTGATTTTGAATCAATCCGACTCGATGTTAAACTTTCCACCAAAGTGGGTTTCAGCGGTCTGCAAACTCCATACGGACAAAGTCGAGACACGAAATGAAACTGAGTGCCAACCACCTCGAATGGACTTCATATGTGTCCTACCTCATTTGGCATGCATTGAATCCATCCTAGTCGGTGTTAAACTTTCCTCAAAATCGAATTCGGCGGACACCGCAAACTCCATGTATGCGAAATCGAGACTTGAAATAAACTGAGTGCCAAACACCTCGAAACGGACTTGACATGCATCATATCTCATTTTGGCACGCATTTGAATCCATCAACTCGACGGTAAACTTTCCTCCAAAATGGGTTTCGACGGAAATGTAAGCGGCATGCGTCTGAAAATCGAGTCACGGAATGAAACTGAGTACCAAATACCCGAATGGACTTCATATGCATCCCCACTCATTTTGGCATGCATTTTGAATCCGTCGACTCCGTGTTAAACTTTCCACGAAATAGATTCGACGGGTACTTTAAGCTCTACTCGCAAATCAGTGGCAAATGAAACGAGTGGCAAACACATGAAACTTCAGTGCCAAACACCTCGAATGGACTTCATATGTGCCCTACCTCATTTGGCATGCATTGAATCCATCAAAGTCGGTGTTAAACTTTCCTCAAAATCGACTGCGACCTCATTTGGCATGCATTGAATCCATCCTAGCAAACTCAATGTATGCGAAATCGAGACAAGAAATAAACTGAGTGCCAAACACCTCGAACGGCCTTGACATGCATCATCTCTCATTTTGGCACACATTTCGAATCCATCCAACTCGACGGTAAACTTTCCTCCAAAAAGGGTTTCGACGGAAATGAAAACTGCGTGTGTGTGAAATCGAGTTACGGAATGAAACCGAGTACCAAATACCCCGAATGGACTTCATATGCATCCCCACTCATTTTGGCATACATTTTGAATCCGTCTGACTGCGTGTTAAACTTTCCACCGAAATGGATTCCGACGCGTACTTTAAACTCCACTCGCACGAAATCGAGTGGCAAAATGAAACTGAGTGCCAAACATATCGAATGAACTTCATGTGTGCCCTAGCTATTTTCTGCATAGATTTTGAATCAATCCGACTCAGTGTTAAACTTTCCACCAAAGTGGGTTTCAGCGGTCTGCAAACTCCATACGGACAAAGTCGAGACACGAAATGAAACTGAGTGCCAAACACCTCGAATGGACTTCATGTGTGCCCTACCTCATTTGGCATGCATTGAATCCATCCGAGTGGTGTTAAACTTTCCTCAAAATCGAATTCGGCGAGCACTGCAAACTCCATGTATCGAAATCGAGACATGAAATAAACTGAGTGCCAAACACCTCGAGCGGACTTGACATGCATCATATCTCATTTTGGCGCGCATTTGAATCCATCAACTCGACGGTAAACTTTCCTCCAAAATGGGTTTCGACGGAAATGTAAGCGGCTTGCGTCTGAAATCGAGTCACGGAATGAAACCGAGTACCAAATACCCGAATGGACTTCATATGCATCCCCACTCATTTTGGCATGCATTTTGAATCCGTCGACTCCGTGTTAAACTTTCCACGAAATGGATTCGATGGGTACTTTAAACTCTACAAATACGAAATCGAGTGAAAAAATGAAAAACTGAGTGCCAAACACATCGAATGGACTTCACGTGTGCCCTAGCTATAATCTGCATTGATTTTGAATCAATCCGACTCGTGTTAAACTTTCCACCAAAGTGGGTTTCAGCGGTCTGCAAACTCCATACGGACAAAGTCGAGACACGAAATGAAACTGAGTGCCAACCACCTCCAATGGACTTCATATGTGTCCTACCTCATTTGGCATGCATTGAATCCATCCTAGTCGGTGTTAAACTTTCCTCAAAATCGAATTCGGCGAGACCTTGCAAACTCCATGTATGCGAAATCGAGACTTGAAATAAACTGAGTGCCAAACACCTCGAGCGGACTTGACATGCATCATATCTCATTTTGTACGCATTTGAATCCATCCAACTCGACGGTAAACTTTCCTCCAAAATGGGTTTCGACGGGAAATGTAAACGGCATGCGAACGAAATCGAGTCACGGAATGAAACTGAGTACCAAATACCCCGAATGGACTTCATATGCATCCCCACTCATTTTGGCATGCATTTTGAATCCGTCTGACTGCGTGTTAAACTTTCCACCGAAATAGATTCTGACGGGTACTTTAAGCTCTACTCGCACGAAATCGAGTGGCAAAATGAAACTGAGTGCCAAACACCTCGAATGGACTTCATATGTGCCCTACCTCATTTGGCATGCATTGAATCCATCCGAGTCGGTGTTAAACTTTCCACCAAAGTGGGTTTCTCAAAATCGAATGGACTTCATATGACCTCATTTGGCATGCATTGAAACTCAATGTATCGCGAAATCGAGACATGAAATAAACTGAGTGCCAAACACCTCGAGCGGCCTTGACATGCATCATATCTCATTTTGGCACGCATTTGAATCCATCCAACTCGACGGTAAACTTTCCTCCAAAATGGGTTTCGACGGAAATGAAAGCTGCGTGTGTGTGAAATCGAGTTATGGAATGAAACCGAGTACCAAATACCCGAATGGACTTCATATGCATCCCCACTCATTTTGGCATACATTTTGAATCCGTCGACTCTACGTGTTAAACTTTCCACCAAATGGATTCGATGGGTACTTTAAACTCCACTCGCATGAAATCGAGTGGCAAAATGAAACTGAGTGCCAAACATATCGAATGAACTTCATGTGTGCCCTAGCTATTTTCTGCATAGATTTTGAATCAATCCGACTCGATGTTAAACTTTCCACCAAAGTGGGTTTCAGCGGGTACTGCAAACACCATACGGACAAAGTCGAGACACGAAATGAAACTGAGTGCCAAACACCTCGAATGGACTTCATGTGTGCCCTACCTCATTTGGCATGCATTGAATCCATCCGAGTGGTGTTAAACTTTCCTCAAAATCGAATTCTGATGGGCACTGCAAACTCCATGTATGCGAAATCGAGACATGAAATAAACTGAGTGCCAAACACCGCGAACGGCCTTGACATGCATCATATCTCATTTTGGCACGCATTTCGAATCCATCCAACTCGACGGTAAACTTTCCTCCAAAATGGGTTTCGACGGGAAATGTAAACGGCTTGCGTACGAAATCGAGTCACGGAATGAAACCGAGTACCAAATACCCTGAATGGACTTCATATGCATCCCCACTCATTTTGGCATGCATTTTGAATCCGTCTGACTGCGTGTTAAACTTTCCACCGAAATGGATTCTGACGGGTACTTTAAACTCGACAAATACGAAATCGAGTGAAAAAATAAAACTGAGTGCCAAACACATCGAATGGACTTCACGTGTGCCCTAGCTATAATCTGCATTGATTTTGAATCAATCCGACTCAGTGTTAAACTTTCCACCAAAGTGGGTTTCAGCGGGTACTGCAAACTCCATACGGACAAAGTCGAGACACGAAATGAAACTGAGTGCCAACCACCTCCAATGCACTTCATATGTGTCCTACCTCATTTGGCATGCATTGAATCCATCCGAGTCGGTGTTAAACTTTCCTCAAAATCGAATTCGGCGACACTTTGCAAACTCCATGTATGCGAAATCGAGACTTGAAATTAACTGAGTGCCAAACACCTCAAGCGGACTTGACATGCATCATATCTCATTTTGGCACGCATTTGAATCCATCAACTCGACGGTAAACTTTCCTCCAAAATGGGTTTCGACGGGAAATGTAAACGGCATGCGTACGAAATCGAGTCACGGAATGAAACTGAGTACCAAATACCCCGAATGGACTTCATATGCATCCCCACTCATTTTGGCATGCATTTTGAATCCGTCGATCTGCGTGTTAAACTTTCCACGAAATAGATTCGATGGGTACTTTAAACTCCACTCGAAATCGAAAATGAAACGAGTGCCAAACATCGAATGGACTTCACGTGTGCCCTAGCTATAATCTGCATTGATTTTGAATCAATCCGACTCGATGTTAAACTTTCCACCAAAGGTGGGTTTCAGTGGCAAACTCCATACGGAAACTGAGTGCCAAACACCTCGAATGGACTTCATATGTGCACTACCTCATTTGGCATGCATTGAATCCATCCGAGTCGGTGTTAAACTTTCCTCAAAATCGAATTCTGGCCGACGCTTGCAAACTCAATGTATGCGAAATCGAGACATGAAATAAACTGAGTGCCAAACACCTCGAACGGCCTTGACATGCATCATATCTCATTTTGGCACGCATTTCGAATCCATCCAACTCGACGGTAAACTTTCCTCCAAAAAGGGTTTCGACGGAAATGAAAACTGCGTGTGTGTGAAATCGAGTTATGGAATGAAACCGAGTACCAAATACCCCGAATGGACTTCATATGCATCCCCACTCATTTTGGCGTACATTTTGAATCCGTCGACTACGTGTTAAACTTCCACCGAAATGGATTCTGACGGGTACTTTAAACTCCACTCGCACGAAATCGAGTGGCAAAATGAAACTGAGTGCCAAACATATCGAATGAACTTCATGTGTGCCCTAGCTATTTTCTGCATAGATTTTGAATCAATCCGACTCAGTGTTAAACTTTCCACCAAAGTGGGTTTCAGCGGGTACTGCAAACACCATACGGACAAAGTCGAGACACGAAATGAAACTGAGTGCCAAACACCTCGAATGGACTTCATGTGTGCCCTACCTCATTTGGCATGCATTGAATCCATCCGAGTGGTGTTAAACTTTCCTCAAAATCGAATTCGGCGGGCACTGCAAACTCCATGTATGCGAAATCGAGACATGAAATAAACTGAGTGCCAAACACCGCGAACGGCCTTGACATGCATCATATCTCATTTTGGCACGCATTTCGAATCCATCCAACTCGACGGTAAACTTTCCTCCAAAATGGGTTTCGACGGGAAATGTAAACGGCTTGCGTACGAAATCGAGTCACGGAATGAAACCGAGTACCAAATACCCTGAATGGACTTCATATGCATCCCCACTCATTTTGGCATGCATTTTGAATCCGTCTGACTGCGTGTTAAACTTTCCACCGAAATGGATTCTGATGGGTACTTTAAACTCTACAAATCTGAAATCGAGTGAAAAAATAAAACTGAGTGCCAAACACATCGAATGGACTTCACGTGTGCCCTAGCTATAATCTGCATTGATTTTGAATCAATCCGACTCAGTGTTAAACTTTCCACCAAAGTGGGTTTCAGCGGGTACTGCAAACTCCATACGGACAAAGTCGAGACACGAAATGAAACTGAGTGCCAACCACCTCCAATGGACTTCATATGTGTCCTACCTCATTTGGCATGCATTGAATCCATCCGAGTCGGTGTTAAACTTTCCTCAAAATCGAATTCTGACGGGCACTGCAAACTCCATGTATGCGAAATCGAGACTTGAAATTAACTGAGTGCCAAACACCTCAAACGGACTTGACATGCATCATATCTCATTTTGGCACGCATTTCGAATCCATCCAACTCGACGGTAAACTTTCCTCCAAAATGGGTTTCGACGGGAAATGTAAACGGCATGCGTACAAAATCGAGTCACGGAGAATGGACTTCATATGCATCCCCACTCATTTTGGCATGCATTTTGAATCCGTCGATCCGTGTTAAACTTTCCACGTTAAACTTTCCACGAAATGGATTCACGTGTGCCCTAGGTATAATCTGCATTGAGCTCAATCCGACTCGCAAACTTTCCACCAAATCGGTTTCAGTGGCAAACTCCATGAAACTGAGTGCCAAACACCTCGAATGGACTTCATATGTGCCCTACCTCATTTGGCATGCATTGAATCCATCCGAGTCGGTGTTAAACTTTCCTCAAAATCGAATTCTGATGGGCACTGTAAACTCAATGTATGCGAAATCGAGACAAGAAATAAACTGAGTGCCAAACACCTCGAACGGCCTTGACATGCATCATCTCTCATTTTGGCACACATTTCGAATCCATCCAACTCGACGGTAAACTTTCCTCCAAAATGGGTTTCGACGGAAATGAAAGCGGCGTGTGTGTGAAATCGAGTTACGGAATGAAACCGAGTACCAAATACCCCGAATGGACTTCATATGCATCCCCACTCATTTTGGCATACATTTTGAATCCGTCTGACTGCGTGTTAAACTTTCCACCGAAATGGATTCCGACGCGTACTTTAAACTCCACTCGCACGAAATCGAGTGGCAAAATGAAACTGAGTGCCAAACATATCGAATGAACTTCATGTGTGCCCTAGCTATTTTCTGCATAGATTTTGAATCAATCCGACTCAGTGTTAAACTTTCCACCAAAGTGGGTTTCAGCGGGTACTGCAAACACCATACGGACAAAGTCGAGACACGAAATGAAACTGAGTGCCAAACACCTCGAATGGACTTCATGTGTGGCCTACCTCATTTGGCATGCATTGAATCCACCCGAGTGGTGTTAAACTTTCCTCAAAATCGAATTCTGATGGGCACTGCAAACTCCATGTATGCGAAATCGAGACATGAAATAAACTGAGTGCCAAACACCGCGAACGGCCTTGACATGCATCATATCTCATTTTGGCACGCATTTCGAATCCATCCAACTCGACGGTAAACTTTCCTCCAAAATGGGTTTCGACGGGAAATGTAAACGGCTTGCGTACGAAATCGAGTCACGGAATGAAACCGAGTACCAAATACCCTGAATGGACTTCATATGCATCCCCACTCATTTTGGCATGCATTTTGAATCCGTCGACTCCGTGTTAAACTTTCCACGAAATGGATTCGACGGGTACTTTAAACTCCACAAATCTGAAATCGAGTGAAAAAATGAAACTGAGTGCCAAACACATCGAATGGACTTCACGTGTGCCCTAGCTATAATCTGCATTGATTTTGAATCAATCCGACTCGATGTTAAACTTTCCACCAAAGTGGGTTTCAGCGGTCTGCAAACTCCATACGGACAAAGTCGAGACACGAAATGAAACTGAGTGCCAAACACCTCGAATGGACTTCATATGTGCCTACCTCATTTGGCATGCATTGAATCCATCCGAGTCGGTGTTAAACTTTCCTCAAAATCGAATCGGCGGACACTGCAAACTCCATGTATCGAAATCGAGACTTGAAATAAACTGAGTGCCAAACACCTCGAACGGACTTGACATGCATCATATCTCATTTTGGCACGCATTTGAATCCATCCAACTCGACGGTAAACTTTCCTCCAAAATGGGTTTCGACGGGAAATGTAAGCGGCATGCGTCTGAAATCGAGTCACGGAATGAAACCGAGTACCAAATACCCGAATGGACTTCATATGCATCCCCACTCATTTTGGCATGCATTTTGAATCCGTCGACTCCGTGTTAAACTTTCCACGAAATAGATTCGACGGGTACTTTAAACTCCACTCGCATCGAATCGAGTGGCAAAATGAAACTGAGTGCCAAACACATCGAATGGACTTCACGTGTGCCCTAGCTATAATCTGCATTGATTTTGAATCAATCCGACTCGATGTTAAACTTTCCACCAAAGTGGGTTTCAGCGGTCTGCAAACTCCATACGGTCAAAGCCGAGACACGAAATGAAACTGAGTGCCAAACACCTCGAATGGACTTCATATGTGCCCTACCTCATTTGGCATGCATTGAATCCATCCGAGTCGGTGTTAAACTTTCCTCAAAATCGAATTCGGCGACACTTTGCAAACTCCATGTATGCGAAATCGAGACATGAAATAAACTGAGTGCCAAACACCTCGAGCGGACTTGACATGCATCATATCTCATTTTGCACGCATTTGAATCCATCCAACTCGACGGTAAACTTTCCTCCAAAATGGGTTTCGACGGGAAATGTAAACGGCATGCGTACGAAATCGAGTCACGGAATGAAACCGAGTACCAAATACCCCGAATGGACTTCATATGCATCCCCACTCATTTTGGCATACATTTTGAATCCGTCTGACTCCGTGTTAAACTTTCCACCGAAATGGATTCTGACGGGTACTTTAAACTCCACTCGCACGAAATCGAGTGGCAAAATGAAACTGAGTGCCAAACACATCGAATGGACTTCACGTGTGCCCTAGCTATAATCTGCATTGATTTTGAATCAATCCGACTCAGTGTTAAACTTTCCACCAAAGTGGGTTTCAGCGGGTACTGCAAACTCCATACGGTCAAAGCCGAGACACGAAATGAAACTGAGTGCCAAACACCTCGAATGGACTTCATATGTGCCCTACCTCATTTGGCATGCATTGAATCCATCCTAGTCGGTGTTAAACTTTCCTCAAAATCGAATTCTGACGGGCACTGCAAACTCCATGTATGCGAAATCGAGACTTGAAATAAACTGAGTGCCAAACACCTCGAACGGACTTGACATGCATCATATCTCATTTTGGCACGCATTTCGAATCCATCCAACTCGACGGTAAACTTTCCTCCAAAATGGGTTTCGACGGGAAATGTAAACGGCATGCGTACGAAATCGAGTCACGGAATGAAACCGAGCACCATATACCCCGAATGGACTTCATATGCATCCCCACTCATTTTGGCATGCATTTTGAATCCGTCGACTCGTGTTAAACTTTCCACGAAATGGATTCGATGGGTACTTTAAACTCCACAAATACGAAATCGAGTGGCAAAATGAAACTGAGTGCCAAACACATCGAATGGACTTCACGTGTGCCTAGCTATAATCTGCATTGATTTTGAATCAATCCGACTCGATGTTAAACTTTCCACCAAAGTGGGTTTCAGCGGTCTGCAAACTCCATACGGTCAAAGTCGAGACACGAAATGAAACTGAGTGCCAAACACCTCGAATGGACTTCATATGTGCCCTACCTCATTTGGCATGCATTGAATCCATCCGAGTCGGTGTTAAACTTTCCTCAAAATCGAATTCGGCGGACACGCAAACTCCATGTATGCGAAATCGAGACTTGAAATCAACTGAGTGCCAAACACCTCGAACGGACTTGACATGCATCATATCTCATTTTGGCACGCATTTCGAATCCATCCAACTCGACGGTAAACTTTCCTCCAAAATGGGTTTCGACGGGAAATGTAAACGGCATGCGTACGAAATCGAGTCACGGAATGAAACCGAGTACCATATACCCCGAATGGACTTCATATGCACCCCGACTCATTTTGGCATACATTTTGAATCCGTCTGACTCCGTGTTAAACTTTCCACCGAAATAGATTCTGATGGGTACTTTAAACTCCACTCGCACGAAATCGAGTGGCAAAATGAAACTGAGTGCCAAACACATCGAATGGACTTCACGTGTGCCCTAGCTATAATCTGCATTGATTTTGAATCAATCCGACTCAGTGTTAAACTTTCCACCAAAGTGGGTTTCAGCGGGTACTGCAAACTCCATACGGTCAAAGCCGAGACACGAAATGAAACTGAGTGCCAAACACCTCGAATGGACTTCATATGTGCCCTACCTCATTTGGCATGCATTGAATCCATCCTAGTCGGTGTTAAACTTTCCTCAAAATCGAATTCTGACGGGCACTGCAAACTCCATGTATGCGAAATCGAGACTTGAAATCAACTGAGTGCCAAACACCTCGAACGGACTTGACATGCATCATATCTCATTTTGGCACGCATTTCAATCCATCCAACTCGACGGTAAACTTTCCTCCAAAATGGGTTTCGACGGGAAATGTAAACGGCATGCGTACGAAATCGAGTCACGGAATGAAACCGAGTCCATATACCCCGAATGGACTTCATATGCACCCCGACTCATTTTGGCATACATTTTGAATCCGTCGACTCCGTGTTAAACTTTCCACGAAATGGATTCGATGGGTACTTTAAACTCCACAAATCGAAATCGGTGGCAAAATGAAAACTGAGTGCCAAACACATCGAATGGACTTCACGTGTGCCCTAGCTATAATCTGCATTGATTTTGAATCAATCCGACTCGATGTTAAACTTTCCACCAAAGTGGGTTTCAGCGGTCTGCAAACTCCATACGGTCGAGACACGAAATGAAACGAGTTCCAACCACCTCCAATGAACCTCATTTGGCATGCATTGAATCCATCCGAGTCGGTGTTAAACAAAGTCGAGACACGAAATGAAACTGAGTGCCAAACACCTCGAATGGACTTCATATGTGCCCTACTCATTTGGCATGCATTGAATCCATCCTAGTCGGTGTTAAACTTTCCTCAAAAGCCTTCGGCTGAGAATATATATTGCAAACTCCATGTATGCGAAATCGAGACTTGAAATAACAACTGAGTGCCAAACACCTCGAGCGGACTTGACATGCATCATATCTCATTTTGGCCAACATTGAATTTTAGTCAATCCATCGTTCAACTTTCGGGAATTGGTTACTTTTAGATTGATTTATTTTTGTCCTATAGTCCATTAAACTGAAAATTGCAACAAAATTAACCAAACCCTAGTTTTTGCATCTGCTAATTTTGTGAGTTTTGTTAGGTTTTGATCCATTAGAATTTTTGTTTAGGTGCTGATCGTTCGTGTTTATTTGCGTAGCCTAATCTTTGTGTCCAATCCAAAATCCAAAAAAATCTGCTGATATTCTTTTCATCAATTGAGACTAGCTGTTCAATATTGCATCTAGGGCTGCTCTTGAGTACTTTACACCTTGCTGAATATTTGTAACTGTGCAAAAACCGAAAGAACAATTCAACCTAGTTTGGCCTTTGAAAGAAAAAAAGGAAGTTGAGCAAAAAAAGTGGAGGAAAGAAAGAAGAAAGAAAGAAAAAGCATTGGCGAATTTGGGTGAGTTCTTAATCCATAAATTCAGATTGTGTAATTTAATCTCTTGAGCAATCTCGTGCCCTTACATTCATATCATTGCAATTGGCTAGCGTCTCTCCTAGTACTTGGTGCAAAACGAGCTATCTAATATTTAATTTCAGATTGCCTCTAGTTAGCTCATTCCTTTGTTTGCATCGAGTCACATTAATCTTTGCGTGTGCGTTCATATACTACACTTAAATCTTTTGGATCAGCACTTAGGCAAAGTATTCTAGCTTGGATTATTACTTAACTTTATAACATCAAGAATTTCAGATTGCTAGGATAAACACTCTCATGCCAAGCTCCACCATATAACCGTTGTTGTGCAAGTAGTGAACACTCTTAAATTCGCTTGATCATCACTGTGCTGCTGTCACTTCTACCAGGTATAAGTTTTTATTGGCTTTAATTCACTTCGGAAGGGTAAGAACTTTACTTGGGAGAGAAAACAGTGAGATTGAGTGATTTCCATAAAGCATTATTCCACATAGCTATTGGTTTCTTGCATAGCTAACCATGTCAGGTGGAGGAGAACACCATGATGAGAGTGGTGAGACAAATGAAACTCAAGCATTCGTCAAGCAATATCAATTTGGAGCACTCCGTGAACACTTTCAACGTGAGCTACACCAAGGGCTCGATCAACTCCATGAGAAACATGATGCTTTTGCTGATCAAATTGCAAAGGATATGCAAAATATGGAGATACAAGCTGATGAAAATGTGCGCCAATCTCACTAGGCTCATACAAGCTCGCAATGGTGGCGATGAAGCGAGTGTTCAAGGAGGAGAAGCTGCTGCACATGTACCTCCTGCACCGCAACGCCAAGTGGCGGCCAATGTGGTGCGTCCACCACAGCTAGGAGGACGAGGAGGAGCCCATGGAGGGCGTGGCCAGGGTCTAGGTGGAGGCCGTGGTGGGCGTGGTGGTGCTGCTCATGCAATGGAAGAGGATGGTGATTTTGCTTTGCATTACAATGACCATTATCGTCGTCCACGCAACGAAGATGATGGATTGGGCAAGCTCAAGTTTTCCATGCCCAAGTTTGCAGGTGGGACTGATCCCGAGGAGTATCTCACTTGGGAATTGAAGGTTGACAAAATATTCCGTATGCATCACTATGCGGATGAGAGAAAGATACAGTTGGCATCACTTGAGTTTGAAGGTTATGCTTTGGATTGGTGGGAACAAGTCATTACTCAAAGAGCTGAGAATGAAGAAAACCCTGTTGCAACATGGCAAGAGATGAAGCGGGAAATGAGAGCCCGTTTTGTTCCTCGTCATTACAAGCGTGATCTATTTGATAAATTGCAGAATATGAAACAGGGAGCACATTCTGTGGAGGAGTACTACAAGGAGATGGAGCTAGCCATGATTCGAGCCAAGGTTCAAGAACAAGAAGAGCAAACCATGGCACGCTTCCTCTCAGGTTTGAACCATCAAGTCAAAAGAATTGTCAATTTTCAGCCTTATAACAATCTTTATGAGTTAGTGCATCAAGCTACAAAGGCAGAACGACAATTGCAAGAGGATGCTAAGTTTGCAAGATCAACGTCCTTTGCTGGCCGTACACCGTCCAGTGGAGGGAGATATGGTTCCAAATCACAAATGAGCCAAAGAACAGCTCCAAGTGGTGGTTCAAGTTTTCGTCCATCATCTAGCAAGAAGGAAGAAGCCACTCCAAGTGAAAGGAAGCCATCAAATCCAACAGCTAGTGGTGCTACTTCTGTGGGTTCTACAGCGAAGAGTAGCGGCATACAATGCTTCAAGTGCCTTGGTCGTGGTCATATGCAAAAGGATTGCCCAAATAACAAGACGATGTTGATATTAGAGAATGGAGAATATGATTCTGCAAGTGAAGAAGAGAATGATCACCATGCTGATTTGGGGACATATGATGATGCACATGAGGAGGAGCAAGACATAGAGTATTGTGATCCCGGTGTTGGTCCTATACTTGTGTGTGCGCCGACAGTGTTGAGTGTGCAAGCAAAACCTTCCCATGAACAGCGCTGCAATTTATTCCATACAAGAGCTCAAGTTAGTAAAGATGGCAAATTCTGCAAGGTAATCATTGATGGTGGGAGTTGTCATAATTTGGCTAGCAAGGAGCTTTGCAATAAACTTGGTTTGAAGTACAAGAAACATCCACATCCATATCAGATCCAGTGGTTGCATGAGAAAGGCTCGTTGAATGTGGGATACACCGTGGATGTTGAATTTGAAATTGGCACCTATCGTGATACGGTGGAGTGTGATGTTGTGCCTATGGATGTATGTCACTTACTGCTAGGACGGCCATGGCAATATGATCGTGCTGTGCTTCATGATGGAAGAACTAATCAATATAAGTTTTGGTGGAACAACAAACAAGTGGTGCTACGACCGTTGACTCCTTCTCAAATTGTAAATGATAATGTACAAAAAATTGAAGTGCAAGTCGAGAGTGAGAAAGGGAGAGAACAAAAGAGTGTGATTCCACAAAAGGTGAGCGAGAGCCACAAACCAAAGCTGAGAGGTAAAAGCAAGAGTGAGGGAGAGAAGAACTTAGTCATGATAGCCACAAAATCTGATCTAAGAGAGATGAAAGATGATCCGCTTTGATGCACCTTGTATTGCTGTACAAGGATGCATTTCTTTCTACTAACGATTTAACATCTCTTCCTAGTGCTGTTTCTCAAGTTTTGCAGGCTTTTGACGACGTTTTCGGAGGAGGTGCCCGCTGGTCTACCACCTATTCGAGGTATTGAGCATCAAATTGACTTAGTCCCGGAGCCCTCTTCCCAACCGGCCGTGCACTGCACAAATCCAGAAGAAACAAAGGAGATTCAGCGCCAAGTGCAAGCACTTTTGGACAAAGGGTACGTGACGCGAGTCTTAGTCCTTGTGCCGTTCTGTTATTCTTGTTCCTAAGAAAGATGGTACATGGAGAATGTGCATAGATGTAGAGCTATTAACAACATAACTGTCCGCTATCGTCATCCTATTCCTAGGTTAGATGATATGCTTGATGAGTTAAGTGGTTCTACTATCTTTTCTAAGATTGACTTGCGAAGTGGCTACCATCAAATAAGAATGAAACATGGTGATGAATGGAAAACTGCTTTTAAAACAAGATTTGGCTTGTATGAATGGTTAGTGATGCCTTTTGGATTGTCCAATGCTCCTAGTACATTCATGCGCTTAATGAACCATGTTTTGAGACATTTCATTGGAAAATTTGTGGTAGTTTACTTTGATGATATTCTGATATATAGCCGCTATTTGGATGATCATGTTGAACACATCAAACAAGTGCTAGAAGTGCTTAGGAAAGAATGCTTGTATGCCAATCTTGAGAAGTGTACTTTTTGCACTAGTAAGGTTGTGTTTCTAGGCTATGTTGTTTCAGCTCATGGCATTGAAGTGGATGAATCTAAAATTGAAGCTATTAGAAATTGGGCAATTCCTGTGAATGTTAGTCAAATTCGTAGCTTTCATGGGCTTGCTAGCTTTTATCGACGATTTGTGAAAGACTTTAGCACCATTGCTGCCCCATTAAATGAATTGACTAAAAAGGGGATGGTTTTTGAGTGGGGAGAAAAACAAGACAAAGCTTTTGCTGAATTAAAGAAGTGTTTGACTGAAGCACCATTGCTTGCTTTACCTGATTTCACAAAAACTTTTGAGATTGAATGTGATGCTAGTGGAATAGGTATTGGTGGTGTTTTAATGCAAGAAAGAAAACCTGTTGCATATTTCAGTGAGAAACTTCATGGTGCACAATTGAATTATCCTATTTATGATAAAGAATTATATGCTCTTGTGCGTGTGTTGGAAACTTGGCAACATTATCTTTGGCCTAAGGAATTCATAATACATTCTGATCATGAATCTTTGAAATACTTAAAGGGCCAAGCAAAATTGAATCGTAGACATGCTAAGTGGGTAGAATTCATTGAGACCTTTCCATACATTGTCAAATATAAGAAAGGCAAAGAGAATGTGGTAGCTGATGCATTGTCCAGAAAACATGTGCTTTTAACTCAGTTGGAGGTAAAGGTACCAGGGTTGGAAAGTTTGAAAAATTTATATGCTTCCGATCATGAATTTGCAGCACCATATTCTAATTGCAAAGATGGGAAAGGGTGGGATAAGTTTCATATTAATGATGGTTTTCTTTCGCATGAATAAGCTGTGTGTTCCGGAGTCCTCGGTGCGTTTGTTATTGTTGCAGGAATCTCATGCAGGGAGGATTGATGGGGCATTTTGGGAGAGAGAAGACTTACATGATGTTGGCTAATCACTTCTATTGGCCAAAGATGCGGCGAGACGTCGAGAGGTTTGTACAAAGATGCATCACATGCCATAAGGCGAAGTCAAAACTCAATCCACATGGTTTGTATACTCCACTTCCTGTTCCTAGTGCTCCTTGGGAAGATATTAGCATGGATTTTGTGTTAGGACTGCCTAGGACCAAGAGGGGGAGGGATTCAGTCTTTGTTGTTGTGGATCGGTTCTCTAAAATGGCACATTTTATTCCCTGTCATAAGAGCGACGATGCGTCGCATGTAGCTGACTTGTTTTTCAGGAGATTGTGAGATTACATGGAATGCCAAGAACCATTGTTTCAGATCGTGACGTTAAGTTCATGAGCTACTTTTGGAAGACTTTGTGGGCCAAGCTTGGGACAAAGTTGTTGTTTTCAACGACTTGTCACCCACAAACAGATGGGCAAACGGAGGTGGTGA
Source organism: Dendrocalamus sinicus (assembly GCA_036346575.1). Classification (NCBI taxonomy): domain Eukaryota; kingdom Viridiplantae; phylum Streptophyta; class Magnoliopsida; order Poales; family Poaceae; genus Dendrocalamus; species Dendrocalamus sinicus. Next base: position 76,718 of record JAYEVI010000331.1, on the reverse strand, counting down.
ACCGCACACTTTCAACATTGCTACGTACAATGATAAAGAAGAACTTGAAAGAGTGGGAAGATTGTCTACCGCATGTGGAGTTTGCATATAACAGGGCGGTACATTCTACAACTGAATTGTGTCCATTCGAGGTGGTGTATGGTTTCAAACCAATCACGCCACTTGATTTGCTTCCACTCCCACTACAAGAACGCGCTAATATGGAGGCTTCTAAACGTGCCCATTTTGTAAAAAAGCTCCATGCCACAACCAAAGAGGTAATTGAAAAGAAGGTACGTGCTTATGCTTCTAAAGCTAACAAGTCTAGAAAGAAAATGCTTTTTGAACCAGGTGATTTAGTGTGGGTACACCTTCGCAAAGATCGCTTTCCGGAGAAGCGTAGATCTAAGTTGATGCCCCGTGGTGATGGACCATTTAAAGTTCTTACCAAGATCAATGATAATGCATACAAGATTGAGCTTCCCGGTGATGACTATGGGGTAAGTTCTACATTTAATGTTGCTGATCTATCACCCTTCTTTGGACAAGATTGTACAGAGTCGAGGTCGACTCCTTTTCAAGAAGAGGAGGATGATGAGGACATCATTAGTAATACCAAAACTAGTAATGAGACTTCAATAACAGGACCAATAACAAGAGCACGAGCCAAGAAACTACAATCTCAGGTGAACCTGCTCCTTAATGAATATGTCATTAATTTTAATGAGAATTTCATACTACCTAAAAACAATATTTTACTTGTACTCAGGTTTGAAGAGTCAGCGATGGATGGAGATCAAGGATATGAGCTACAGAATGCAGCCCATGAACAGTACCGTGAACAGTACAAGGCCCATGAACAGTAATCGTACGGCCCATGAACAGTAACCGTACTACAGTGCGCGTGAATAGTACCACATGGGAAGTTTAGTGTTGAATAGCCTTGGGCTGAGGCTATATATTGAGGGGTAGACCCCCATTGTAAAGGGAACCACTTTTGATTAAAAATATACTCTTGTTCTTTCTGTTGGCTGAACCAACATTGAAGGAATTGGGAGTTAGTCAAAAATCAAGATCGTTCAACCTTTCCGCTGGGAATTGGGAGCGCGATAGAACTTCATCTGGTGGTCGTGAAGTTCAACACGTGTGATTGGGCGAATTATAGAGTGCTAACTCTTGCATTGGCAACGGGGGATCACTACGATTCATCAATTCCACGTGAGTATGCGAAATCGAGACATGAAATAAACTGAGTGCCAAACACCGCGAACGGCCTTGACATGCATCATATCTCATTTTGGCACGCATTTCGAATCCATCCAACTCGACGGTAAACTTTCCTCCAAAATGGGTTTCGACGGGAAATGTAAACGGCTTGCGCACGAAATCGAGTCACGGAATGAAACCGAGTACCAAATACCCTGAATGGACTTCATATGCATCCCCACTCATTTTGGCATGCATTTTGAATCCGTCTGATTGCGTGTTAAACTTTCCACCGAAATGGATTCTGACGGGTACTTTAAACTCTACAAATACGAAATCGAGTGAAAAAACAAAACTGAGTGCCAAACACATCGAATGGACTTCACGTGTGCCCTAGCTATAATCTGCATTGATTTTGAATCAATCCGACACAGTGTTAAACTTTCCACCAAAGTGGGTTTCAGCGGGTACTGCAAACTCCATACGGACAAAGTCGAGACACGAAATGAAACTGAGTGCCAACCACCTCCAATGGACTTCATTTGTGTCCTACCTCATTTGGCATGCATTGAATCCATCCGAGTCGGTGTTAAACTTTCCTCAAAATCGACTCGACGGCAATCGCAAACTCCATGTATGCGAAATCGAGACTTGAAATTAACTGAGTGCCAAACACCTCAAACGGACTTGACGTGCATCATATCTCATTTTGGCACGCATTTCAAATCCATCCAACTCGACGGTAAACTTTGCTCCAAAATGGGTTTCGACGGGAAATGTAAACGGCATGCGAACGAAATCGAGTCACGGAATGAAACTGAGTACCAAATACCCCGAATGGACTTCATATGCATCCCCACTCATTTTGGCATGCATTTTGAATCCGTCGATCAAGGTGTTAAACTTTCCACCGAAATAGATTCTGACGGGTACTTTAAGCTCTACTCGCACGAAATCGAGTGGCAAAATGAAACTGAGTGCCAAACACCTCGAATGGACTTCATATGTGCCCTACCTCATTTGGCATGCATTGAATCCATCCGAGTCGGTGTTAAACTTTCTCAAAATCGAATTCTGACGGGCACTGCAAACTCAATGTATGCGAAATCGAGACATGAAATAAACTGAGTGCCAAACACCTCGAACGGCCTTGACATGCATCATATCTCATTTTGGCACGCATTTCGAATCCATCCAACTCGACGGTAAACTTTCCTCCAAAAAGGGTTTCGACGGAAATGAAAACTGCGTGTGTGTGAAATCGAGTTATGGAGTGAAACCGAGTACCAAATACCCCGAATGGACTTCATATGCATCCCCACTCATTTTGGCGTACATTTTGAATCCGTCTGACTACGTGTTAAACTTCCACCGAAATGGATTCTGACGGGTACTTTAAACTCCACTCGCACGAAATCGAGTGGCAAAATGAAACTGAGTGCCAAACATATCGAATGAACTTCATGTGTGCCCTAGCTATTTTCTGCATAGATTTCGAATGAATCCGACTCAGTGTTAAACTTTCCACCAAAGTGGGTTTCAGCGGGTACTGCAAAACACCATACGAACAAAGTCGAGACACGAAATGAAACTGAGTGCCAAACACCTCGAATGGACTTCATGTGTGCCCTACCTCATTTGGCATGCATTGAATCCATCCGAGTGGTGTTAAACTTTTTCCTCAAAATCGAATTCTGGCGGGCACTGCAAACTCCATGTATGCGAAATCGAGACATGAAATAAACTGAGTGCCAAACACCGCGAACGGCCTTGACATGCATCATATCTCATTTTGGCACGCATTTCGAATCCATCCAACTCGACGGTAAACTTTCCTCCAAAATGGGTTTCGACGGGAAATGTAAACGGCTTGCGCACGAAATCGAGTCACGGAATGAAACCGAGTACCAAATACCCTGAATGGACTTCATATGCATCCCCACTCATTTTGGCATGCATTTTGAATCCGTCTGACTGCGTGTTAAACTTTCCACCGAAATGGATTCTGACGGGTACTTTAAACTCTACAAATACGAAATCGAGTGAAAAAACAAAACTGAGTGCCAAACACATCGAATGGACTTCACGTGTGCCCTAGCTATAATCTGCATTGATTTTGAATCAATCCGACACAGTGTTAAACTTTCCACCAAAGTGGGTTTCAGCGGGTACTGCAAACTCCATACGGACAAAGTCGAGACACGAAATGAAACTGAGTGCCAACCACCTCCAATGGACTTCATTTGTGTCCTACCTCATTTGGCATGCATTGAATCCATCCGAGTCGGTGTTAAACTTTCCTCAAAATCGAATTCTGACGGGCACTGCAAACTCCATGTATGCGAAATCGAGACTTGAAATTAACTGAGTGCCAAACACCTCAAACGGACTTGACGTGCATCATATCTCATTTTGGCACGCATTTCAAATCCATCCAACTCGACGGTAAACTTTGCTCCAAAATGGGTTTCGACGGGAAATGTAAACGGCATGCGAACGAAATCGAGTCACGGAATGAAACTGAGTACCAAATACCCCGAATGGACTTCATATGCATCCCCACTCATTTTGGCATGCATTTTGAATCCGTCTGACTGCGTGTTAAACTTTCCACCGAAATAGATTCTGACGGGTACTTTAAGCTCTACTCGCACGAAATCGAGTGGCAAAATGAAACTGAGTGCCAAACACCTCGAATGGACTTCATATGTGCCCTACCTCATTTGGCATGCATTGAATCCATCCGAGTCGGTGTTAAACTTTCCTCAAAATCGACTCGACGCACCGCAAACTCAATGTATGCGAAATCGAGACATGAAATAAACTGAGTGCCAAACACCTCGAACGGCCTTGACATGCATCATATCTCATTTTGGCACGCATTTCGAATCCATCCAACTCGACGGTAAACTTTCCTCCAAAAAGGGTTTCGACGGAAATGAAAACTGCGTGTGTGTGAAATCGAGTTATGGAATGAAACCGAGTACCAAATACCCCGAATGGACTTCATATGCATCCCCACTCATTTTGGCGTACATTTTGAATCCGTCTGACTACGTGTTAAACTTCCACCGAAATGGATTCTGACGGGTACTTTAAACTCCACTCGCACGAAATCGAGTGGCAAAATGAAACTGAGTGCCAAACATATCGAATGAACTTCATGTGTGCCCTAGCTATTTTCTGCATAGATTTCGAATGAATCCGACTCAGTGTTAAACTTTCCACCAAAGTGGGTTTCAGCGGGTACTGCAAAACACCATACGAACAAAGTCGAGACACGAAATGAAACTGAGTGCCAAACACCTCGAATGGACTTCATGTGTGCCCTACCTCATTTGGCATGCATTGAATCCATCCGAGTGGTGTTAAACTTTTTCCTCAAAATCGAACTCTAGCGGGCACTGCAAACTCCATGTATGCGAAATCGAGACATGAAATAAACTGAGTGCCAAACACCGCGAACGGCCTTGACATGCATCATATCTCATTTTGGCACGCATTTCGAATCCATCCAACTCGACGGTAAACTTTCCTCCAAAATGGGTTTCGACGGAAATGAAAACTGCGTGTGTGTGAAATCGAGTTACGGAATGAAACCGAGTACCAAATACCCCGAATGGACTTCATATGCATCCCCACTCATTTTGGCATGCATTTTGAATCCGTCTGACTGCGTGTTAAACTTTCCACCGAAATGGATTCTGACGGGTACTTTAAACTCGACAAATACGAAATCGAGTGAAAAAACAAAACTGAGTGCCAAACACATCGAATGGACTTCACGTGTGCCCTAGCTATAATCTGCATTGATTTTGAATCAATCCGACACAGTGTTAAACTTTCCACCAAAGTGGGTTTCAGCGGGTACTGCAAACTCCATACGGACAAAGTCGAGACACGAAATGAAACTGAGTGCCAACCACCTCCAATGGACTTCATATGTGTCCTACCTCATTTGGCATGCATTGAATCCATCCGAGTCGGTGTTAAACTTTCCTCAAAATCGAATTCTGAAGGGCACTGCAAACTCCATGTATGCGAAATCGAGACTTGAAATTAACTGAGTGCCAAACACCTCAAACGGACTTGACATGCATCATATCTCATTTTGGCACGCATTTCAAATCCATCCAACTCGACGGTAAACTTTGCTCCAAAATGGGTTTCGACGGGAAATGTAAACGGCATGCGAACGAAATCGAGTCACGGAATGAAACTGAGTACCAAATACCCCGAATGGACTTCATATGCATCCCCACTCATTTTGGCATGCATTTTGAATCCGTCTGACTGCGTGTTAAACTTTCCACCGAAATAGATTCTTACGGGTACTTTAAGCTCTACTCGCACGAAATCGAGTGGCAAAATGAAACTGAGTGCCAAACACCTCGAATGGACTTCATATGTGCCCTACCTCATTTGGCATGCATTGAATCCATCCGAGTCGGTGTTAAACTTTCCTCAAAATCGAATTCTGACGGGCACTGCAAACTCAATGTATGCGAAATCGAGACATGAAATAAACTGAGTGCCAAACACCTCGAACGGCCTTGACATGCATCATATCTCATTTTGGCACGCATTTCGAATCCATCCAACTCGACGGTAAACTTTCCTCCAAAAAGGGTTTCGACGGAAATGAAAACTGCGTGTGTGTGAAATCGAGTTATGGAATGAAACCGAGTACCAAATACCCCGAATGGACTTCATATGCATCCCCACTCATTTTGGCGTACATTTTGAATCCGTCTGACTACGTGTTAAACTTCCACCGAAATGGATTCTGACGGGTACTTTAAACTCCACTCGCACGAAATCGAGTGGCAAAATGAAACTGAGTGCCAAACATATCGAATGAACTTAATGTGTGCCTTAGGTATTTTCTGCATAGATTTTGAATCAATCCGACTTAGTGTTAAACTTTCCACCAAAGTGGGTTTCAGCGGGTACTGCAAAACACCATACGAACAAAGTCGAGACACGAAATGAAACTGAGTGCCAAACACCTCGAATGGACTTCATGTGTGCCCTACCTCATTTGGCATGCATTGAATCCATCCGAGTGGTGTTAAACTTTTTCCTCAAAATCGAATTCTGGCGGGCACTGCAAACTCCATGTATGCAAAATCGAGACATGAAATAAACTGAGTGCCAAACACCTCGAACGGCCTTGACATGCATCATATCTCATTTTGGCACGCATTTCGAATCCATCCAACTCGACGGTAAACTTTCCTCCAAAAAGGGTTTCGACGGAAATGTAAACGCGGCTGCGCGACGAAATCGAGTCACGGAATGAAACCGAGTACCAAATACCCTGAATGGACTTCATATGCATCCCCACTCATTTTGGCATGCATTTTGAATCCGTCTGACTGCGTGTTAAACTTTCCACCGAAATAGATTCTTACGGGTACTTTAAACTCGACAAATACGAAATCGAGTGAAAAAACAAAACTGAGTGCCAAACACATCGAATGGACTTCACGTGTGCCCTAGCTATAATCTGCATTGATTTTGAATCAATCCGACACAGTGTTAAACTTTCCACCAAAGTGGGTTTCAGCGGGTACTGGAAACTCCATACGGACAAAGTCGAGACACGAAATGAAACTGAGTGCCAACCACCTGCAATGGACTTCATATGTGTCCTACCTCATTTGGCATGCATTGAATCCATCCGAGTCAGTGTTAAACTTTCCTCAAAATCGAATTCTGACGGGCACTGTAAACTCCATGTATGCGAAATCGAGACTTGAAATTAACTGAGTGCCAAACACCTCAAACGGACTTGACATGCATCATATCTCATTTTGGCACGCATTTTGAATCCATCCAACTCGACGGTAAACTTTGCTCCAAAATGGGTTTCGACGGGAAATGTAAACGGCATGCGTACGAAATCGAGTCACGGAATGAAACTGAGTACCAAATACCCCGAATGGACTTCATATGCATCCCCACTCATTTTGGCAAGCATTTTGAATCCGTCTGACTGCGTGTTAAACTTTCCACCGAAATAGATTCTGACGGGTACTTTAAGCTCTACTCGCACGAAATCGAGTGGCAAATGAAACTTGAGTGCCAAACACCTCGAATGGACTTCATATGTGCCCTACCTCATTTGGCATGCATTGAATCCATCCGAGTCGGTGTTAAACTTTCCTCAAAATCGAATTCTGGCCGGCACTGCAAACTCAATGTATGCGAAATCGAGACATGAAATAAACTGAGTGCCAAACACCTCGAACGGCCTTGACATGCATCATATCTCATTTTGGCACGCATTTCGAATCCATCCAACTCGACGGTAAACTTTGCTCCAAAATGGGTTTCGACGGGAAATGTAAACGGCATGCGTACGAAATCGAGTCACGGAATGAAACTGAGTACCAAATACCCCGAATGGACTTCATATGCATCCCCACTCATTTTGGCATGCATTTTGAATCCGTCTGACTGCGTGTTAAACTTTCCACCGAAATAGATTCTGACGGGTACTTTAAGCTCTACTCGCACGAAATCGAGTGGCAAAATGAAACTGAGTGCCAAACACCTCGAATGGACTTCATATGTGCCCTACCTCATTTGGCATGCATTGAATCCATCCGAGTCGGTGTTAAACTTTCCTCAAAATCGAATTCTGACGGGCACTGCAAACTCAATGTATGCGAAATCGAGACATGAAATAAACTGAGTGCCAAACACCTCGAACGGCCTTGACATGCATCATATCTCATTTTGGCACGCATTTCGAATCCATCCAACTCGACGGTAAACTTTCCTCCAAAAAGGGTTTCGACGGAAATGAAAACTGCGTGTGTGTGAAATCGAGTTATGGAATGAAACCGAGTACCAAATACCCCGAATGGACTTCATATGCATCCCCACTCATTTTGGCGTACATTTTGAATCCGTCTGACTACGTGTTAAACTTCCACCGAAATGGATTCTGACGGGTACTTTAAACTCCACTCGCACGAAATCGAGTGGCAAAATGAAACTGAGTGCCAAACATATCGAATGAACTTCATGTGTGCCCTAGCTATTTTCTGCATAGATTTTGAATCAATCCGACTTAGTGTTAAACTTTCCACCAAAGTGGGTTTCAGCGGGTACTGCAAAACACCATACGAACAAAGTCGAGACACGAAATGAAACTGAGTGCCAAACACCTCGAATGGACTTCATGTGTGCCCTACCTCATTTGGCATGCATTGAATCCATCCGAGTGGTGTTAAACTTTTTCCTCAAAATCGACTCAGCGGCACCGGAAACTCCATGTATGCGAAATCGAGACATGAAATAAACGAGTGCCAAACACCGCGAACGCCCTTGACATGCATCATATCTCATTTTGGCACGCATTTGAATCCATCCAACTCGACGGTAAACTTTCCTCCAAAATGGGTTTCGACGGAAATGTAAACGGCTTGCGCATTTAAATCGAGTCACGGAATGAAACCGAGTACCAAATACTCGAATGGACTTCATATGCATCCCCACTCATTTTGGCATGCATTTTGAATCTGTCTCGATCAAGGTGTTAAACTTTCCACCGAAATGGATTCTGACGGTACTTTAAACTCGACAAATACGAAATCGAGTGAAAAAACAAAACTGAGTGCCAAACACATCGAATGGACTTCACGTGTGCCCTAGCTATAATCTGCATTGATTTTGAATCAATCCGACACAGTGTTAAACTTTCCACCAAAGTGGGATTCAGCGGCATCGCAAACTCCATACGGACAAAGTCGAGACACGAAATGAAACTGAGTGCCAAACACCTCGAATGGACTTCATATGTGCCCTACCTCATTTGGCATGCATTGAATCCATCCGAGTCGGTGTTCAACTTTCCTCAAAATCGAATTCTGACGGGCACTACAAACTCCATGTATGCGAAATCGAGACTTGAAATAAACTGAGTGGCAAACACCTCGAACGGACTTGATATGCATCATGTCTCATTTTGGCACGCATTTCGAATCCGTCCAGCTCGACGGTAAACTTTCCTCCAAAATGGGTTTCGACGGAAATGTAAACGGCATGCGTACGAAATCGAGTCACGGAATGAAACCGAGTCCAAATTCCCCGAATGGACTTCATATGCATTTTGAATCCGTCTGACTGCGTGTTAAACTTTCCACCGAAATGGATTCTGACGGGTAATTTAAACGCCACAAATACGAAATTGAGTGACAAAATTAAACTGAGTGCCAAACACATCCAATGGACTTCACGTGTGCCCTAGCTATTTTCTGCATTGATTTTGAATCAATCCGACTCAGTGTTAAACTTTCAACCAAAGTGCGATTCAGCGGGTACTGCAAACTCCATACGGACAAAGTCGAGACACAAAATTAATGTGAGTGCCAACACCTCGAATGGACTTCATATGTGCCCTACCTCATTTGGCGTGCATTGAATCCAACCGAGTCGGAGTTAAACTTTCCTCAAAATCGAATTCTGACGGGAACTGCAAACTCCATGTATGTGAAATCGAGACTTGAAATAAACTGAGTGCCAAACACCACGAACAGACTTGATATGCATCATGTCTCAATTTGGCACGCATTTCGAATGCATCCAACTAGACGGTAAACTTTCCTCCGAAATGGGTTTCGACGGGAAATGTAAACGGCACGCGTACGAAATCGAGTCACAGAATGAAACCGAGTACCAAATACCTCGAATGGACTTCATATGCATCCACACTCATTTTGGCATACATTTTGAATCCGTCTGACTTCGTGTCAAATTTTCCATCGAAATGGATTCTGCGGGTACTTTAAACTCCACAAATACGAAATCGAGTGACAAAATGAAACTGAGTGCCAATCACATCGAATGCACTTCACGTGTGCCCTAGCTATTTTCTGCATTGATTTTGAATCAATCTGACTCAGTGTTAAACTTTCAACCAAAGTGGGATTCAGTGGGTACTGCAAACTCCATGCGGAGAAAGTTGAGACACGAAATGAAACTGAGTGCCAAACACCTCTAATGGACATCATATGTGCCCTACCTCATTTGGCGTGCATTGAATCCATCCGAGTCGGTGTTAAACTTTCCTCAAAATCGAATTCTGACGGGCACTACAAAATCCATGTATGTGAAATCGAGACTTGAAATAAACTAAGTGCCAAACACCTCGAATGGACTTGATATGCATCATGTCTCATTTTGGCATGCATTTCGAATCCGTCCAACTAGACGGTAAACTTTCCTCCAAAATGGATTTCGACGGGAAATGTAAACGGCATGCGTACGAAATCGAGTCACGGAACGAAACCGAGTACCAAATACCCCGAATGAACTTCATATGCATCTCCACTCATTTTGGCATACATTTTGAATCCGTCTGACTTCGTGTTAAACTTTCCACCGAAAAGGATTCTGACGGGTGCTTTAAAATCCACTCACACGAAATCGAGTGACAAAATGAAACTGAGTGCCAAACACATCGAAAGGACTCCACGTGTGCCCTAGCTATTTTCTGCATTGATTTTGAATCAATCCGACTCAGTGTTAAACTTTCCACCAAAGTGGGATTCAGCGGGTACTGCAAACTCCATACCGACAAAGTCGAGACACGAAATGAAACTGAGTGCCAAACACCTCGAATGGACTTCATATGTGCCCTACCTCATTTGGCATGCATTGAATCCATCCAAGTCGGTGTTAAACTTTCCTCAAAATCGTATTCTGATGGGCACTGCAAAATCAATGCATGTGAAATCGAGACTTGAAATAAACTGAGTGGCAAACACCTCGAACGGACTTGATATGCATCATGTCTCATTTTGGCACGCATTTCGAATCCGTCCAACTAGACGGTAAACTTTCCTTCAAAATGGGTTTCGACGGGAAATGTAAACGGCATGCGTACGAAATCAAGTCACGGAATGAAACCGAGTACCAAATACCCCGAATGGACTTCATATGCATCCCCACTCATTTTGGCATACATTTTGAATCCGTCTGACTCCGTGTTAAACTTTCCACCGAAATGGATTCTAACGGGTACTTTAAACTCCACTTGCATGAAATCGAGTGGCAAAATGAAACTCAGTGCCAAACACATCGAAAGGACTTCACGTGTGCCCTAGCTATTTTTTACATTGATTTTGAATCAATCCGACTCAGTGTTAAACTGTCGGGACCCGGAGCAACAACTCCAGAACCCTCTGTGTTGATCGCACTATCCCAGGAAAAGCTAGTGCACACAGTATCACAAAGACAATTATCATGCATAATGACAAACTTTATTTAGCCAATATGAGCCTGATGGCCAAAGTTTACAATAATAACAAAAGAAGACTGCAGAAGAAATACATAAAGCAGCAGCCCATCCAGCCTTCCCACAAGGCGAATGACTGTAAGATGTGGCCTAGTCGCAATCCTCACCGAAGTCGTCGAAAGCTTCCTCTGGAAAGAGTTAGATTGAGCAACATGAGTACAAAAAGTACTCCACAACTTACACCAGGAGATTAACAAAATTGATGCATGCATATGGAATATCAAAGGAAGGCATAATATAGTTAATTTGCATAAAAAGCATCATTGGAGTAAATATCATAAGTAAGTGCAAAAGCTGAATTTGATACATTAAGTAAAACAATGTTGTAAACAAAATAGATACCGTTAGTGCAGGTCCATCCCCCACACCAACCTAACCACGGGCATCCCACCCAGACCATTTTTCCAAAAGATACCATATGGATTCCATCCATCCACTTTTAAAATCTCTCATGGATTCCATCCATCCACCAGGTTTTCGCAAACCATTTTGAAAACCAAAGTCTAATCTGTGAAAAACTTCACTCAGCTTGCCCATGACCGTGGGCACTGCTATCCAGGATAGGTTATACACTCTGCAGAGGTTGTACAGCTTTACCCACAAGACATGATCATCCCGGTTTGCCACGCGAGTTACACACTTCCTTAGGTGTGCGGCGAGGAGATCATGACAAAGCCTTTACAATGATCCGTTGTCAACATAATCACGCCGCCACTAAGGTTTCACCACAACATGAATCCACATGCTGGAGCCCCCTCTTGTGCCATGTGAGACTTCTCACGGCCTACGCCGCGCTCACATTCAGCCTATAGCGAGATCATGTTGGAACTTCACAAATTATTTGGCCAGGTCTGTCCCATACCAGACTTGTGGTAGTACGATAGGACTTTGCAATAGTAGCTCACAGACCGGTCCTTAACTTGACTCAGGCACCAACCACATACCCCTTGTGCCTGGCAATCAACATTGTGTCACCAAACAACAATGCATGCCAGCAAGCACCCACCACTCTAACCGTTTGCCTAAGTCTAAACCAAGATTTCATATTTTGTTTGGAAACATTTCATAATCATTCTTGACTCACCAAAGTCAAGAATACAATTTTAAAGTTCATCATTTTATGTGAAAGATCATCCCAAACCATAATCAGTATAGGCATGGCTAAGCATTTCTACAAAATTCCTAGTTAGTGCTAATGTACTAACTAGGTTTTACCTAGGGTTGACGAGGTATAATGGTAAGTAATATCAAATTTGGCTGTCCAAAGAATTTGGGTGTAACTAGAGTTCAAAACTGAATTTAAACTAACTTGAATAAAATCACGCATGCAATAATAATTTAAAAACAACATAATTAATTTAAAATATTAGGTTCAACATGATCAAAGGTGTAACTTGCCTTGCTCGAAGACTTGGTGCGAATCGTCGGCGTCGTTCTCTCCGAATTCGTCGAAATCTACGCGCGAAGAACCAAACAAATAAATTCAAATAAAATCGAAATAAAATCCAATAATTATCAAATATATACTGGCAGATAGAATATGATTTTAGATGAATTTAGGAGAAAGAATCAATAGATTGGGAGTTTGGATGACAGAGAACGAGTAATTGGAAGTTTGGATGGATTGGAAATTCCAGAAAATGCAAAACGAGGGAATATTCTCTGGAATCTTATTTTTGGCTGATTTTTGGGGTATATTGGAGTGTATGACGCGTGAGGCCCGGTTGTCATTGGGTGCAGAATTTTATTTTATTATTTTATGACGAGTGGGTCCCACTTGTCATGGACTGAACAAAAATTTTGGCAAAGCCCCAACCGAATTTGCCTTGCTCAGGACTTGAACCTACAACCTCATGCATGTATGCACTAACATGCCTCCACTAGCCAAGTGACCACTTGTTGTTTCTTGAAAAATGAACAACAACAATACCAAATAAACAGAGACGAGCAATATTAGATAAGCGAACACAGGGAGGCGGGGGCGCACGAACGGGCGGCGGGCGTGGGTAGAGGAGGTGGCGGCGGGGCCGGGTGGCGGCGGCAGCGGGAGGTGGTGGCGGCGGTGGTGAGCGCGGGACGGCGGGGACACGGCGGCAAGGGGCGGCGGGAAAGGAGGGGGTGAGGGCCGGCCGAAGAAGGGGGGAATGGAGAGAATGGTGGGAAGATGCCAAATTATAGAAAGAGAAGGGAGAGGAAGGGGTTTCGGTTTTGAGAGGATTAAAGGATGGGAAACGGCCGGGAGATTGATGAGGGTGATCCGTCCGTTTCCACGCTTTAATCGGGAGTTAAGAGGGAGAAACGGCAGGACTCATGAGCTCTAATTTGTCATCCATGGTGGAGGAGAGAGAGGGTTAGGGGAGGAAGAACGAGAGGTTGAAGAAACATATGACACGTGGGGTCCATATGTCATAGGGAGAGAGAGGAAGTGAAGGGGTACGGGCCGTCAGATTTGCGACACGTGGCAAGTGGATGCTTCATGGCTCTTGGATTTTATGAAGGGGTAAGTGATCATGTGTGGGTAGGATTAAAACGTGGAGAGAGAGTGATTCAATCTGAGTGCGACACGTGGCGGACTTGGATTAATTTGATTTTTATTTTCGGAATAAAATTTCAGAAAATACTAGAAACTTTATAAACACTTCGAAAAATAATATTTAATGTCTAAAAATTCCAGAAAAGTCATACAATATTCCTGGAAGCATTTTAGACTTAGGAAAAATATTTTTAATTTCAGATTTTCATTTAATAATTTTATAAAATACTTTTAAACTTTGCAAATTGATTTTTAATTCCAGAAAATCTGAAAAATTAATTAAAATTTTTTGGAAGGCTAGGAAAAGCAAAATAAACTATTTTTGGCTTTAATAAAATATTTTAAATTCATTTTCTTGCTCTAGGATTGAAATAAACTCCAGATAAATCCAAATAAACCTCAGAAAAACACAGGAAATGCAAATAAATTCCTCAAAATTTAGGCAACCAAACAACACTTTATTTTAAATTAAATTATTTATTTTTTTCTTACTGAAATTTTGAAATAAACAGCTGGGCTATTTTCTGCATTGATTTTGAATCAATCCGACTGAGTGTTAAACTTTCCACCAAAGTGGGTTTCAGCGGGTACTACAAACTCCATACAGACAAAGTCGAGACACGAAATGAAACTGAGTGCCAAACACCTCGAATGGACTTCATATGTGCCCTACCTCATTTGGCATGCATTGAATCCGTCCAAGTCGGTGTTAAACTTTCCTCAAAATCGAATTTTGACGGGCACTGCAAACTCCATGTATGTGAAACCGAGACATGAAATAAACTGAGTGCGAAACACCTCGAACGGAGTTGACATGCATCATATCTCATTTTGACACGCATTTCGAAACCATCCAACGCGACGGTAAACTTTCCTCCAAAATGGGTTTCGACGGGAAATGAAAACTGCATGCGTATGAAATCGAGTCACGGAATGAAACCGAGTACCAAATACCCCGAATGGACTTCATATGCATCCCCACTCATTTGGCATGCATTTTGAATCCGTCTAACTCCGTATTAAACTTTCCACCGAAATGGATTCTAACGGGTAGTTTAAACTCCACATGTACGAAATCGAGTGACAAAATGAAACTGAGTGCCAAACACATCGAATGGACTTCACGTGTGCCCTAGCTATTTTTCTCGCATTGATTTTGAATCAATCGACTCGATGTTAAACTTCCAAAGAAGTGGGTTTCAGCAGTAATCGCAAACTCCAAATGCATAAATGTCGAGACATGAAATAAATCGAGTGCCAAACACCTCGAATGGACTTCATATGTGCCCTACCTCATTTGGCATGCATTGAATCCATCCGAGTCGGTGTTAAACTTTCCTGAAAATCGAATTCTGACGGGCACTACAAACTCCATGTATGTGAAATCGAGACATGAAATAAACTGAGTGCCAAACACCTCGAACGGACTTGACATGCATCATATCTCATTTTGGCACGCATTTCGAATCCATCCAACTCGACGGTAAACTTTCCTCCAAAATGGGTTTCGACGGGAAATGAAAACTGCATGCATACGAAATCGAGTCACAGAATGAAACCGAGTACCAAATACCCCGAATGGACTTCATATGCATCCCCACTCATTTGGCAAGCATTTTGAATCCGTCTGACTGCATGCTAAATGTTGTGGTTACAGACCAAACAGAGATAGATGGTCGTGGAGAGTTGGGAGAGAGTGATCAGTAATGGCTTGGGTCTTCCCCATGGCCTGTATTCCATATATACATACACATGGGGGTGCTTTTACACTTATACCCTTACATGCGAGTATCCCCTTTGGGGGCACTTTCGTCATTACACATGGCCTATTCTGGGATTTACATTCCTCTAGCAGGCCGGCTGGGCTTAGGTGGGGCCACCCCTACAACAAGAGCCTCTCATGGTGAAGGGCTTCACAGGCCGAAGCCATGTTGCCGAGCCCTTTGACCCCCTCCGTCCCTGCGGCCTGTGAGCTTTTTCGATGTTCGTCGAGGTGTAGTGTTCGCGCTATTGCGAGGCTGTGGCGCTGAGCGACATGGCGAAGTCCACGCCATTCCCCGAAGCGTGCGGCGGGGTCAGGGTTGCCGCACACGCGTCGAGCGATAGCGGACGCGCTGCGACGCTCCTTCTGGCCATCCACGCGGTGAAGCGTGTTCGGCGCGATGCAGGTCTTGAGGCGTCGCGGCCATTTAATGCGGCGACGGACGTCCGCGGTTGATTCTCGCCGATCGAGCTCACGGTTGGCTCCCCCGCTGATGGGGTATATATATATGGCGCTGGTGCGGCGTTGGTCCTGCATCGTGCCCTCGGATAGAAGCTGCTCGCCTAAAATGGGGCCGGGCTGGTGTGGCGACCGTAAAGACAGCCTCCTACGCGCGCGTCGTGTTCTTGTATGAAGATGGCAAGATTTGACCTGTTCTCGTAGGCAGATATGCTTGAGTTCATCTGTGCCCGCTGACTGTGCCAGCCGGTGCTATCATCAGGGAATGTTGATGTACTGGAGCTCCTGAATCCCCGCTGGTTTAGGCCATGAGGCTGTTGCGTAGACTCTGGTGCCGGAGTGGCGGCCTGCGCTGCCCCCCGGAGGCAGAGCTCCCATCGGGGCTGTCGGCGAGGTTGCTAGCTCGCGGCGGCTTGGCGTTATACTCCGGCGCAGGGCCGAGGCGGGTGGCGGTTTTCTCCGGTAAGGCGGAGACCCGCCCATCTTACGCTGCCGAAGTCGACGCGGCGGGGCTGGCGCCGAGTCGAAGTAGATGCGCGCGCGCTCCATCCCCTATGCTTCAATGGGTGGAAGCGGAGCCGCGACCAGCCGGTAGACGCGCGCGCCCGCCCCTACCCTTCAACGGTGGCGCGAGCTGGCGCCAGCCGGGCGCACACGCCGCGCTCCGCCCCTACCTTCGAACGGGTGGCGCGAGCCGACGCCAGCCGGCAAACGCGCGCTCCGCCCCTACCTTCAACGGGTGGCGGTGAGCCGGCGCCAGCCGGCGACGCGCTGCCTGCGTGTCCTACCTTCGAACGGGTGGCGCGGAGCCGGCGCCAGCCGGCAGACACGCCGCGCTCGCCCCTACCCTTGGAACGGTGGCGCGAGCCGGCGCCTAGCCAAAGTAGACGCGCGCGCGCTCTGTCCCCTACCCTTCGAACGGGTGGCAGCGGAGCTGGCGCCTAGCCGAAGTAGACACGCAGCGGTGGTCTGAGTGTAAACTCCGCACCGCGAACAGCGCCACGCCTGCGGTGACTGCGATCTCACGATGCGGTAATGTGCTGTAAAGGCTCCTGGAATTGCACCGGCCCCCGGTTCGCCAGAGCTGTGTTGTCATACCGTGCAACTTGCCTCGGGGCGTGTAGGGCACGCGGCGGCTTGTGACTGGTGCGCGGCGGGATGGGAGCGGTTGCGTGATCACAGCCGTTCGCCCCTTCCCTAGGGAAGGGGACATGGGGCGAGCGAGGGATGGCTCAGCTTCGAAGTTGTTATGACCCCACGGTCCGCTAGTGCACTTTTAATGGTGGCTGGAGCCGTGCCGACGCCTGGCCTCGTGTGCTCCAGCTATCTCGTGTGGAGGCTGCCACGCGGCGGGAGGCCATTGGAGCGTCGCGCTCTGACGGTCCTTACCGCCGCGGTCGCACCTCTCCGTCTTCGGTTATGGGGGATTGTGCAGGACGGGCCTTTGTACGACTGCGGTTGCGTCCAGCACGCGGACCGTCGTGATGTTTCGGCGTTGGGGTGAGGTGGCTTGAATAGCCTCGAATCGCGCCCCGCAGCTTCTACGCCCCTTCGCGCTGCACGCTTCTATACTCCCGTAGCATTCTCGCTGCCATACTCCTTTTGCGAGAAGCGATGGCATCTGATGGCAAGCATAGCCAGGCAGCTGGTGCCTGCGGCATCCGCCGGCGGTCTTCGCCGCTAGAGGTGAAATACTCCCTCAGCGAACGCAACCCGGCAGCGGCGGACAAGCGGTGGTTGGCGTCGGACAAGGAAGGCTTGTTTTCCAGCGAGCTGGGCCCACGCTCGTGACCGAGAAGACGATCCAGGCGCTACTGCACGCGGGGAAGCTGTCCGAGCGCCAGGCGATGCGATTACCCGCCGCCGACGAGACGGAACCACGCCCCGAGGAGTCGGAGGCGGTTGTATTTGTCGCCTTCTTCGACGCAGGGCTCCACATCCCGACGGCGGCGATCGTGGGCGATGTGTTGCGGACCTTTGGGCTAGAGCTGGCACAACTGACTCCGAACGCCGTGGCCCGGCTGGCGGTGTACAGTTGGGCCTTGCGCTTGGGAGCGTGGCCGCCTGAAAGCTTCATTGTTTGCCTACCGCACGAGGCGCGCGTGCCGCCAAGGATCGGCGACGGACGCCGCCGAGCTTTGGCAGCGTTACCTTTATTCTTCGGTCGACTTGTGGTAAGCTCTTTCCTGCGAACTCCACTCGCGGGAAGTGGGAGTCGCACTGGATGAAACGGTGGTTCTACCATCGTGTGGTGAGCGGGAGCGGCCTCGAGTGTACGGGCCGGTCGATCGCGTTCAAGACCTCGCCCGACCGGACACTTGACGAGGAGGACAGGTGGAGGGCCCGACGGCTCGTAGGCGTGGCCGCCCGCTTTAACATGCGCGACCTCGCCGAAGAGTACACGATGTACGGCGTGGCGCCGCTCGCCCGTGACTGGCGCCTTGCCGCCGAGAAGCGTCGAGACGATAATGTTCTGCCGTCGGTTTGTTTGCTGCCGGCGCCCTCCGGTCCTCGTAAGCCTCGACCGTATCTCCCCTTTGTTCCCGCAGAGTGCGTTACATTTTGATCTTATCTCGTGGCGCCGCTTTAGATTCGCCGAGGATGCGGAGCGGGCCGCGCAGTATTCTCGGGCCGACATCGGCAGGAGCACGAGCAGCAAGGCGTCGCCATCGCCACGGCGGAGCTCGGACGGATAAACCGTGTGTGCGAGGCCCAGGCCTTGTCGTGCCGGACCGCGCTGATCCGGCCCCGCAACATCAAGACAACGGCGCAACGAGGAAGGCGCCGTCTCGTAAGAGGGGCCGAGGCGGGGGCGTCTGCCACGCTTGGTGAAGCGGCTGCCACTGCTGCTGCCAGCGCTCTCGAGGGCGCGGCAGACGCGTAGTTGGATTCGGTGAGGTTCGCCGACTCAGGCTTGGATGGTGCGGACGTCGGGGGCAAAGGATCTTCGGCGGGTGCCCTGGACGGCGGGCTCGCCACGAGCAGCCGGGGAGGGGAAGTCTCATCACCCGGGGCGATCGTCGAGACAGGATCCGTGCAGACTGGCGGTGCTGAGGTGGAGCCTTCGGCCGTGGCCGCTATGATGCCGGAGACGCCCTCCGTGGGGGCGCACGGAGCTGGGTCTTCCCCGACAGCAGCGGCCGAAATCGAGGTGCTCTCTGCGGAGGTTGCCACGGCGGGGCCTTCGCACCCGGCGCCCTAGGGTGCTGCAGCCGCGGGGTCTTTTCCGGCAGCGGCTGCTGGAGCGATGTTGTTGCCACCGCCCGCTAAGCGGCCGTGTTCGCGCCGAGCTCCATTGACGCCGAGGATTCGTCGTGGCGACGGGCATCAGGAGTCTGTGGGACTCCGATGCGCACGCCGAAACCCCGGTGGTGCACGCCCCCTCTGTCCCCCAGGCCGCACCGTCCGTTGTACTGGAACGGTCGGTGCCGGCCCCGAACGCGGAGGCTTCTGTTCCTTGCGGGACCGCGCCCTCCGCGGGGACTTGCGCCACCGCTACCCCGCCTGGGACTAGGGGGCGGGCCTCGAAGCCCTCCGTCCGCTACTGAAGGTAAGGTGGCTTGGTTTACATCGCATTCTTCGTTGCACCTCGCGTGCTACTCGCGGCCATTGGCAGCGCCGCTATTCTCGGAGGAGGAACCCACGGCGCAACATGGGGTCCTTCCGCGGCGGACGACTACGGCGCCCGAGCCCAGCGGACTTCGTGCCTCGCCGGAGATGCTAAGGGCGTGGCGCGGATTGTGGATGATGCGCGCGCCGCTGCCGGCCGCCAGCGCCGCAGCCTACGAGGCGACGCCTCGGGACGCGTAGAGGTGTCGGGAGTGAGGGTAAGCATTTTCTTGTATGACAATGCGCGGCTATGCTGAGCTTGCTAAGCCTTCGTATTGTGCAGACACTTGTGCTGGGGCAGGCCTTGCAAGCGGCCTATGTTCGTGCCCAAAGGGTGCTAGAGGATAGGCTGCGGGTCGCCGAGGAGGAGCTACGCGAAGCCACGAGAGCCCGCTCTGCCCAGGATGCCCGCGTCCTCTAGCTGGAAGCAGAGTGCGCTGAGGCGAAGGCGCACGCCGAGGGGCTTGCTGCGTCGGCGCGGGAGTCGACCGCGGAGGCGGCGCAGCGGGAGTTTGCGGCGGAGCAGGACGGCCTTCTACAGCAGGTCGCCTCGCTAGAGAAGGAAAAAGGTGAACTTGCCTTAACTCTAGCGGAGCGTGACTAGACGCTCGGCGAGGCCTCGGTGATTGCATGGGATGCCATGCAAGTGCTGGAGAGCCATCTCCAAGGGCTTGTGGCTAAGGTGCCGACCGCACCTTTGGCCCGAGGAGCCGCCTCGACCTCTGCTTTGGATCCGACGCCGCCGACATTGCGCTGCGCGCCGCGACGAGCCGCAACCATTGTGCATACGTATCGCCATGCCCGTGTGCGCTCCCCACGGCACCGCGGCCGCACGACGCTGCGGCCAGAGGACCTCACCGAGATGACTGGCGGGCCGGGGTAATGTCTGGCGCCGTTCGCGCCGCTCGTCGCGCCATTAAGTACTTCCACGAGCGGATCTGGGATTACGCCGGGGAGGCTGCCACGCGGGTCGAGCTCCGGAAGTCACTTTATGGAGAGGGGAGCCTCGGCCGATTTCTGGACGGGGTCCCGTGGCGCGACGAGGGTGGTGCTGAGGCCTCCGAAAGCGCCGGGAACCCGCAGGTGTGACGCCGGGGTGGCTAGGCGTGGGCGTGCGTTGTAATGCTCCCTCCTTTTTTGTAAATGAAGTACGCGCTTGCTTTACAAATTCTGACTTTCACCTGTGTCCCGGGCAGCTTCCTTGTTGGGGCCGACTACTTGCGTCCGACCGTGCGACCCGACGGCGCCTTCGACGCTGGCAAAGGACCGAAGAGTCACTGAACTTTTGGGCGGGCCGATCTTCTTCTGGCGGAACCCCGGCCTTAGCGCGTGCTAAGGACGAGCCCACCGAATAGCTAGTTAGAGCGCCAGAGATGTTGACGGGCCTCTGTACATGTAAAATTTTTTCAATATATAAACGTGTTGATTACTCCGTAGAGCTAGCGCATGCGGCGCGCACTTCGCAGCATTTACTGCTTGAAGTCCGTGGATCGGGCGCGTGCGAGGCGACTCTCCGCACTACGCTCGCTTAAAGTCCGTGATCGGCGCGCGCGGCGGACCTCCGCACTACGACTGTTTTGAGTCCGTGGATCGGCGCGCGCGGCGGACCTCCGCACTCACGCCCGCTTAAAGTCCGTGGATCGGCGTATGCGGCGACCTCCGCACTCGGCTGCTTAAAGTCCGTAGACTAGCGCGCGCGGTCGGACCTCCGCACTCACGCACTGCTTAACGTCCGTGATCGGCGCGTGTGAAGGCGACCTCCGCAGCATGCGACTGCTTTAAGTCCGTGATCGGCGTATGCGCGGCGACCTCCGCACTACGGCCTGTTTAAAGTCCGTAGACTAGCGCGCGCGAGTCGGACCTCCGCATCGCGACTTGTTTAACGCCCGTGGATCGGCGCGCGCGGCGGCGACCTCCGCACTCGACTGCTTTAAGTCCGTGATCGGGCGGCGCGCGTGCGGCGGACCTCCGCACTACGGCCCCCTATCCCCAGGTGGGGGTAGCCTCTTGGCACGCCGTATACTCCGCGTGCACGCCCTTGCTGGGGCCAGCCTCTGGTGCGCCACATTGGTACTTCGGGCGGCTCTCGGAATCAGTTTCCATAGTGCACCTTGACGAGCGTCGACGCTCTTAGGCGGTGCGCGATTGATAGGCACGCAAGGTTCGCGCCGCGCTTGCGCTTTGCCCAGCGCACAGACAGCATCCGCGTCTTATACTTCGTAGAGTGCGTGGGATCGGCATCCACATCTTATTTATACTCCGGGGAGTATGCGCACAGACGACGTCCGTGGCACGCGCGGGATTCGCGTCTTGTTTATACTCCGTAGAGTGCGCAGGGAGAACATCCGCGTCTTATTTATACTCCGTAGAGTGCATACCGAGGCGTCCCCCCGCACGTCTTTGTTTATACTCATGCCCGTGTGTTCGACGGAGAGTGCACACGCGAACGTGCGTCTTCGGTTTATACTCACACCCGTACCCCTGGCTACGGAGAGTGCACACGAACGTGCGTCTTTGGTTTATACTCATACCCGTGCCCCTAGCTACGGAGAGTGCACACGCGAACGTGCGTCTTGGGTTTATACTCATACCTGTGCCCCTGGCTACGGAGAGTGCACACGCGAACGTGCGCTTTGGTTTATACTCATACCCGCACTCGCTACGGAGAGCACACACGAACGCGCGCTTTTGGTTTATACTCATACCGTGCCCGTGGCTACGAGAGTGCACACGCAACGCGCGCGTCTTTGGTTTATACTCATACCCGCACTTCGCTACGAGGTGCACACGCCAACGCGCGCCTTTGGTATATACTCATACCCGCACTCGCCACGGAGAGTGCACACGCGAACGCGCGCTTTGGTTTATACTCATACCCGCACTCGCTACGAGAGTGCACACGTGAACGTGCGTCTTTGGTTTATACTTCGGGAGTACACGTGTAGGCGAAGCCTGCACGCGCTCTCGCCGCATATTTTTGCACAATGATAACAGGTTGGCAATAAACGGAACTTTATTACATTCCCGTTTGCGCGGGTAAGCGATTACATATGGCGGAGGTACTAACCACTTGTCTCTGGCGTGGTCGGAGCCTCTAGTAGTAGCGCTAGCTGTAGGGCTTGCCGAGCCGTCCCCGAATGACGCCGTGGGTCCCCGCGTCGTGGTGCCGATTCTAAGTGTGCCGCTGGCGCGCGACGGGATATTCGTGCCGTGCTCGGCGCGCCGGCCATGTCCTCGTCGCCATGAACGGTAATGATGGCCTGCGGCCCTGGGAGCTTCATGCATAAATAGCCGTGATGCGGTACCGCCCCGATGGAGTTATAGATTGGACGCCCCAATATGGCATTGTAAGGGTATGGGAGATCGACGACGTCGAATGTGCGCCCTCGACTTTCATTGTCGCCCGCCGAAGGAGACTCGCAGTATATTTGGCCGAGCGCCCGTAGAGGTTGTCCTCCGAAGCCTTGCAACGGGACTCCCGATGGGCCGAGGCGGCTTCGGGGGATCCCCATCTGGTCGAAGGCTTCCGCGAACAGAATGTTCGCGGAGCTGCCGCCATCAACTAGGGCACGTCCCACGCCGCATCCCGCCACGACGACCCGACGACCGGTGGGTCGTGGTGAGGAAGCCCACGCCTTGGGCGCCGGCGGGGTGAACGTGACCTCGTCTTGTGCGCCCCGCCGGTGTCTACGCTGGGTATGCCGCCAGGTGGTGTAGCCTCCACACGTAGGCCTTCTGCTGTCGTGCCGAGGAGAACTCCAGCGAGGAGCCTCCGGAGATGACATTGATGACCCTGCGGTGGGCGGCCTCTAGAGCCTGTAACATGGGCCTGAATCCGCAGAGGACCCTCGTGGGGCTGCGTCCCTTGTGCCTGGATGTGCATGGGGTCTTCGTATGGGTGCCAGACGTGGCCACCACGGCGGCGACTTCCGTTCTGCCCTCGGTGACGCTCTGGCGGAGCGCCGCGATAGAGGTGCACGCGCGCGTGTCGTGGGTGCCGCGACCGTGGACTTCGCACCACAGCCCAAGGTGCTGGTCGTCGTAATCTCCACGGCCTTTATCGTCACGGCCCCGGCCTCGGCGCCCCGTCCGCCCCGACCCGCGGGAGCGCTTTCTTCGGAACCGCCTTCGATGTCGTGGACATACCGGCCTTGCCGCGACTTCTGCTGGCCGCGCTTGGGCCCATCGGACGGCTCCTTGTGCGGGGCATTCTTGCGCTCCGGTGTGTCCTTGGACGACTCCTGCTTACATTTTCCCTTCGAAGGACCGTCTTTCTGCGGATCTTCGGTTTTCGCCGAGGCACCGGCCTGGTTGGTGTCGGAGTCATCGCCTTGTCGTCGCCGTGTCCTCTTCTCGCTCGCGCGTATTCCTCCATTTTGTCAAAGAGCTTCGCCATCGCCTTGAACTCTCGTTTATATTTGATTGGCTTTCGGTTCAAACGAGCGTGTTATACATTTTATTCGTATTGTAAATACCAAATCGGAATACCAAATTCAAAACGCGAAAATGGCCTTTTCTACTTTTCTACATTTTATTCGAATATACCATATTGTATAGGCTCAAATAATGGAATACCAAATTTTTTTCAGATTCTAAAATGATCAATTGTGAGTTTCGTTGAGGCGCTAATGTTGAAACTTGACAAATATGCGCTACATCTTTTGCAAACTTGTAGGAAAAGGACAAGGAGGGGGATGAGGACTCGAGGAGGACAATGAGGAAGCAAAGATATGGAAATGATGCCGATGAGTTCGCTAGTGAGTATTGTATTTG
Organism: Dendrocalamus sinicus; assembly: GCA_036346575.1. NCBI lineage: Eukaryota > Viridiplantae > Streptophyta > Magnoliopsida > Poales > Poaceae > Dendrocalamus > Dendrocalamus sinicus. The sequence goes on along the minus strand of JAYEVI010000331.1, from coordinate 52,088 downwards.
TGTCGCTTATTGTGTTAATACTTAAGCTTCATTCGTTAATTATTATATGCACTTGAATTTGATCATGCACTTGGTAATTGTTATGTACTTGGTCACGTTAATTGTTATGCACTTGGTCCTACAACATAATTTCTTGAAAGTTGTTGTGAAGGCGAAATTCTCGATATTCTGCGTTCGTTTTCGTGTCCGCTTTACCTTTCTTTCGTTTTCGATTCAAATGCGCGTAGATGGTGTTTGGCTCCCTATGGTAAAAAAGGCCTTGTATAGACAAGCACGCACTTGACAACGATCAACGCGAGGTCGGAGTCCTTCGCCTTGGTGGTGTCGTCTTCGCGGTCGCGATCCGCCCCCACGCCAGATGGTGTTTGGCTTGGTAAAAACGGCGCCACTTTTGCAACGCCAGTTCGCCTTGGTGGTGTCGTCTTCGCACGATTGCGGTTCTCGCGCACGCTGTCCGTGTCGCTTTATAGGCTCGGCGACACCGGGAATTTGAGGTCTTCGGGCCACACCGCCGCGCCGTAGCCCTACCGAAGCGAGGACTCGATCGACGCGCTGCAGCGCACGCGGCCGGATGTGGGGCGCCGCGCTGTCCACCCTTTCCGCGCGGGCTCGCGCGCGACCATCGGCGCGCTGCTGGCTCCGAGCCTCTTGTATGTCTCGGACAACCCCACGAAGATCCCGTAGCTCCCGCCGAACGCTTTGAGGACCGCCACAGGCGCTTCACCGCCGCGCGGGCGGGCCACCGCACGCCAGCGGGACGGGTCGGCATGCACGATCGCCTCGCGAGCTCCCGAGTTGCTGCCGCCCGCTGTGGCTACCCCAACCGCCCGGCTCGCGCTACGGCGAAGCGCGCGTGAGGGCGGCGAGATTGGTTGTCACAGCACCGTGGCGGAGTCGGTCGTTGCAGCGCCGGTGACGGGTTGGCCGTCGCAGCGCCGGTGGCGGGGTCGGTCGTCGCAGCGCCGGTGATGGGCTGGCCGTCGCAGCGCCTGTGGCGGGGTCGGTCGTCGCAGCGCCGGTGACGGGGTTGGTTGTCGCAGCGCGAGCGTCGACGTCCTCGACCACCGCACCTGCATCGTCGCCCGCGCCCGCAACAACCAATGCCGAAGCCCTAGTACCCATGCGACGCTCCGACCCAACCGCCTTCTTTCCCTTCGCCGCCGCCGACAAAGCTTTTTTCGGTGCCATCCTTCTTCGGACTTCAGGCTTGCTCCTGCCCTCCCCACGGACGGCGCCAATCGTTGTGGTTACTGCATCAAACAGAGAGATGGTAGTGGAGAGTTGGGAGAGAGTGATCAGTAATGGCTTGGGTCTTCCCTATGGCCTGTATTCCATATATACATACACATGGGGGTGCTTTTACACTTATACCCTTACATGCGAGTATCCCTTTGGGGGGCACTTTCGTCATTACACATGGCCTATTCTGGGCTTTACATTCCTCCAGCAGGCCGGCTGGGCATAGGTGGGGGCCACCCCCACAACACTAAACTTTCCACCGAAATGGATTCTAACGGGTACTTTAAACTCCACTCACACGAAATCGTGTGGCAAAATGAAACTAAGTGCCAAACACATCGAATGGACTTCACGTGTGGCCTAGCTATTTTCTGCATTGATTTTGAATCAATCCGACTCAGTGTTAAACTTTCCACCAAAGTGGGATTACTGCAAACTCCATACGGACAAAGTCGAGACACGAAATGAAACTGAGTGCCAAACACCTCGAATGGACTTCATATGTGCCCTACCTCATTTGGCATGCATTGAAGCCATCCGAGTCGGTGTTAAACGTTCCTCAAAATCGAATTCTGACGGGCTCTGCAAATCCATGTTTGTGAAATAGAGATTTGAAATAAACTGAGTATCGAACACCTCGAACTGACTTGATATGCATCATATCTCATATTGGCACGCATTTCGAATCCATCCAACTCGACGGTAAACTTTCCTCCAAAATGGGTTTCGATCGAATCAGAACGGCATGCGCATTTAAAACGAAGTCACTGAATGAAACCGAGTACCAAATACCCGAATGGACTTCATATGCATCCCCACTAATTTTGGTATGCATTTTGAATCCGTCTGAGTCGCGTGTTAAACTTTCCACCAAATGGATTCGACGGTACTTTAAACTCCACAAATACGAAATCGAGTGACAAATGAAACTGAGTGCCAAACACATCCAATGGACTTGACGTGTGCCCTAGCTATTTTCTCGCATTGATTTTGAATCAATCCGACTCAGTGAAACTTTCCACCAAAGTGGGATTCAGCTGGCACGCAAACTCCATACGGACAAAGTCGAGACACGAAATGAAATCGAGTGCCAAACACCTCGAATGGACTTCATATCTGCCCTAACTAATTTGGCGTGCATTGAATCCATCCGAGTCGGTGTTAAACTTTCCTCATAATCGACTCGACGGCACCGCAAATCCATGTTTGTGAAATCGAGACTTGAAATAAACCGAGTGCCAAACACCTCGAATCGACTTGATATGCATCATATGTCATTTTGGCACGCATTTCGAATCCATCCAACTCGACGGTAAACTTTCCTCCAAAATGGGTTTCGACTGGAAATGTAAACGGCATGCGTACGAAAACGAGTCACGGAATGAAACCGAGTACCAAATACCCCGAATGGACTTCATATGCATCCCCACTAATTTTGGTATGCATTTTGAATCCGTCTGAGTGCGTGTTAAACTTTCCACCGAAATGGATTCTGACGGGTACTTTAAACTCCACAAATACGAAATCGAGTGACAAAATGAAACTGAGTGCCAAACACATCCAATGGACTTGACGTGTGCCCTAGCTATTTTCTGCATTGATTTTGAATCAATCCGACTCAGTGTGAAACTTTCCACCAAAGTGGGATTCAGCGGGTACTGCAAACTCCATACGGACAAAGTCGAGACACGAAATGAAACTGAGTGCCAAACACCTCGAATGGACTTCATATCTGCCCTAACTAATTTGGCGTGCATTGAATCCATCCGAGTCGGTGTTAAACTTTCCTCATAATCGAATTCTGACGGGCACTGCAAATCCATGTTTGTGAAATCGAGACTTGAAATAAACTGAGTGCCAAACACCTCGAACGGACTTGATATGCATCATATGTCATTTTGGCACGCATTTCGAATCCATCGAACTCGACGGTAAACTTTCCTCCAAAATGGGTTTCGACGGGAAATGTAAACGGCATGCGTACGAAATCGAGTGGCAAAATGAAACTCAGTGCCAAACACATCGAAAGGACTTCACGTGTGCCCTAGCTATTTTCTGCATTGATTTTGAATCAATCCGACTCAGTGTTAAACTTTCCACCAAAGTGGGATTCAGCGGGTACTGCAAACTCCATACGGACAAAGTCGAGACACGAAATGAAACTGAGTGCCAAACACCTCGAATGGACTTCATATTTGCCCTACCTCATTTGGTGATGTGACCACGCCACAAACACATACGACAATCGCGCCCAATATCAAGATTGAACTAAAGGTGAATTCGTTTCTTCAGCCTTCATATGTTACTGAGAATAGACCGCTACCTAATACAAGTGATTTAATTGTGCTTAGGAATTTGGGAAAGGATGAAGGAAAGGGACATGGAGTCCTGGACATGCATGGAAGGAATAATGGAGGTCACCACGTCACTTTGAGACCAAGTCAAGCACGAATTCGAGTTGGACACGTTTTGGAATCAGACTCGGACTGCTGCAATGGTGCAAGTTTAAACGGACGTAACTTTCTCATATGGACTCCGTTTGAGACGTTCTTGGACTTGATGGAAAGCTTATCAAGTCTACTTTCTAAAGGATTCAACCCCATCTTCAAATTCTATCCGAGACAGCCGCAATCATCAAAAGAGTCCGTGTTGGTCACGTACTGGAATCAGATTCGGACTGCTACAATGGTGCAAGTTGAAACGAACGTAACTTTCTCATACGGACTCCGTTTGGGACGTTCTTGGACTTCATGGAAAGCTTATCAAGTCTACTTTCCAACGGATCCAACCTCATCTTCAAATTCCATCCGAGCCGGCTGCAATCATCAAAACAATCCACGTTGGTTTTTGAGTCCGAGTCAAAAGGGTGCTGCGCCACCACCAATTGGGCCCATGGGCCTTGTAACCCTAGAGCATGCACTTTGGACGCCCCTCCTGGTTGGTCTCCCTATAAAGGATCCGCCGCCTCCCTTGTTAGGACTTGGATTTTGTTGAGTTTAGGTTTAGCTATTATGCAAACTTCTGTTCTTCAGTTGTGTCGGACGACCACCTGTCAAGACAGCCTTCGGAATCCCACCTTTTGATCTTCATATCAATATTTGCAATTTCAGATTGCTTGTTATCTTGTTCTTGCGTGTTCTTCGGTTGCATGCAGGAATAGACCTTCGTGGTCAGGTCAACCGCGTTGTTGGCACGGTTGATAACAACTTGGAGTGTGGTTCAGCGATTGCTAAGGCGCAAGCGACGCCGCTCGGTTGTAGTCGGATCGCAAGGGTCGCCTCCGCCAAAATCGATAGTTATCATCCTATCGGAAGATCGGGACCCCATCGCCTCATCAAGTGGTATCAGAGCTTCAGTTGACCGGTAGGAATTTCTTGTATCCTTAGTTAGTAGATTGATTTTTATTTCCCATAGTCCAGAAAAATTGCCCCACAAAAAGAGTTAATTTCCGCTGTCCAAACCCCGTTGTGCTTTTCAATCTGTTAGTTTTGGTTTGCTAAATTGAATTTGTGTCCGTTTTAGCTTTGTCTAGTTGCTGGTCATATCTTTGTTCCAAGAAAAATCCAAATAAAAAAAAATTCCCCCACCCTAAACCCTAATTCCAATTTCGGCTGATCTTTCCTTTCTCTGCAGCCGCCACCAAAAACGCCATATCTTTTGATTCCGAGATTATTTTTGAGTGAGACCACCGCCATTAGATTCAAAAATTTATCATCCATCTATCTGTAAAATTTCACGTCATTCCAGCAAGGCAGTTAAGAGATATGTGCGGTGGAAGTTGACCCAAAATTCCAGAATGAATCTGCAACAGTCGGCACTTGTGAATTTTGTGCGAATTTTTAGGTCGGTTTCCAGACCTTGGCCCAAAAACAAAAGTTGTAGAAAAAGCCGTCAGAAAACGGAGAAAAAAAGAATCATTGAAAAAAAGGCAACTGACAAAAAGTTACGGCCGAAATACCGACACACTGTCCAGTGGACAGAAATCTTCAGTTTCCAAGTTTTGGAACAATCCTTGTGTTCTTCAATTCCAGATTGCATTCGATCGAATTATCTTGTATTTACCACTCCCATACATTGCCATACACTTATTTTAGCCTTCTTCCATCTTTGGTTGATCAGCAACATAGGCTAAGTGCTAGATACGAACTATAATTCAATTCTGTGCAATTTCTGAAATTAATTGATTGTTTTCCTTTGCTACAAAATACATAGCCTATCCAAGCTCCACTTTTCTACAACCGAACAGGTCTCGCTGTACCTTGCAATCGCTATACTCATCACTTGAGTTAAGTTATCACGAACCAGCCACCAGTTGCACCACCTGCTTTGCATTGGTAAGAACTTGTAAGAGCTTGGTAAGAGTTCGAGAGATGTGTGACTTGCGAAGCTCCACCTCCTAGTAGTTTATAGGGACTTACATAATTCTAGTGTATTTCCTTGTTTTCTACTAACCATGACAGGTTCAAGATCACATTGTAGCAATTTTTGTGAGACCAACAACTTGTTGGATCAGATTAATAAGACCCTCACCACCATCAACAACAGAATTGAGGGATCCAATGATCACGACCGTTGTCGACTTCGACAAAATCAACAAGGCACAGTAGGTTAACAAGAGAGGTATGTGATGATGATGCCAAGTTTACAATTCCGCCATTTGCTGGTAGATATGACCATGAAGCTTATCTTGATTGGGAAATACAATTAGATGGAAATTTTGCATGCTATGATTTTCCGATGATGAAAGAGTTAGGGCTGCTACTAGTGAATTCACTGATTTCGCATTATTTTGGTGGAGGAAACAATGTAGACTACCACATGTACCTAAAACTTGGAATGTTTTGAAACGAGTGATGAGATCTACATTTGTTCCTTCATATTATTCACGTGACTTGTTAAACAGATTGCAACGTTTAGAACAAGGTAGGAGAACCGTAAGTGAATACTATGAAGAATTGAAAGCTCTTTTGTTGCGTTGTGGCTTAAAGGAACATGCTGAAGCTACAGAGAATAGATTCTTACGTGGCCTTAATAAAGAAATTCAGGACCTTCTCATTCACAAAGAATATAATTCTCTCCTCATTTGTTTATACTTGCATGTAATGTTGAACGTCAGATTGAGAAGAAATTGAGAGTGCTTGATGATAAGAAACATGAGAGCAAACCCATGTTTGTGCCTTTTCGTGACTAACAACTTGCAGGCAGTTGAGAACCATGTCAAAAAGGAGCATGAGTTGATTGAACCATCGATTCCATTCGTTGAGAACGAAGATGAGGAGATGGATGCACCTACATCATCCGAGGAGAGCCAAAAGGTAAAGATCATGGTGCTATCATCACTCACGGTGAGTATGCTTGTGAAGAACAACAATTATGCACCGCTCATGCTATTTTAGAGCAAAACTTAGTGGAAAACAATTCGACATGCCCATATTTCAAGTAGAGAATTCACACTGCATTGATTTGAGTGTTGAGAATACGTTGAGTGCACCTTGTCAAAAATAATTGAATTGCCTACTGTTTTGAGTGATTCATGTGATGAATTAATCACCTACAATGATCATGTGACTTTGGTTAGACATAAAGAAGTTTTAACTAGAATTTCTCCCGCCAATTCATTGTGTTACATCATGTTGGATCTTCCTATGAAATTATCACATGCTTTGGAGAAAGTTTCTGAACTTACATGTTCAAAATTCTTGTTTAGTGCCTACACCCTGGGTATAAGTTTAATTTGATTGGAGATTATGGTGTAGGAAATCAATTTCTTGTATATCGAATATGCATAACTTGTGACCACATGGATGAATTGCAGCTTGTTGTTTTGAACAACAACTCTTGTATGCTCAATCTTGTTCATTATGAAAGAAAAATAAATTTTAGTGATCATTCAATGCCTATGTGTTCTTCTCTTATTGAACCATCTAACATTGGCAATCTGAATAATGAAATTGATGTATGGAAGAACTTGCAAATATTTTCACCCTTACTAGATAAATTTGCTATTGCTCAATTGAAATCTGATTATATGGATAAACTTTGTTTGATTCCAAAAGTTGTAGCTTTGCCTATATGTGCCACCACAACAAGTTTACAACTTCAAGGATTTGAATTGCATAAATGCTTCACTTACATTTGCAAAACAAGTTGCGATAATTACTGTGTGAGAAATTTTGATTTGTTCATTAACATATATGATTACTTTTGGGTTAATAATACAATGAGCTTTTATGATTGCTGCTGTGTTATAACATTAATTGTGCAACAACGAAGAACTGTTAAAACGGATGACATATACATATACCATGCATACACCTTGGCTTCTTTGTTACCATACTTTCAGTTTATCAAAAGCCGAGGACGGCTTTGTTTTTTCAAGAAGGGGAGGATGATGAGGACACGACCCCTATGGGTACAACCATATTTGCTATGCTTGTTGTTCCAATTACAAGAGCTCCTAGCATCACTTAAATTATAAGGTGAGCTCGTTTCAAAAAGGTTTTACTTTGTGTGATAAAGACCGTATGATATTACATAATGAGAGTTTGTTGCGTTTGTTATTATGTACCGAGATTTATGATGAAGATCATGCAATATGTGAGGCTACACATATGCTAAAACCGAGGACGGTTTTCTATCAAGAAGGGGAGGATGATGTGACCACGCCACAAACACATACGACAATCGCGCCCAATATCAAGATTGAACTAAAGGTGAATTCGTTTCTTCAGCCTTCATATGTTACTGAGAATAGACCGCTACCTAATACACTAATTGTGCTTAGGAATTTGGGAAAGGATGAAGGAAAGGGACATGGAGTCCTGGACATGCATGGAAGGAATAATGGAGGTCACCACGTCACTTTGAGACCAAGTCAAGCACGAATTCGAGTTGGACACGTTTTGGAATCAGACTCGGACTGCTGCAATGGTGCAAGTTTAAACGGACGTAACTTTCTCATATGGACTCCGTTTGAGACGTTCTTGGACTTGATGGAAAGCTTATCAAGTCTACTTTCTAAAGGATTCAACTCCATCTTCAAATTCTATCCGAGACAGCCGCAATCATCAAAAGAGTCCGTGTTGGTCACGTACTGGAATCAGATTCGACTGCTGCAATGGTTGCAAGTTGAAACGAACGTAACTTTCTCATACGGACTCCGTTTGGGACGTTCTTGGACTTCATGGAAAGCTTATCAAGTCTACTTTCCAACGGATCCAACCTCATCTTCAAATTCCATCCGAGCCGGCTGCAATCATCAAAACAATCCACATTGGTTTTGAGTCCGAGTCAAAGGGTGCTGCGCCACCACCAATTGGGCCCATGGGCCTTGTAACCCTAGAGCATGCACTTTGGACGCCCCTCCTGGTTGTTCTCCTATAAAGGAGCCGCCGCCTCCCTTGTTAGGACTTGGATTTTGTTGAGTTTAGGTTTAGCTATTATGCAAACTTCTGTTCTTCAGTTGTGTCGACGACCACCTGTCAAGACAGCCTTGAATCCCACCTTTGATCTTCATATCAATATTTGCAATTTCAGATTGCTTGTTATCTTGTTCTTGCGTGTTCTTCGTTGCATGCAGGAATAGACCTTCGTGGTCAGGTCAACCGCGTTGTTGGCACGTTGATAACAACTTGGAGTGTGGTTCAGCGATTGCTAAGGCGCAAGCGACGCCGTTTGGTTGTAGTCGGATCGCAAGGGTCGCCTCCGCCAAAATCGATAGTTATCATCCTATCGGAAGATCGGGACCCCATCGCCTCATCAAGTGGTATCGAGCTTCAGTTGACCGGTAGGAATTTCTTGTATCCTTAGTTAGTAGATTGATTTTTATTTCCCATAGTCCAGAAAAATTGCCCCACAAAAGAGTTAATTTCACTGTCCAAACCCCGTTGTGCTTTTCAATCTGTTAGTTTTGGTTTGCTAAATTGAATTTGTGTCCGCTTTAGCTTTGTCTAGTTGCTGGTCATATCTTTGTTCCAAGAAAATCTAAATAAAAAAATTCCCCACCCTAAACCCTAATTCCAATTTCGGCTGATCTGTCCTTTCTCTGCAGCCGCCACCAAAAACGCCATATCTTTTGATTCCGAGATTATTTTTGAGTGAGACCACCGCCATTAGATTCAAAAATTTATCATCCATCTATCTGTAAAATTTCACGTCATTCCAGCAAGGCAGTTAAGAGATATGTGCGGTGGAAGTTGACCCAAAATTCCAGAATGAATCTGCAACAGTCGGATTCGGACTGCTGCAATGGTGCAAGTTGAATCTCATTTTGGCAATCCATGTTTGTGAAATCCAGAATTGAAATAAACTGAGTGTCGAACACCTCGAACGGACTTGATATGCATCGTATCTCATTTTGGCACGCATTTCGAATCCATCCAACTTGACGGTAAACTTTCCTCCAAAATGGGTTTCGACGGGAAATGTAAACGGCACGCGTACGAAATCGAGTCACGGAATGAAACCGAGTACCAAATACCCCGAATGGACTTCATATGCATCCCCACTCATTTTGGCACACATTTTGAATCCGTCTGACTTCGTGTTAAACTTTCCACCGAAATGGATTCTGACGGGTACTTTAAACTCCACTCGCACGAAATCGCGCGGCAAAAAGAAACTCAGTGCCAAACACGTCGAAAGGACTTCACCTGTGCCCTAGCTATTTTCTGCATTGATTTTGAATCAATCCGACTCGGTGTTATACTTTCCACCAAAGTGGGTTTCAGCGGGTACTGCAAACTCCATACGGACAAAGTCGAGACACGAAATGAAACTGAGTGCCAAACACCTCGAATGGAAATTGAATCCATTCGAGTCGGTGTTAAACTTTCCTGAAAATCGAATTCTGACAGGCACTACAAACTCCATGTATGTGAAATCGAGATATGAAATAAACTGAGTGGCTAACACCTCGAACGGACTTGACATGCATCATATCTCATTTTGGCACGCATTGCGAATCCATCCAACTCGACGGTAAACTTTCCTCCAAAATGGGTTTCGACGGGAAATGAAAACTGCATGCGTACGAAATCGAGTCACGGAATGAAACCGAGTACCAACTACCCCGAATGGACTTCATATGCATCCCCACTCATTTGGCAAGAATTTTGAATCCGTCTGACTGCGTGCTAAACTTTCCACCGAAATGGATTCCGACGGGTACTTTAAACTCCACTCACACTAAATCGAGTTGCAAAATGAAACTCAGTGCCAAACACATCGAAAGGACTTCACGTGGCCCTAGCTATTTTCTGCATTGATTTTGAATCAATCCGACTTAGTGTTAAACTTTCCACCAAAGTGGGATTACTGCAAACTCCATACGGATAAAGTCGAGACACGAAATGAAACTGAGTGCCAAACACCTCGAGTGGACTTCATATGTGCCCTACCTCATTTGGCATGCATTGAATCCATCCGAGTCGGTGTTAAATGTTCCTCAAAATCGAATTCTGACGGGCTCTGCAAATCCATGTTTGTGAAATCCAGATTTGAAATAAACTGAGTGTCGAACACCTCGAACGGACTTGATATGCATCATATCTCATTTTAGCACGCATTTCGAATCCATCCAACTCGACGGTAAACTTTCCTCCAAAATGGGTTTCGACGGGAAATGTAAACGGCATGCGTACGAAAACGAGTCACGGAATGAAACTGAGTACCAAATACCCCGAATGGACTTCATATGCATCCCCACTAATTTTGGCATGCATTTTGAATCCGTCTGAGTGCGTGTTAAACTTTCCACCGAAATAGATTCTGACGGGTACTTTAAACTCCACAAATACAAAATCGAGTGACAAAATAAAACTGAGTGCCAAACACATCCAATGGACTTCATGTGTGCCCTACCTATTTTCTGCATTGATTTTGAATCAATCCGACTCAGTGTTAAACTTTCCACCAAAGTGGGATTCAGCGGGTACTGCAAACTCCATACGGACAAAGTCGAGACACGAAATGAAACTGAGTGCCAAACACCTCGAATGGACTTCATATTTGCCCTACCTCATTTGGCGTGCATTGAATCCATCCGAGTCGGTGTTAAACTTTCCATCGAATTCTGACGTGCACTGCAAATCCATGTTTGTGAAATCGAGACTTGAAATAAACTGAGTGCCAAACACCTCGAACGGACTTGATATGCATCATATCTCATTTTGGCACGCATTTCGAATCCATCCAACTCGACGGTAAACATTCCTCCAAAATGGGATTCGACGGGCAATCTAAACGGCATGCGTACGAAATCGAGTCACGGAATGAAACTGAGTACCAATACCCCGAATGGACTTCATATGCATCCCCACTCATTTTGCATACATTTTGAATGCGTCTGACTCCGTCTTATACTTTCCAACGAAATGGATTCTGACGGGTACTTTAAACTCCACTCGCACGAAATCGAGTGGCAAAATGAAACTCAGTGCCAAACACATAGAAAGGACTTCACATGTGCCCTAGCTATTTTCTGCATTGATTTTGAATCAATCCGACTCAGTGTTAAACTTTCCACCAAAGTGGGTTTCAGCGGGTACTGCAAACTCCATACGGACAAAGTCGAGACATGAAATGAAACTAAGTGCCAAACACCTCGAATGGACTTCATATTTGCCCTACCTCATTTGGCGTGCATTGAATCCATCCGAGGCGGTGTTAAACTTTCCTCAAAATCGAATTCTGACGGGCGCTGCAAATCCATGTTTGTGAAATCGAGATTTGAAATTGATAGGACTAGGGGTCCCGATCTTTCGATGAGAGTGGTAGATTCGATTGGGGAAGGAGGTGACGTTGACGACCCGACTACAACCATCCAAGGACGTTGCGCCTAGCGATCGATACACCAACTCAGAGATTGTTCGTGACCTTGTCGGCGCATCGATCAACCTAACTGAGGGTTCTCGCTCCTGCAAGCAATCAAGAACAAGCAAGAACAAGATGAACAACAACTCAATTGCAAATAACGGCAAGATTCAATCGAAACAGAAACGATGGGGTTCAAGACAAGTATTCGGGCGGTCTAGCCGACACGCGCGAGTACAAGGCAAAGCAGCAAAAGCTAACTTAGTCTAAACAAAACCCGCACCCTAGAAGAGGGTGCGGCTGCCTATTTAAGGGTCACGGAAGGTGGAGGGTCGGCCAAAACACAAGGAAGCCGAATAGGACTCGAATTACAAGGCCCAAGGCCCACTTTGACTCGGACTGGAAAAGCGATGTGAATTGTTTTGCAGTTTCTGGTCGACTCGGATGGAATTTGGAGGTGAGGCCGGATCCATCTGAATGTAGACTTCAAGAGCTTTCCAACAAGTACTCATGGGCCCCGAGAAACCTTCTGGATCAAAAGTTACGGCCGTTTGAAGTAGGCGCTGTCAACAAGGCCGAATCCGAGTCAAACTCGTGAACAGGACTTGGTTTGCGCTTGACGGTTCCACTTCTATACTTGAGCTCATGTGGTTCTTCCCCATGGTTCCTAAGGACAATTAAATCATCACAAGAATTAAGTAGTATTCCATTCTTTGAAACATTTGTATGCAAACTTAGGAACGCATTCACCTGATGGTTGTCGACGTGCTCGCGCTCTAGTCATTGGTCCTTGTATCATAGTTTCAGTTTGATATGGAGTCGGCATGGTTGTATGCATGGAAAGGATGTCCTCATCATCCTCCCTTCTTGCATTTGAGTCGTCCGCGACTCAAGCTCATCTTCTTCTCCCAAGTATGGCTTCAAATCTGCAATGTTAAAGGTGGACTAACCCCAAAATATGCAGGCAACTCAAGTTTATATGCATTGTCATTAATCTTTTCCAACACTTTGAAAGGACCATCAGCTCTAGGCATCAACTTAGACCTCCTCAATTCAGAAATCTTTCTTTCTCAAATGCAACCAAACTAAATCACCCGGTTGAAAAGTAAAATGCCTCCTTCCTTTACTACCAGCAAGTTTATATTTAGCATTCATGCTCAATATTTTCTTTGGTTGTCTCATGCAATTTCAACATCAAGTCAAGACGCTGTTTAGCATCAAAATTTAACTTCTCCAAGATGGAAGTGGTAGCAAATCAATAGGAGCACGAGGCACAAAGCCATAGACAATCTCAAAAGGGCACAACTTTGTAGTAGAATGCAGCGAACGATTATAAGCAAATTCAATATGAGGCAAGCATTCTTCCCACATTTTAATGTTCTTTTCAAAACAGCCCTAAGCATGGTAGATAAAGTTCTATTCACAACTTCAGTTTGCCCATCAGTTTGGGGATGACACGTAGTCGAAAATAACACTTAGTCCCCAATTTAGCCCATAAAGTTCTCCAAAATGGCTAAGGAATTTAGTGTCACGATCGGAAACTATTGTATTTGGCACACCATGCAAACGAACAACTTCACGAAAGAACAAATCAGCAATATTGGTAGCATCATCACTTTTATGACATGGTATGAAGTGTGCCATCTTAGAAAATCTATCCACAACAACAAATATGCTATCCCTCCCTTCTTTGTCCTAGGCAGTCCTAAAACAAAGTCCATAGAAATATCTTCCCAAGGCACACTAGGAATGTGTAGAGGCATATACAAACCGTGAGGATTAAGTCGTGACTTAGCCTTTTGACACGTAGTGCAGCGAGCAACAAAACGCTCCACATCACGCCTCATCTTTGGCCAAAAGAAATGACTACCAAGTATGTCTTCCGTCTTCTTCGCCCAAAATGCCCCATCACCCCACCTCCATGCGCTTCTGTAACAACAACAAACGAACGGAGCTAGCTGGAATGCATAGTTTGTTAGCTCTAAACACAAATCCATCATTTAGAACAAATTTATTCCACGTTTTTCCTCTTGGCAATTCAGCAACACGCCTTTAAAATCATCATCATGAACATAATGCTCCTTAATTGTTTCCAATCCAAAAATTTTGAAGTCAAGTTGTGAGAGCATGGTATATCTCCTAGACAATGCATCAAGAATAACATTCTCCTTTCCTTTTTGTGTTTTATGACATAAGGAAAAGACTCTATGAATTCAACCCACTTTGCATGCCTACGGTTCAATTTTGCTTGACTTCTAATATGCTTTAATGACTCATGATCGAATGAATGACAAATTCTTTGGGCCATAAATAATGTTGCCATGTCTCTAAAGTTCGAACTAGAGCATATAATTCCTTATCATAAGTAGAATAGTTCAAACTAGGCCCACTCAATTTTTCACTAAAGTATGCCACAGTTTACCTTCTTGCAACAGACACCACCCAATCCAATTCCACTAGCATCACATTCTAGCTCAAAAGTCTTACTAAAATCTAGAAGTTGGAGTAATGGTGCATGTGTTAACTTATCTTTCAATGTGTTGAAGGCGTCTTCTGTGCATTCCCCAAGTAAACGGCACCCCCTTTTAGTGAGCTCATTCAATGGTGCAGCGATGGTGCTGAAATCCTTCACAAAACGACGATAGAATCCAGCAAGTCCTAGAAAACTTCGCACTGCGTGACTGCTTTAGGAGTCGGCCAACTCTGTATTGCCTCAACCTTGGCTTGATCAACTTCTATGCCCCGTGGAGTAACAACATAGCCAAGAAAAGAGACTCGATCCGCAAAATGTGCACTTCTCAACGTTACCAAATAAACGTGCATTACGTAAAGCATCAAAAACAGCACGTAAATGGCAAAGGTGTTCCTCTAGTGATCTGCTATATATCAATATATCATCAAAATAGACCACTACAAATTTACTAATGAAAGCACGCAAAACCTCGCTCATTAATCTCATGAATGTGCTAGGTGCATTAGTTAAACCAAATGGCATTACTAACCACTCATACAAACCGAACTTAGTTTTAAATGTTGTTTTCCATTCATCTCCCAATTTCATGC
The DNA here is from genome assembly GCA_036346575.1 of Dendrocalamus sinicus. Taxonomy (NCBI): domain Eukaryota; kingdom Viridiplantae; phylum Streptophyta; class Magnoliopsida; order Poales; family Poaceae; genus Dendrocalamus; species Dendrocalamus sinicus. The sequence goes on along the minus strand of JAYEVI010000331.1, from coordinate 36,974 downwards.
GAATTTGGTGGTACCCACTACGCAAATCAACTTTAGAGAAGACAATAGAGCCACTTAATTCATCAAGCATATCATCTAACCTAGGAATAGAGTGACGATATCTAATTGTAATGTTATTGATCGCTCTACAGTCCACACACATACGCCATGATCCATCTTTCTTAGGCACTAAAATTACCGGAACAGCACAAGGACTAAGAGACTCACGCACATAACCTTTATCAAGCAATTCTTGAACTTGACGCTGAATCTCCTTAGTTTCTTCCGGATTGGTCCTGTATGGCGCACGATTGGGCAAAGATGCCCGAAATCAAATCAACTGGTGCTCAATCCTCGTGACCGTGGTAGCCCCGTGGCACGTCCTTTGGAAAGACATCCATGTACTCCGCAAAGATTAGTGACAGCAGGAGGCACAGTAAGAAGATACCTCCTCAAATGAAAATAAAGCTTGTTTGCAAAGTAAGGCATAGCAAATAGAAGTACTAGCATCCAGCTCATTCACATCAGACTTAGTAGCAAGAAAACATGCACATTTCAATTTAATCTCAGCTTTATTCTCATGAACAGATTTAGAGTTTTTCTTTTATGTTGCTCAAGTTCACTTGCAACAATCTGATTTTCACTCCTATTATGCTCCTGATTTTTCTCTCTACTAGCTCTAGCAATCTCATCTTTGAAAATAGCTTCAGAGACATAGGATGTAACACAATTTTCTTGTCATGATGCACAAAAGAATATTGGTTTGTCTTACCATGATGCAGTGAATCTTTATCATATTGCCACGGTCTACCTAACAGCATAGAGCATGCTTGCATAGGGACAACATCGCATTCTACAACATCGTGATAAGAACCAATAGCAAAATTTACTCTCACCATTCGTGTTACCTTCACCTTGCCGCTGTTATTGAACCATTGAATGTAGTAAGGGTGTGGGTGAGGTTTGGTGTTCAACGCAAGCTTCTCCACCATATCGGAGCTCACCAAGTTGTTGCAGCTCCTCATCAATTATCACTCGGCATGAACGTTCCTTCACGACGCACTTTGTTTGGAAAAGGATGTGCCGCTGATTTTGCTCCGCCTCTCCATTTGTGCACTCAACACACGCTGCACAATGAGGCTCTCATAGCGCTCTGCATCTTCAGCACCAATGTGCTCTTCTTCTTGCTCCTTCCCACTACCGCATGGTCACTGCAAGCATAGCATATATTCTCATCCAAATCACTAGCGAAGAATACTCACCATCACCTCTCACAATCGTAACACGCTTGGTTGGGCACTCACCTCACATGGCCATACCCCTTGCATTGATGACATTGGATATCCCTCGTTCGTCCCGTAGATGCAACGGATGAAGAGCTCTTTGCATGTGCTTGGGCTGCCCCTTTGTTGCTTCTGATGCCCGAGATGCCGAATTTGATGATGAAAACCTTGGCTTGCTGTTGGAGAAAGAAGGTGCAGGGGTTGGCTTGATGGTGCGGTAGATGCACGTTGAGACCAAATGTTTCCACGACCTGCGAAACGTTAGTCCTAGTGCCCGCGTCCGTCCCTCAGATTTCTTTTCAGCTTTACAAGCAAGATGAAATAAACGAGTGATAGAATTATATTCCTTGTAAGCTAAGATATCCTGAATTTCCGATTCAAACCACCCATAAACCTAGCCATAGCGGCTTCCTCGCTTCCTCTAAGTCACAACGCAGATGCCTGCTTGCAATTCTTGAAAATATTCCTCACGCTTTTACTACCTTGCCTCAATTGTTGCAACTTATGTAACAAATCACGTGCATAATATGAGGGAACAAATCTAGCTCGCATGATTTTTTTAATGCATCCCAAGTTTGTGGTATGGTGAAAGGATTTTTCTTACAATATTCACTCCACCAAACGAAGCAAAATCAAGAAACTCACTAGTAGCAGCCCTAACCCTTTTGTTTTCAGGAATGCATGACAAGCAAATTTCTCGATCAACACCAATTCCCAAGTGATATAAGCATCGTGGTTATATTTTCCATCAAAAGTGGCATAGTGAACTTAATCTTACCAAGCGATTCATCATTCTCACGCACCTCAGCCCGGCGTGGTTGACGCTTGACGGTGAGCGCCCTCATCATCATCAATCTTAGTGTCACCGCATATTCGCCTCCACCATTTTCGCCCACCCCGCTGCCCAAGACAGCAATGTTGGCACGAGTACGCTGAGTCGGTGCAGCGGAGATGCACGCCCTCTCATCAAAACGCCTCAAAATCTCAGCAAGTGAGGTGTTGACGGTGCCAACGGAAGCCTCCAATGTTGCAAGCGTAGTGTTGGTGTCGATCTGCGCGCCTCCAATTGGCCAAGGCGTTCGTTGGTGACCCGTACATCCTCATCAAGTCCTTCAGCAGCAGCTTCATTTGGCGCCAAAGTGTTGTATGATGCCCTAGTCCGAGGGGAATGTTGCGCTGCCCGCAGTCCTCCGGTTCTCCCGACATTGTTAGAAGAACACAAGAAACAAACCAAGAAGATAAAAATAATAAAACTGCAGTTATGCCTCACAACTACCGGGATGTGGTTAAATCAAGTCGCACACTCTCAACCTGTTCTGTCAAGCTCTTACAAGTTCTTACCACAGCGAGCAGAGGTGATGGCAGCCGACAAGTCAAGACAATATCTCCCGGAAATTGGGTGTATCGCTGCCTTGGTCGCTAGTCCCCGTGAGGTGGTAGCCAAATCTGTGGAGCTATAGGTGGGCCGAGAGTGAACAAAGGATAACTAGAACCACATTAGTCAAAGCAAGTTGAATAATCGCTCAACGACGGCACCGTGCTGGTCCTAGGCTAGACCGCATTCAGAGACGCGAGCCTAGAACACAAACGAAGACACACCGTGCGTAAAGAAACTAGATGGCGTTGCACACGGAGTTCGGAGCTCGAAAAGGGTGCCGCCTTCACAGGTACCTTAGAATCACGTGCAGAAGGGCTCACAATTTTGAGCGAATTCTGAGAAACTTGATTTTTCCTCGGTTTGCGGGCCCGCTTTGAGGCCCTAAACGACGCTTTTGGGGTTGAACCTGCCGCGCATGTGCCTGGTGGCTACGCGGATCTGAAATCTCCAGTTTTCCAGACTTCTTTTTTCACTCTATCTTCCGATTTCCTTTCCAACGGATCAAGAATCGCCTCAATCGGAGGTCGATGCAAAAGTTAATGCTTTCTCTCTCTCTTTTTTTTTTCTTTTTTATGCCGCGCTCTTCTAGATGCGGCTGCCTGTTCCTTCTTGTCTCTTTTTTTGCTCTCTTTTTTTACACACGATGCGGTGGAATCCAATTCGTGCCCTACCCAAGACCAATTAGGGCAAAGGCTACGTAGCAACCGAGTCCTCCTCCTTTTCTACCCTCCTATGACAGATTCGGATCTAATCGCAACGGTGAGTCCAAAACGTGAATGTAACTCAAACTCTAAAGGAACTAGACACTAAGACCAGCAAAGGACACGACGATGCAACCAAGACTCAACGAACAAAGACTATGCAGCAATAGATAAAGGCACAAATTGTTTCGGATTTTGGGGAATAGATCTACTATTTTTTTGGTTTTCTGGATCAGGTAAAAAATTGCAAAGACTAGATAAGATCTCTCACCGATCAACCTTGAGCTCGATACCAACCGATAGGATTAGGGGTCCCGATCTTTCGATGAGAGTGGTAGATTCGATTGGGGAAGGAGGTGACGTTGACGACCGACTACAACCATCCAAGGACGTTGCGCCTTAGCGATCGATACACCAACTCCAGAGATTGTTCGTGACCTTGTCGGCGCACGATCAACCTAACCACGAGGGTTCTCGTTCCTGCAAGCAATCGAAGAACAAGCAAGAACAAGATGAACAGCAACTCAATTGCAAATAACGAAGTAAGATCCAATCGAAAACAGAAAACGATGGGGTTCCGAAGACAAGTATTCGGGCGATCTAGCCGACACGCGCGAGTACAAGGCAAAGCAGCAAAAGCTAACTTAGTCTAAACAAAACCCAAACCCTAGAAGAGGGTGCGGCTGCCTATTTAAGGGTCACGGAAGGTGGAGGGTCGGCCAAAACACAAGGAAGCCGAATAGGACTCGAATTACAAGGCCCAAGGCCCACTTTCACTCGGACTGGAAAAGCGACGTGAATTGTTTTGCAGTTTCTGGTCGACTCGGATGGAATTTGGAGGTGAGGCCGGATCCATCTGAAAGTAGACTTCAAGAGCTTTCCAACAAGTACTCATGGGCCCCGAGAAACCTTCTGGATCAAAAGTTACGGCTGTTTGAAGTAGGCGCTGTCAACAAGGCCGAATCCGAGTCAAACTCATGAACATGACTTGGTTTGCGCTTGACGGTTCCACTTCTATACTTGAGCTCATGTGGTTCTTCCCCATGGTTCCTAAGGACAATTAAATCATCACAAGAATTAAGTAGTATTCCATTCTTTGAAACATTTGTATGGAAACTTAGGAACGCATTCACCTGATGGAGTCGGCATGGTTGTATGCATGGAAAGGATGTCCTCATCAGAAATAAACTGAGTGCCAAACACCTCGAACGGACTTGATATGCACCATATCTCATTTTGGCACGCATTTCGAATCCATCCAACTCGACGGTAAACTTTCCTCCAAAATGGGTTTCGACGGGAAATGTAAACGGCATGCGTACGAAATCGAGTCACGGAATGAAACCGAGTACCAAATACCCCGAATGGACTTCATATGCATCCCCACTCATTTTGGCATACATTTTGAAACCATCTGACTCCGTGATAAACTTTCCAACGAAATGGATTCTGACGGGTACTTTAAACTCCACTCGCACGAAATCGAGTGGCAAAATGAAACTCAGTGCCAAACACATCGAAAGGAGCTCACGTGTGCCCTAGCTATTTTCTGCATTGATTTTGAATCATTCCGACTCAGTGTTAAACTTTCCACCAAAGTGGGTTTCAGCGGGTACTGCAAACTCCATACGGACAAAGTCGAGACATGAAATGAAACTGAGTGCCAAACACCTCGAATGGACTTCATATGTGCCCTACCTCATTTGGCATGCATTGAATCCATCCGAGTCGGTGTTAAACTTTCCTCTAAATCGAATTCTGACGGGCACTGCAAACCCCATGTATGTGAAATCGAGACATGAAATAAACCGAGGGCCAAACACCTCGAACGGACTTGACATGTATCATATCTCATTTTGGCACGCAATTCGAATCCATCCAACTCGGCGGTAAACTTTCCTCCAAAATGGGTTTCGACGGGCAATGTAAACGGCACGCGTACGAAATCGAGTCACGGAATGAAACTGAGTACCAATACCCCGAATGGACTTCATATGCATCCCCACTCATTTTGCATACATTTTGAATAAGTCTGACTCCGTGTTATACTTTCCAACGAAATGGATTCTGACGGGTACTTTAAACTCCACTCGCACGAAATCGAGTTGCAAAATGAAACTCAGTGCCAAACACATCGAAAGGACTTCACGTGTGCCCTAGCTATTTTCTGCGTTGATTTTGAATCAATCCGACTCAGTGTTAAACTTTCCGCCAAAGTGGGTTTCAGCGTGTACTGCAAATTCCATACGGACAAAGTCGAGACACGAAATGAAACTGAGTGCCAAACACCTCGAATGGACTTCATATTTGCCCTACCTCATTTGGCATGCATTGAATCCATCCGAGTCGGTGTTAAACTTTCCTCAAAATCGAATTCTGACGGGCGCTGCAAATCCATGTTTGTGAAATCGAGACTTGAAATAAACTGAGTGCCAAACACCTCGAACGGACTTGATATGCACCATATCTCATTTTGGCACGCATTTCGAATCCATCCAACTCGACGGTAAACTTTCCTCCAAAATGGGTTTCGACGGGAAATGTAAACGGCATGCGTACGAAATCGAGTCACGGAATGAAACCGCGTACCAAATACCCCGAATGGACTTCATATGCATCCCCACTCATTTTGGCATACATTTTGAAACCGTCTGACTTCGTGTTAAACTTTCCAACGAAATGGATTCTGACGGGTACTTTAACTCCACTCGCACGAAATCGAGTGGCAAATGAAACTCGATGCCAAACACATCGAAAGGACCTCACGTGTGCCCTAGCTATTTTATGCATTCATTTTGAATCATTCCGACTCGATGTTAAACTTTCCACCAAAGTGGGTTTCAGTGGTATCGCAAACTCCATACGGACAAAGTCGAGACATGAAATGAAACTGAGTGCCAAACACCTCGAATGGACTTCATATGTGCCCTACCTCATTTGGCATGCATTGAATCCATCCGAGTCGGTGTTAAACTTTCCTCAAAATCGAATTCGGACGGGCACTACAAACTCCATGTATGTGAAATCGAGACATGAAATAAACCGAGGGCCAAACACCTCGAACGGAGTTGACATGCATCATATCTCATTTTGGCACGCATTTCGAATCCATCCAACTCGACGGTAAACTTTCCTCCAAAATGGGTTTCGACGGGAAATCAAAACTGCATGCGTACGAAATCGAGTCACAGAATGAAACCGAGTACCAAATACCCCGAATGGACTTCATATGCATCCCCACTCATTTGGCATGCATTTTGAATCCGTCTAACTCCGTATTAAACTTTCCACCGAAATGGATTCTAACGGGTAGTTTAAACTCCACATGTACAAATCGAGTGACAAATGAAACTGAGTGCCAAACACATCAAATGGACTTCACGTGTGCCCTAGCTATTTTTCTCGCATTGATTTTGAATCAATCGACTTAGTGTTAAACTTTTCAAAAAAGTGGGTTTCAGCGAGTTCGCAAACTCCAAACGGACAATGTCGAGACATGAAATAAACTGAGTGCCAAACACCTCGAACGGACTTGACATGCATCATATCTCATTTTGGCATGCATTTGAATCCATCCAACTCGACGGTAAACTTTCCTCCAAAATGGGTTTCCACGGAAATGTAAACGGTATGCGTTTAAATCGAGTCACAGAATGAAACCGAGTGCCAATACCCCAAATGGACTTCATATGCATCGCCACTCATTTTGCATACATTTTGAATCCGTCGACTCAGTGTTATACTTTCCAACGAAATGGATTCGACGGTACTTTAAACTCCACTCGCACGAAATCGAGTTGCAAATGAAACTCGATGCCAAACACATCGAAGGACTTCACGTGTGCCCTAGCTATTTTCTGCGTTGATTTTGAATCAATCCGACTCGTGTTAAACTTTCCGCCAAAGTGGGTTTCAGCGTGTACTGCAAATTCCATACGGACAAAGTCGAGACACGAAATGAAACTGAGTGCCAAACACCTCGAATGGACTTCATATTTGCCCTACCTCATTTGGCATGCATTGAATCCATCCGAGTCGGTGTTAAACTTTCTCAAAATCGACTGACGGGCGCTGCAAATCCATGTTTGTGAAATCGAGACTTGAAATAAACTGAGTGCCAAACACCTCGAACGGACTTGATATGCACCATATCTCATTTTGGCACGCATTTCGAATCCATCCAACTCGACGGTAAACTTTCCTCCAAAATGGGTTTCGACGGGAAATGTAAACGGCATGCGTACGAAATCGAGTCACGGAATGAAACTGCGTACCAAATACCCCGAATGGACTTCATATGCATCCCCACTCATTTTGGCATACATTTTGAAACCGTCTGACTTCGTGTTAAACTTTCCAACGAAATGGATTCTGACGGGTACTTTAACTCCACTCGCACGAAATCGAGTGGCAAAATGAAACTCAGTGCCAAACTCATCGAAAGGACCTCACGTGTGCCCTAGCTATTTTATGCATTCATTTTGAATCATTCCGACTCAGTGTTAAACTTTCCACCAAAGTGGGTTTCAGCGGTATCGCAAACTCCATACGGACAAAGTCGAGACATGAAATGAAATCGAGTGCCAAACACCTCGAATGGACTTCATATGTGCCCTACCTCATTTGGCATGCATTGAATCCATCCGAGTCGGTGTTAAACTTTCCTCAAAATCGAATTCGGACGGGCACTACAAACTCCATGTATGTGAAATCGAGACATGAAATAAACCGAGGGCCAAACACCTCGAACGGAGTTGACATGCATCATATCTCATTTTGGCACGCATTTCGAATCCATCCAACTCGACGGTAAACTTTCCTCCAAAATGGGTTTCGACGGGAAATCAAAACTGCATGCGTACGAAATCGAGTCACAGAATGAAACCGAGTACCAAATACCCCGAATGGACTTCATATGCATCCCCACTCATTTGGCATGCATTTTGAATCCGTCTAACTCCGTATTAAACTTTCCACCGAAATGGATTCTAACGGGTAGTTTAAACTCCACATGTACGAAATCGAGTGACAAAATGAAACTGAGTGCCAAACACATCAAATGGACTTCACGTGTGCCCTAGCTATTTTTCTGCATTGATTTTGAATCAATCTGACTTAGTGTTAAACTTTTCAGCAAAGTGGGTTTCAGCAGGTTCTGCAAACTCCAAACGGACAATGTCGAGACATGAAATAAACTGAGTGCCAAACACCTCGAACGGACTTGACATGCATCATATCTCATTTTGGCATGCATTTCGAATCCATCCAACTCGACGGTAAACTTTCCTCCAAAATGGGTTTCACGGAAATGTAAACGGTATGCGCATTTAAATCGAGTCACGAATGAAACCGAGTGCCAATACCCCAAATGGACTTCATATGCATCGCCACTCATTTTGCATACATTTTGAATCCGTCTGACTCCGTGTTATACTTTCCAACGAAATGGATTCTGACGGGTACTTTAAACTCCACTCGCACGAAATCGAGTTGCAAAATGAAACTCAGTGCCAAACACATCGAAAGGACTTCACGTGTGCCCTAGCTATTTTCTGCGTTGATTTTGAATCAATCCGACTCAGTGTTAAACTTTCCGCCAAAGTGGGTTTCAGCGTGTACTGCAAATTCCATACGGACAAAGTCGAGACACGAAATGAAACTGAGTGCCAAACACCTCGAATGGACTTCATATTTGCCCTACCTCATTTGGCATGCATTGAATCCATCCGAGTCGGTGTTAAACTTTCCTCAAAATCGAATTCTGACGGGCGCTGCAAATCCATGTTTGTGAAATCGAGACTTGAAATAAACTGAGTGCCAAACACCTCGAACGGACTTGATATGCACCATATCTCATTTTGGCACGCATTTCGAATCCATCCAACTCGACGGTAAACTTTCCTCCAAAATGGGTTTCGACGGGAAATGTAAACGGCATGCGTACGAAATCGAGTCACGGAATGAAACCGCGTACCAAATACCCCGAATGGACTTCATATGCATCCCCACTCATTTTGGCATACATTTTGAAACCGTCTGACTTCGTGTTAAACTTTCCAACGAAATGGATTCTGACGGGTACTTTAACTCCACTCGCACGAAATCGAGTGGCAAAATGAAACTCAGTGCCAAACTCATCGAAAGGACCTCACGTGTGCCCTAGCTATTTTATGCATTCATTTTGAATCATTCCGACTCAGTGTTAAACTTTCCACCAAAGTGGGTTTCAGCGGGTACTGCAAACTCCATACGGACAAAGTCGAGACATGAAATGAAACTGAGTGCCAAACACCTCGAATGGACTTCATATGTGCCCTACCTCATTTGGCATGCATTGAATCCATCCGAGTCGGTGTTAAACTTTCCTCAAAATCGAATTCGGACGGGCACTACAAACTCCATGTATGTGAAATCGAGACATGAAATAAACCGAGGGCCAAACACCTCGAACGGAGTTGACATGCATCATATCTCATTTTGGCACGCATTTCGAATCCATCCAACTCGACGGTAAACTTTCCTCCAAAATGGGTTTCACGGAAATCAAAACGCATGCGTATTTAAATCGAGTCACGAATGAAACCGAGTACCAAATACCCGAATGGACTTCATATGCATCCCCACTCATTTGGCATGCATTTTGAATCCGTCTAACTCCGTATTAAACTTTCCACCGAAATGGATTCTAACGGGTAGTTTAAACTCCACATGTACGAAATCGAGTGACAAAATGAAACTGAGTGCCAAACACATCAAATGGACTTCACGTGTGCCCTAGCTATTTTTCTGCATTGATTTTGAATCAATCTGACTTAGTGTTAAACTTTTCAGCAAAGTGGGTTTCAGCAGGTTCTGCAAACTCCAAACGGACAATGTCGAGACATGAAATAAACTGAGTGCCAAACACCTCGAACGGACTTGACATGCATCATATCTCATTTTGGCATGCATTTCGAATCCATCCAACTCGACGGTAAACTTTCCTCCAAAATGGGTTTCCACGGGAAATGTAAACGGTATGCGTACGAAATCGAGTCACGGAATGAAACTGAGTGCCAATACCCCAAATGGACTTCATATGCATCGCCACTCATTTTGCATACATTTTGAATCCGTCTGACTCCGTGTTAAACTTTCCACCGAAATGGATTCTGACGGGTACTTTAAACTCCACTCGCACGAAATCGAGTGGCAAAATGAAACTCAGTGCCAAACACATCGAAACGACTTCACGTGTGCCCTAGCTATTTTCTGCATTGATTTTGAATCAATCCGACTCAGTGTTAAACTTTCCACCAAAGTGGGTTTCAGCAGGTACTGCAAACTCCATACGGACAAAGTCGAGTCACGAAATGAAACTGAGTGCCAAACACCTCGAATGGACTTCATATGTGCTCTACCTCATTTGGCATGCATTGAATCCATTCGAGTCGGTGTTAAACTTTCCTCAAAATCGAATTCTGACGGGCACTACAAACTCCATGTATGTGAAATCGAGACATGAAATAAACTGAGTGCCAAACACCTCGAACGGACTTGACATGTATCATATCTCATTTTGCCACGCATTTCGAATCCATCCAACTCGACGGTAAACTTTCCTACAAAATGGGTTCGACGGGAAATGAAAACTGCATGCCTACGAAATCGAGTCACGGAATGAAACCGAGTACCAAATACCCCGAATGAACTTCATATGCATCCCCACTCATTTGGCATGCGTTTTGAATCCGTCTGACTGCGTGTTAAACTTTCCACCGAAATGGATTCTGACGGGTACTTTAAACTCCACAAATACGAAATCGAGTGACAAAATGAAACTGAGTGCCAAACACATCGAATGGACTTCACGTTTGCCCATGCTATTTTTTTGCATTGATTTTGAATCAATCCGACTCAGTGTTAAACTTTCCACCAAAGTGGGTTTCAGCGGGTACTGTAAACTCCATACGGACAATGTCGAGAAACGAAATGAAACTGAGTGCCAAACACCTCGAATGGACTTCATATGTGCCCTACCATACTTGGCATGCATAGAATCCATCCGAGTCGGTGTTAAACTTTCCTCAAAATCGAATTCTGACGGGCAATGCAAACTCCACGTGTGTGAAGTCGAGACTTGAAATAAACTGAGTGCCAAACACCTCGAACGGACTTGATATGCATCATATCTCATTTTGGCACGCATTTCGAATCCATCCAAATTGACGGTAAACTTTCCAGCAAAATGGGTTTCGACGGGAAATGTAAACGGCAGGCGTACGAAATCGAGTCACGGAATGAAACCGACTACCAAATACCCCGAATGGACTTCATATGCATCCCCACTCATTTTGGCATACATTTTGAATCCGTCTGACTCTGTGTTAAACTTTCCACCGAAATGGATTCTGACGGGTACTTTAAACTCTACTCACACGAAATCGAGTGGCAAAATGAAACTCAGTGCCAAACACATCGAAAGGACTTCACGTGTGCCCTAGCTATTTTCTGCATTTATTTTGAATCAATCCGACTCAGTGTTGAACATTCCACCAAAGTGGGTTTCAGCTGGTAATGCAAACTCCATACGGACAAAGTCGAGACACGAAATGAAACTGAGTGCCAAACACCTCGAATGGACTTCATATGTGCCCTATCTCATTTGGCATGCATTGAATCCATCCGAGTCGGTGTTAAACTTTCCTCAAAATCGAGTTCTGACGGGCACTGCAAACTCAATGTATGTGAAATAGAGACATGTAATAAACTGAGTGCCAAACACCTCGAACGGACTTGACATGCATCATATCTCATTTTGGCATGCATTTCGAATCCATCCAACTCGACGGTAAACTTTCTCCAAAATGGGTTTCACGGAAATGTAAACGGTATGCGCATTTAAATCGAGTCACGGAATGAAACTGAGTACCAATACCCCGAATGGACTTCATATGCATCGCCACTCATTTTGCATACATTTTGAATCCGTCTGACTCCGTGTTAAACTTTCCACCGAAATGGATTCTGACGGGTACTTTAAACTCCACTCGCACGAAATCGAGTGGCAAAATGAAACTCAGTGCCAAACACATCGAAACGACTTCACGTGTGCCCTAGCTATTTTCTGCATTGATTTTGAATCAATCCGACTCAGTGTTAAACTTTCCACCAAAGTGGGTTTCAGCGGGTACTGCAAACTCCATACGGACAAAGTCGAGTCACGAAACGAAACTGAGTGCCAAACACCTCGAATGGACTTCATATGTGCTCTACCTCATTTGGCATGCATTGAATCCATTCGAGTCGGTGTTAAACTTTCCTCAAAATCGAATTCTGACGGGCACTACAAACTCCATGTATGTGAAATCGAGACATGAAATAAACTGAGTACCAAACACCTCGAACGGACTTGACATGTATCATATCTCATTTTGCCACGCATTTCGAATCCATCCAACTCGACGGTAAACTTTCCTACAAAATGGGTTCGACGGGAAATGAAAACTGCATGCGTATGAAATCGAATCACGGAATGAAACCGAGTACCAAATATCCTGAATGGACTTCATATGCATCCCCACTAATTTGGCAAGCATTTTGAATCCGTCTAACTGCGTGTTAAACTTTCCACCGAAATGGATTCTGACGGGTGCTTCAAACTCCACAAATACGAAATCGAGTGAAAAAATGAAACTGAGTGCCAAACACATCGAATGGACTTCACGTGTGCCCTAGCTATTTTCTGCATTGATTTTGAATCAATCCGACCCAGTGTTAAACTTTCCACCAAAGTGGGTTTCAGCGGGTACTGCAAACTCCATACGGACAAAGTCGAGACACGAAATGAAAATGAGCGCCAAACACCTCGAATGGACTTCATATGTGCCCTACCTCATTTGGCATGCATTGAATCCGTCCGAGTCGGTGTTAAAATTTCCTTAAAATCGAATTATAACGGGCACTACAAACTCCATGTATGTGAAATCGACACATGAAATAAACTGAGTGCCCAACACCTCGAACGGACTTGACATGCATCATATCTCATTTTGGCACGCGTTTCGAATCCATCCAACTCGACGATAAACTTTCCTCCAAATTGGGTTTCCACGGGAAATGTAAACGGGCATGCGTACGAAATAGAGTCATGGAATGAAATTGAGTACCAATACCCCGAATGGACTTCATATGCATCCCCAGTCATTTTGCATACATTTTGAATCCGTCTGACTCCGTGTTAAACTTTCCACCGAAATGATTCTGACGGGTACTTTAAACTCCACTCGCATGAAATCGAGTGGCAAAATGAAACTCAATGCCAAACACGTCGAAAGGACTTCACATGTGCCCTAGCTATTTTCTGCATTTATTTTGAATCAATCCGACTCGGTGTTAAACTTTCCACCAAAGTGGGTTTCAGCGGGTACTGCAAACTCCATACGGACAAAGTCGAGATACAAAATGAAACTGAGTGCCAAACACCTCGAATGGACTTCATATGTGCCCTAGCTCAATTGACATGCTTTGAATCCATCCGAGTCGGTGTTAAACTTTCCTCAAAATCGAATTCTGACGGGCACTGCAAACTCCATGTATGTGAAATCGAGGCATGAAATAAACTGAGTGCCAAACACCTCGAACAGATATGACATGTGTCATATCTCATTTTGGCATGCATTTCGAATCCATCCAACTCGACGGTAAACTTTCCTCCAAAATGGGTTCAACGGGAAATGAAAACTGCATTCGTATGAAATCGAGTCACGAAATGAAACCGAGTACCAAATACACCGAATGAACTTCATATGCATCCCCACTCATTTGGCATGCATTTTGAATCCGTCTGACTGCGTGTTAAACTTTCCTCCGAAATGGATTCTGACGGGTACTTTAAACTGCACAAATACGAAATCGAGTGACAAAATGAAACTGAGTGCAAAACACATCGAATGGACTTCACGTGTGCCCTAGCTATTTTTTTGCATTGATTTTGAATCAATCTGACTCAGCGTTAAACTTTCCACCAAAGTGGGTTTCAGCGGGTACTGTAAACTCCATACGGACAATGTCGAGGAACGAAATGAAACTGAGTGCCAAACACCTCGAATGGACTTCATATGTGCCCTACCATACTTGGCATGCATAGAATCCATCCGAGTCGGTGTTAAACTTTTCTCAAAATCGAATTCTGACGGGCAATTCAAACTTCACGTATGTGAAGTCGAGACTTGAAATAAACTGAGTGCCAAACACCTCGAACGGACTTGATATGCATCATATCTCGTTTTGGCACGCATTTCGAATCCATCCAAATCGACGGTAAACTTTCCTGCAAAATGGGTTTCGACGAGAAATGTAAACGTCAGGCGGACGAAATCGAGTCCCGGAATGAAACCGAGTACCAAATACCCCGAATGGACATCATATGCTTCCCCACTCATTTTGGCATACATTTTGAATCTGTCTGACTCTATGTGAAACTTTCAACCGAAATGGATTCTGACGGGTACTTTAAACTCCACTCACACGAAATCGAGTGGCAAAATGAAACTAAGTGCCAAACACATCGAAAGGACTTCACGTGTGCCCTAGCTATTTTCTGCATTTATTTTGAATCAATCCGACTCAGTGTTAAACTTTCCACCAAAGTGGGTTTCAGCGGGTACTGCAAACTCCATACGGACAAAGCCGAGACACGAAATGAAACTGAGTGCCAAACACCTCGAATGGACTTCGTATGTGCCCTACCTCATTTGGCATGCATTGAATCCATCTGATGAGGACATGACCCCTATGGATACAACCATATTTGCTATGCTTGTTGTCCTAATTACAAGAGTCACCTCCGCCAAAATCGAAGTTATCATCCTATCGGAAGATCAGGACCCCATCGCCTCATCAGTTGGTATCAGAGCTTCGGTTGACCGGTAGGAATTCTTTGTATCCCTAGTTAGTAGATTGATTTTTATTTCCTATAGTCCAGAAAAATTGCCCTACAAAAAAGAGTTAATTTCCCGTTATCCAAAGCCCGTTGTGCTTTTCAATCTGTTAGTTTTGGTTTGCTAAATTGAATTTGTGTCCGTCTTAGCATTGTCTAGTTGCTGGTCGTATCTTTGTTCCAATAAAAATCCAAACAAAAAAAATCCCCCGCCCCAAACCCTAATTCCAATTTCGGCTGATCCTTCCTTTCTCTGCAGCCGCCACCAAAAACGCCATAACTTTTGATTCCGAGATTATTTTTGAGTGAGACCACCGCCATTAGATTCAAAACTTCATTGTCCATCTATCTGTAAAATGTCACATCATTCCAGCAAGGCCGTTAAGAGATATCTGGGGTGCAAGTTGACCTAAAATTCCAGATTGAATCTGCAACAGCCCGCACTTGTGAATTTTGTGCGAATGTTTCGGTCAGTTTCCAGAACTTGCCCCCAAAACAAAAGTTGTAGACAAAGCCGTCAGAAAACAGAGAAAAAAATCATTGAAAAAAAGGCAACTGACAAAAAGTTACAGCCGAAATACCGACGTGCTGTCCAGTGGACAGAAATCTCCAGTTTTCAAGTTTTGGGTCAATCCTTGTGCTCTTCAATTCCAGATTGCATTCAATTGAATTATCTTGTATTAACCACTCCCATACATTGCCATACACATATTTTATCCTTCTTCCATCCTTGGTTGATCAGCAACACAGGCTAAGTGCTAGATACGAACTATAATTCAATTCTGTGCAATTTCTGAAATTAATTGATTGTTTTCCTTTGCTACAAAATACATAGCCTATCCAAGCTCCACTTTCCTACAAACCGAACAGGTCTCGCTGTACCTTGCAATCGCTTTACTCATCACTTCAGTTAGATTTATCATGAACCAGCCACCGGTTGCACCACCTGTTTGCTTTGGTAAGAACTTGTAAGAATTTGGTAAGAGTTTGAGAGATGCATTACTTGAATTGAGCCTCCATATCCTAGTAGTTGATAGGAACATATACTTGTGATTTGTTTCCTTGTTTGCTACTAACCATGGCAGGTTCACGGGATGATTACGAGATAGATCCATATCTTCTTCGAGCCATTGACCGGGAGCGCAAAGAAATTTGCGAGGAAGATGCACGTTTAAGACAAGCTTCTTCACCATGGGAGGTATATGATCGTGATAGTGCGTTCGGTAAAACTAAAATCACTTTGCCATCCTTTGCTGGTAAATTTGATCCTGATGCCTATATTGACTAGGAGATAGCGCTAGATAAAGAATTTGAATATCATGATTGGTCTGATAAGCAAAAGATTAGAACTGCCACTAGTGTTTTTATTGATGATGCAATGCTTTGGTGGAAATACTTAAGTAGACTTGGAAGAGTGCCTCAAACGTGGCATGCATTAAAGAAACTTTTGAGAGATCACCATGTTCCTAAATATCATGCTGATTATTTGCTAGCTAGATTGCAACGTTTAAAACAATGAAGTAGAACTGTAATGGAATATTATTATGATTTAAAAACTTGTTTTTTGCGTTGTGGCTTAGAGGAACGTGCTGAAGCTACAGAGAATAGATTCTTACGAGGCCTTAATAAAGAAATTCAGGACCTTCTCATTCACAAAGAATATAACTCTCTCCCTCATTTGTTTATACTTGCATGTAATGTTGAACGTCAGATTGAGAAGAAATTGAGAGTGCTTGATGATAAGAAACATGAGAGCAAACCCATGTTTGTGCCTTTTTCTGTGACTAACAACTTGCAGGTAGTTGAGAACCATGTCGAAAAGGAGCATGAGTTGATTGAACCATCGATTCCATTCGTTGAGAACGAAGATGAGGAGATGGATGCACCTATATCATCTGAGGGGAGCCAAAAAGGTAAAGATCATGGTGCTATCATCACTCACGGTGAGTATGCTTGTGAAGAACAACAATTATGCACCGTTCATGCTATTTTAGAGCAAAACTTAGTGGAAAACAATTTTCACATGCCCATATTTCAAGTAGAGAATTCACACTGCATTGATTTGAGTGTTGAGAATACGTTGAGTGCATCTTGTCAAAAAATAATTGAATTGCCTGCTGTTTTGAGTGATTCATGTGATGAATTAGTCACATACAATGATCATGTGGCTTTGGTTAGATATAAAGAAGTTTTGACTAGAATTTCTCCTGCCAATTCATTGTGTTACATCATGTTGGATCTTCCTATGAAATTGTCACATGCTATGGAGAAAGTTTCTGAACTTGCATGTTCGAAATTCTTGTTTAGTGCCTACACCCCTGGGTATAAGTTTAATTTGATTGGAGATTATGGTGTAGAAAATTAGTTTTTTGTATATCGAATATGCATAACTTGTGATCACATGGATGAATTGAAATTTACTGTTTTGGACAACAATTCTTGTGTGTTGAATCTTGTTCAATATGAGAGGGAAGTAAAATTTAGTACTCATCCAATGCCTAGGTGTTCTTCTCTTGTTGAACCATCTAACATTGACAATCCAAATAATGAAATTGATGTATAGAAGAACATGCAAATCTTTTCACCCTTACTAGATTAATTTGCTATTGCTCAATTGAAATCTGATTATATGGATAAACTTTGTTTGATTCCAAAAGTTGTAGCTTTGCCCATATGTGCCACCACAACAAGTTTACAACTTCAAAGATTTGAATTGCATAAATGCTTCACTTACATTTGCAAAACAAGTTGCAATAATTACTGTGTGAGAAATTTTGATTTGTTCATTAACATATATAATTACTTTTGGGTTAATAATACAATGAGCTTTTATGATTACTGCTGTGTTATAACATTAATTGTGCAACAACGAAGAACTGTTAAAATGAATGACATATACATATACCATGCATACACCTTGGCTTCTTTGTTACCATACTTTCGTTTATCAAAAGCCGAGGACGGCTTTGTTTTCAAGAAGGGGAGGATGATGAGGACATGACCCTATGGATACAACCATATTTGCTATGCTTGTTGTCCTAATTACAAGAGTCACCGCCAAAATCGGTTATCATCCTATCGGAAGATCGACCCCATCGCCTCATCACCATCCGAGTCGGTGTTAAACTTTCTCAAAATCGACTCGACAGTGCATCGCAAACTCCATGTATGTGAAATCGAGACATGAAATAAACTGAGTGCCAAACACTCGAACGGACATGACATGTGTCATATCTCATTTTGGCACGATTTAATCCATCCAACTCGACGCTAAACTTTCCTCCAAAATGGGTTCGACGGGAAATGAAAACTGCATGCGTACGAAATCGAGTCACAAAATGAAACCGAGTACCAAATACCCCGAATGAACTTCATATGCATCCCACTCATTTGGCATGCATTTTGAATCCGTCTGACTGCGTGTTAAACTTTCCACCGAAATGGATTCTGACGGGTACCTTAAACTCCACAAATACGAAATCGAGTGACAAAATGAAACTGAGTGCCAAACACATCGAATGGACTTCACGTGTGCCCTAGCTGTTTTTCTGCATTGATTTTGAATCAATCCGACTGAGTGTTAAACTTTTCACCAAAGTGGGTTTCAGCGGGTACTGTAAAGTCCATATGGACAATGTCGAGAAACGAAATGAAACTGAGTGCCAAACACCTCGAATGGACTTCATATGTGCCCTACCA
This sequence comes from Dendrocalamus sinicus, assembly GCA_036346575.1. Lineage (NCBI taxonomy): Eukaryota > Viridiplantae > Streptophyta > Magnoliopsida > Poales > Poaceae > Dendrocalamus > Dendrocalamus sinicus. The sequence continues at coordinate 18,014 of JAYEVI010000331.1, read as the reverse complement.
TACTTGGCATAGAATCCATCCGAGTCGCTGTTAAACTTTCCTCAAAATCGAATTCTTACGGGCAATGCAAACTCCACGTATGTGAAGTCGAGACTTGAAATAAACTGAGTGCCAAACACGTCGAACGAACTTGATATGCATCATATCTCATATTGGCACGCATTTCGAATCCATCCAAATCGACGGTAAACTTTCCTGCAAAATGGGTTTCGACAGGAAATGTAAACGGCAGGCGTACGAAATCGAGTCACAGAATGAAACCGAGTACCAAATATCCCGAATGGACTTCATATGCATCCCCACTCATTTTGGCATACATTTTGAATCCGTCGACTCAGATAAACTTTCCACGAAATGGATTCGACGGTACTTTAAACTCCACTCACACGAAATCGAGTGGCAAATGAAACTCAGCCAAACACATCGAAAGGACATCACGCAGTGCCCTAGCTATTTTTTGCATTGATTTTGAATCAATCCGACTCAGTGTTAGACTTTCCACCAAAGTGGATTTCAGTGGATACTGCAAACTCCATACGGACAATGTCGAGACACGAAATGCAACTGAGTGCCAAACACCTCGAATGGACTTCATATCTGCCCAACCTCATTTGGCGTGCATTGAATCCATCCGAGTCGGTGTTAAACTTTCCTCAAAATCGAATTCTGACGGGCACTGCAAAGTCCATGAATGCGAAATCGAGACATGAAATAAACTGAGCGGCAAACACCATGAAAGGACTTCATATGCATCCCCACTCATTTTGGCATACATTTTGAATCCGTCTGACTCCGCGTTAAACTTTCCACCGAAATGGATTCTGACGGGTACTTTAAACTCCACTCGTACGAAATCGAATGGCAAAATGAAACTGAGTGCCAAACACATCGAATGGACTTCACGTGTGCCCTAGCTATTTTGTGCATTGATTTTGAATTAATCCGACTCAGTGTTAAACTTTCGACCTAAGTGGGTTTCACCGGGTACTACAAACTCCATACGGACAGTGTTGAGACACGAAATGAAACTAAGTGTCAAACACCTCGAATGGACTTCATAAGGGCCCTACCTCATTTGGCATGCATTGAATCCATCCGAGTCGGTGTTAAACTTTCCTCAAAATTGAATTCTGAAGGGCACTGCAAACTCCGTGAATGCGAAATTGAGACATGAAATAGACAGAGCGGCAAACACCTTGAACGGAGTTGACATGCATCATATCTCATTTTGCCACGCATTTCGAATCCATCCAACTCGACGGTAAACTTTCCTCCAAAATGGGTTTCGACGGGAAATGTAAACTGCATGCGTACGAAATCGAGTCACGGAATGAAACTGAGTACCAAAACCCCGAATGGACTTTGTTTGCATCCCCACTCATTTTGGCATACATTTTGAATACGTCCGACTTCGCGTTAAACTTTCCACCGAAATGCATTCTGACGGGTACTTTAAACTCCACTCGTACGAAATCGAGTAGCAAAATGAAACTGAGTGCCAAACACATCGAATGGACTTTAGTGTGCCCTAGCTATTTTTTGCATTGATTTTGAATCAATCTGACTCAGTGTTAAACTTTCCACCAAAGTGGGTTTCATCGCATCGCAAACTCCATACGGACAAAGGTGATGTACCCGGGTCCGATTGTTGGCCCGATCTTTCGATGAGAACGATAAGTTCGGTAGGCGCCGCCAACTCTCACGATCCTGGCTACGAACACGCAAGGCTCAAGTCACGCAATCATCGAACTGCTCGACAAGTCGTTATCAACCGTACACGAATACCGATGACCGACCACGAGGGTCGATTCCTGCATACACCAAGAAGCACGCAAGAAAAGATAAAGCAATCTGAAATTGCAAATAGGAATTGAAATATTGAATTGAGTTGGGATTCTGAAGCGGTATTATGGTTGGTCTAATCGACACAAGCCAATACACGGTTGCAACAAGGCTAACTTTTAACTAAACAAAATCCAAGAAAACTAGAGGGGTGCGACCTCCTTAAATAGGGATGAGGAGCCACACATCTAATAAAACCAGCGGGTGGGACTAAATTCACGGTTTACTGTTCATGTGAACAGTAATACGCCCTCCAGGTGGGCCATCGGCAGATGGGCCAAGTTCAGTATGATTAGAAGGCCCAGATTGGCCCAAACAAGTGATCTGACGTCTTCTTTGATGATTACGATCAGTCTAGAAGGAATTTGATGATGAGGCTGGATCCGTTGGAAAGAGGACGAAATAAGCTTTCAATCAAGTACTCGTGGACCTCCAACGGACTCTGTATGTGAAAGTTATGCCCATTTGAAATTGGTGCTGTCAGGCTGATTCCGAACTGATCTGACCAAAACGTATCCAGCTTGGCACATGTAGTAGCACCATGGCTGGTAGACATAATACCATGGTATGTAGACGTAGCACCATGGCATGTAGACGTAGCTCGATCCAATTGGGTAATATGGTCTTGCATCACCAAAGTCCTATTGGAGAGGATGTTGTTGAAGTAGAGGATGCAAAGTGCACAGGCATAAGTAGTGGTTGCATCCTTAGGTTTGATGTCCTCATCATCCTCCCTTTCTTGAATTCGAGTCGCCTCGACTCAATCGTTGTCTCCACATCATCACTTTCCTGAAAAAGGTTAGTAGCAACAGGAAACAAAGAAACATGCATATCTTCTAAAGGACACAAAGATTCTTTGCAAACCATACTAGAGCATTTAGATTGATGTTGTTCCAAGTCAATGCAAGCAGATTTTCTAGCTAACATAACAGGTGCTTTCAATTTAAGTTCACTTGGAGCTATAATCTTACGATCATCCTTTGTGTTCTCCTTACTTGTTTTCGCAGATCTTTCTAATTCATCCTTTAATATAGCAAAGGAGACATTGAAGCAAAGTGATTTTCTTTTCTTTATAGGTAAAAGTATAATGATTAGATCTACCATGATGTTCAGATATCTATCATATTGCCAAGGTCTACCTAATAATAATGAGCATGCTTGCATAGGTACGACATCACAATCAACATAATCATGATATGATCCAATAGAAAATATACGCAAGACAAGTTGAGTCACCTTCAACTTACCACAAGAATTCAACCATTGAATGTAGTAAGGATGAGGGTGTTGAGTTGTAGTCAAGCCAAGCTTCTTGACCATGTCCTGTATAGCAAGATTGTTGCAACTTTCGCCATCGATCATGACTTTACAGGATCGCTCCTTGATGACGAACTTTGATTGGAATAAGGTGTGACATTGATTTTGTTCAGCAAGCTCCATTTGAGCACTTAGCACACGCTGGACAACTAAGCTTCGTGACGTGTCGATGCCTCATGGCTTATATGTTCTTCCTCGCTTTCATCACCTACATTGTTAGTTGCAACCAAAACATGTTCTTCCTCAATGTCGCTAGCGTATGTACTCACCATTGTCCTTGATAAGTAAAGCTCACGACTGGGACAATCGCGCATCAAGTGCCCAAATCCTTTGCAACGGTGACATTGTACATCTCTAGATCGCCCTGTAGAAGCAATAGAAGAAACACATGTTGTAGGGACTTGTACCTTTGCAGATTTGCTTGCAGCAGAGACATGCGCAGGAGTGGAAGGAGCAACAAGGGGTGCACGGCTTGAGGAAGGTCAACGTGTTGTTGTTGACTTGGCCGGTCTACAAAAGAACCTCCAAAATTGCCCCTATAGCGAGATTGTCGACCCTGCACTTCTCTTTCACCTTTGCAAGCAAGATGGAACAAACGATTGATAGAATTGTATTCTTTATAATCAATTATGTCCTGAATTTCTCGGTTTAAACCTCCCAAAAATCTAGCCATCTTAGCATCTTCGGTTTCATCTAAACCACAACGCAATAAACCAGTTTGCAATGCTTCATAATAATCCTCTACAGAACTACTACCTTGTCTTAAGCGTTGTATTTTATTAAGCAAATCACGTGAATAATATGAAGGTACAAATCTATGTCTCATTGCTCTCTTCAAAGCATTCCATGTCCTAGGTATGTCCTGATGAGTACGACCATATTCACTCCACCAAATAGATGCGAAATCAGAAAACTCACTAGTAGCAGCCCTAACTTTCTTATCTTCAGGGAATTCATGACAAGCAAATTTTTGTTCTACTGTAAGCTCCCATGTGAGATAAGCATCGGGATCATATTTTCCAGCAAAAGATGGCATCGTGAATTTAATTTTACCAACTGCATCATTATGGTCACGCACCACGCTGATGTCGCCCCATACCTTGACGATTGTGATGAAGCCGACGATGGTTGCGATCATTGTGAACATTGATTCCATCTGCTTCGTATCAGCAGTCTAGTTGTTCATTTCTTCTTCTTCCACCTCATCGCCCAAGAGCGAGAGCGAGCAAATGATGGATTAAGGCAAGGTTGTGCAACGCCAACAAAGTGGATGGGCAGCAGAGAGGGGAGCTTTCAGCTGCTCCACACGTAGAAATCGCAGCAAGATCGTTATTGGTGCGATCTAGAACTCGCCAATACGCCCGAATGTTGACTCAACAAGCGTGAAAAGCGCTGCATGATGTCTTTCGTATGAGGCGTGAGAGGTGCATCTTCCTCAACATGGGGCCTGCTATTCCCCTTGTGATCCTGAACCTGCCATTGTTAGTAGAAAACAAAGAACAGATCACAAGATATATGTCCCTATGAACTACTAGGTTCTGAGTTTCACAAGTCACTCACACTCAAGCTTATACCCGCCTACAAGTTCTTACCAATGCAAAGAAAGAAGTGGTACAACCGTGGCTGGTTCGTGATACTCTCACTTGCGATCGACCAACGATTGCAGGGACGGCACCGCTGAGTTAGTAGGAAGTGGAGCTTGGATAGGCTATGTATTTTGTAGCAAAGGAAAATAATCAATTAATTTCAGAAATTGCACATAATTGAATTATAGTTCGTATCTAGCACTTAGCCTATGTTGCTGATCAACCAAGGATAGAAGAAGGCTAAAATATGTGTATGGTAATGTATAGGAGTGGTAAATACAAGATAATTCAATTGAATGCAATCTAGAATTGAAGAGCACAAGGATTGACCCAAAACTTGAAAACTGGAGATTTCTGCTCACCGACAGCACGTCGGTATGTTGGCCGTAACTTTTGTCAGTTGCCTTTTTTCAATGATTTTTTTCTGTTTTCTGACGGCTTTTCTACAACATTTGTTTTGGGGCCAAGTTCTGGAACCGACCAAAAATTCGCACAAAATTCACAAGTGCCAATGTTGCAGATTCAATCTGGAATTTTAGGTCAACTTGCACCGCTGATATCTCTTAACTTCCTTGCTGGAATGGCGTGAAATTTTACAGATAGATGGATAATGAAGTTTTGAATCTAATGGCGGTGGTCTCACTCAAAAATAATCTCAGAATAAAAAATTATGGCGTTTTTGGTGGCGTCTGCAGAGGAAGGAAAAATCAGCCGAATTGGAATTAGGGTTTGGGGTGGGAATTTTTTTTGTTTGGATTTTTAATGGAACAAAGATATGACCAGCAACTAGACAATGCTAAAACGGACACAAATTCAATTTAGCAAACCAAAACTAACAGATTGAAAGGCACAATGGGGTTTGGACAACGGAAATTAACTCTTTTTGTTTAATTTTGGCTATTTGGACTGTAGGAAAGAAAAATTTCACCGATGAACTGTAGCTCGATACCACCGATGTACCCAAGGTCCGATTGTTGGCCCGATCTTCGATGAGAACGGTAAGTTCGGTAGGCGCCGCCAACTCTCACGATCCTGGCTACGAACACGCAAGGCTCAAGTCACGCAATCGCTGAACCGCCGACAAGTCGTTATCAACCGTACACTAATACCCGGATGACTCGACCACAAGGGTCGATTCTCGCATACACCAAGAAGCACGCAAGAAAAGATAAAGCAATCTGAAATTGCAAATAGGAATTGAAATATTGAATTGAGTTGGGATTCTGAAGCGGTATTATGGTTGGTCTAATCGACACAAGCCAATACACGGTTGCAACAAGGCTAACTTTTAACTAAACAAAATCCAAGAAAACTAGAGGGGTGCGACCTCCTTAAATAGGGATGAGGAGCCACACATCTAATAAAACCAGCGGGTGGGAGTAAAGTCATGGTTTACTGTTCACATGAACAGTAATACACCCTCCGTGGGCGCCGCAGATGGGCCAAGTTCAAGATGATTACAAGGCCCAGATTGGCCCAAACAAGTGATCTGACGTCTTCTTTGATGATTGCGATCAGTGCAGAAGGAATTTGATGATGAGGCTAGATCCGTTGGAAAGAGGACGAAATAAGCTTTCAATCAAGTACTCGTGGACCTCCAACGGACTCTGTATGTGAAAGTTATGCCCATTTGAAATTGGTGCTGTCAGGCTGATTCCGAACTAATCTGACCAAAACGTATCGAGCTTGGCACATGTAGTAGCACCATGGCTAGTAGACATAATACCATGGTATGTAGACGTAGCACCATGGCATGTAGATGTAGCTCGATCCAATTGGGTAATATGGTCTTGCATCAGCCGAAAGTCCTATTGGAGAGGATGTTGTTGAAGTAGAGGTTGCAGTGCCATAGGGTGAAGTAGTGGTTGCATCCTTAGGTTTGATGTCCTCATCACAATGTCGAGACACAAAATGAAACTGAGTCTCAAACACCTCGAATGGACTTCATAAGGGCTCTACCTCATTTGGCATGCATTGAATCCATCCGAGTCGGTGTTAAACTTTTCTCAAAATCGAATTCTGAAGGGCACTGCAAACTCCTTGAATGCGAAATGGAGACATGAAATAGAGTGAGTGGCAAACACCACGAACGGACTTGACATTCATCATATCTCATTTTGGCACGCATTTCGAATCCATCCAACTCGACAGTAAACTTTCCACCAAAAAGGGTTTCGACGGGAAATGCAAACTGCATGCGTACGAAATCGAGTCACGGAATGAAACTGAGTACCAAATACCCCTAATGGACTTCATATGCATCCCCTCCCATTTTGGCATAAATTTTGAATCCGTCTGACTCCGCGTTAAACTTTCCACAGAAATGGATTCTGACGGGTACTTTAAACTCCACTCGTACGAAATCGAGTAGCAAAATGAAACTGAGTGCCAAACACATCGAATAGACTTCACGTGTGCCCTAGCTATTTTCTGCATTGATTTTGAATCTATCGGACTCAGTGTTAAACTTTCGACCGAAGTCGGTTTCACCGGTTACTGCAAACTCCATACGGACAGTGTCGAGACAGAAAATGAAACTGAGTCTCAAACACCTCGAATGGACTTCATAAGGGCCCTACCTCATTTGGCATGCATTGAATCCATCCGAGTCGGTGTTAAACTTTCCTCAAAATCGAATTCTGAAGGGCACTGCAAACTCCATGAATGCGAAATCGAGACATGAAATCGACTGAACGGCAGACACCATGAACAGACTTGACATGCATCATATCTCATTTTGGCACGCATTTCAAATCCATCCAACTCGACGGTAAACTTTCCTCCAAAATGGGTTTCGACGGGAAAAGTAAACTGCATGCGTACGAAATCGAGTCACGGAATGAAACTGAGTGCGAAATATCCGAATGGACTTCATATGCATCGCCACTCATTTTGGCATAAATTTTGAATCCGTCTGACTCCGCGTTAAACTTTCCACCGTAATGGATTCTGATGGGTACTTTAAACTCCACACGTACAAAATCGAGTGGCAAAATGAAACTGAGTGCCAAACACATCGAATGGACTTGACGTGTGCCCTAGGTATTTTTTGCATTGATTTTGAATCAATCCGACTTAGTGTTAAACTTTCGACCAAAGTGGGTTTCGCCGGGTACTGCAAACTCTATACGGACTATGTCGAGACACGAAATGAAACTGAATGCCAAACACCTCGAATGAACTTCATTAGGGAATTACCTCATTTGCCATGCGTTGAATCCATCCGAGTCGGTGTTAAACTTTCCTCAAAATCGAATTCTGAAGGGCACTGCAAACTCCATGAGTGCGAAATCGAGACATGAAATAAACTGAGTGGCAAACACCATGAACGGACTTGACATGCATCATATCTCATTTTGCCATGCATTTCGAATCCATCCAACTCGACGGTAAATGTTCCTCCAAAATGGGCTTCGACGGGAAATGTAAACTGCAAGCGTACGAAATCGAGTCACGGAATGAAACTGAGAACCAAATACCACGAATGGACTTTATATGCGTCCCCACTCATTTTGACATACATTTTGAATCCGTCTGACTCCGCGTTAAACGTTCCACCAAAATGGATTGTGACGGGTATTTTAAACTCCACTCGTACGAAATCGAGCGGCAAAATGAAACTGAGGGCCAAACACATCGAATGGACTTCACGTGTGCCCTAGCTATTTTCTGCATTGATTTTGAATTAATCTGACTCAGTGTTAAACTTTCCACCGAAGTGGGTTTCACCGGGTACAGCAAACTCCATACGGACAATGTCGAGACAGGAAATGAAACTGAGTCTCAAACACCTCGAATGGACTTCATAAGGGCCCTACCTCATTTGGCATGCATTGAATCATCCGAGTCGGTGTTAAACTTTCCTCAAAATCGAATTCTGAAGGGCAGTGCAAACTCCGTGAATGCGAAATCGAGACATGAAATAGACTGACCGGCAAACATTACGAACTGATTTGACATGCATCATATCTCATTTTCGCACGTATTTTGAATCCATCCAACTCGACGGTAAACTTTCCTCCAAAATGGGTTTTGACGAGAAATGTAAACTGCATGCATACGAAATCGAGTCACGGAATGAAACTGAGTACCAAATACCCCGAACGGACTTCATATGCGTCCCCACTCATTTTGGCAAACATTTTGAATCCGTCTGACCCCGCTTTAAACTTTCCACCGAAATGGATTCTGACGGGTACTTTAGACTCCACTCGTGTGAAATCGAGTGGCAAAATGAAACTGGGTGCCAAACACATCGAATGGACTTCACGTGTGCCCTAGCTATTTTCTGCATTGATTTTGAATCTATCGGACTCAGTGTTAAACTTTCTACCGAAGTCGGTTTCACCGGTTACTGCAAACTCCATACGGACAGTGTCGAGACAGAAAATGAAACTGAGTCTCAAACACCTCGAATGGACTTCATAAGGGCCCTACCTCATTTGGCATGCATTGAATCCATCCGAGTCGGTGTTAAACTTTCCTCAAAATCGAATTCTGAAGGGCACTGCAAACTCCATGAATGCGAAATCGAGACATGAAATAAACTGAGCGGCAAACACCATGAACGGACTTGACATGCATCATATCTCATTTTGCCACGCATTTCGAATCCATCCAACTCGACGGTAAACTTTCCTCCAAAATGGGTTTCGACGGGAAATGTAAACTACATGCGCATTTAAATCGAGTACCAAATACCCCGAATGGACTTCGATGCATCCCCACTCATTTTGGCATACATTCTGAATCCGTTCGACTCAAGTAAACTTTCCACCAAATGGATTCTCGACGGTATTTAAACTCCACTGCATTTAAATCGAGTGGCAAATGAAATCGAAAGCCAAACACATCGAATGGACTTCACGTGTGCCCTAGATATTTTCTCGCATTGATTTTGAATCAATCCGACTGTTAAACTTTCCACCGGCGTGGTTTCACCGCACGCAAACTCCATACGGACAATGTCGACAAAATGAAACTGAAAAGCAAACACCTCGAATGGACTTCATAAGGGCCCTACCATTTGGCATGCATTGAATCCATCCGAGTCGGTGTTAAACATTCCTCAAAATCGAATTCTGAAGGGCACTACAAACTCCATGAATGCGAAATTGAGACATGAAATAAATTGAGCGGCAAACACCATGAACGGACATGACATGCATCCATCTTATTTTGCCACGCATTTCGAATCCATCCAACTCGACGGTAAACTTTCCTCCAAAATGGGTTTCACGGAAATGTAAACTCGCATGCATTTAAATCGAGTAACGGAATGAAACTGAGTACCAAATACCCCGAATGGACTTCGTATGCATCCCCTCTCATTTTGGCATACATTTTGAATATGTCTGACTTCACGTTAAACTTTCCACCGAAATGGATTCTAACGGGTACTTTAAACTCCACTCGTACGAAATCGAGTGGCAAAATGAAACTGAACGCCAAACACATCGAATGGACTTCACGTGTGCCCTAGCTGTTTTCTGCATTGATTTTGAATCAATCCGACTCAGTGTTAAAATTTCCACCGAAGTGGGTTTCACCGGGTACTGCAAACTCCATACGGACAATGACGAGACACAAAATGAAACTGAGGGCCAAACACCTCGAATGGACATCATAAGGGCCCTAACTCATTTGGCATGCATTGAATCCAGCCGAGTCGGTGTTAACCATTCCTCAAAATCGAATTCTGAAGGGCACTGCAAACTCCATGAATGCGAAATCAAGACATGAAATAAACTGAGCGGCAAACACCATGAACGGACATGACATGCATGATATCTCATTTTGGCATGCATTTCGAATCCATCCAACTCGACGGTAAACTTTCCTCCAAAATGGGTTTCACGGAAATGTAAATCGATGCGCATTTAAATCGAGTCACGGAATGAAACTGAGTACCAAATACCCCGAATGGACTTCGTATGCATCCCCACTCATTTTGGCATAAATTTTGAATACGTCTGACTTCGCGTTAAACTTTACACCGAAATGGATTCTGACGGGTACTTTAAAGTCCACGCGTACGAAATCGAGTGGCAAAACGAAACTGAGTGCCAAACACATCAAATGGACTTGACGTGTGCCCTAGCTGTTTTCTACATTGATTTTGAATCAATCCGACTCAGTGTTAAACTTTCGACCAAAGTGGGTTTCACCGGGTACTGCAAACTCCATACGGACAATGTGGAGACACAAAATGAAACTGAGTGCCAAACACCTCGAATGGATTTCATAAGGGCCCTACCTCATTTGGCATGGATTGAATCCATCCGAGTCGGTGTTAAACATTCCTCAAAATCGAATTCTGAAGGGCACTGCAAACTCCATGAATGCGAAATCGAGACATGAAATAAACTGAGCGGCAAACTACATGAACGGACTTGACATGCATCATATCTCATTTTGCCACGCATTTCCAATCCATCCAACTCGACGGTAAACTTTCCTCCAAAATGGGTTTTGACGGGAAATGTAAACTGCATGCCTACAAAATCGAGTCACGGAATGAAACTGAGTACCAAATACCCCGAATGGGCTTCGTATGCATCCCCACTCATTTTGGCATACATTTTGAATACGTCTGACTTCGCGTTAAACTTTACACCGAAATGGATTCTGACGGGTACTTTAAAGTCCACGCGTACGAAATCGAGTGGCAAAACGAAACTGAGTGCCAAACACATCGAATGACTTGACGTGTGCCCTAGCTGTTTTCTGCATTGATTTTGAATCAATCCGACTCGCTTTAAACTTTGCAACGGCGGGTTTCACCGGCATCGCAAACTCCATACGCCAATGTCGAGACACAAATGAAATTGAGTGCCAAACACCTCGAATGGACTTCATAAGGGCCCTACCTCATTTGGCATGCATTGAATCCATCCGAGTCGGTGTTAAACTTTCCTCAAAATCGAATTCTGCAGGGCACTGCAAACTCCGTCAATGCGAAATCGAGACATGAAATAGACTGAGCGGCAAACACCATGAACGGACTTGACATGCATCATATCTCATTTTAGCACGCATTTCGAATCCATCCAACTCGACGGTAAACTTTCCTACAAAATGGGTTTCGACGGGAAATGTAAACTACATGCGTACGAAATCGAGTCACGGATTGAAACTGAGTACCAAATACCCCGAATGGACTTCATATGCATCCCCACTCATTTTGGCATACATTTTGAATCCGTCTGACTCCGCGTTAAACTTTCCACCAAAATGGATTCTGACGGGTACTTTAAACTCCACTCGTACGAAATCGAGTGGCAAAATGAAACTGAGTGCCAAACACATCGAATGGACTTGACGTGTGCCCTAGCTATTTTCTGCATTGATTTTGAATTAATCCGACTCAGTGTTAAACTTTCCACCGAAGTGGGTTTCACCGGGTACCGCAAACTCCAACGGACAATGTCGAGACACGAAATGAAACTGAGTCTCAAACACCTCGAATGGACTTCATAAGGGCCCTACCTCATTTGGCATGCATTGAATCCATCCGAGTCGGTGTTAAACTTTCCTCAAAATCGAATTCTGAAGGGCACTTCAAACTCCATGAATGCGAAATCGAGACATGAAATAGACTGAGCGGCAAACATTATGAACGGACTTGACATGCATCATATCTCATTTTGGCACGTATTTCGAATCCATTCAACTCGATGGTAAATGTTGTAGGGGTGGCCCCCACCAAAACCCAGCAGGCCTGGTAGAAGGATATAAGGCCCAGAATAGGCCATGTGTAATGACATAAGTGCCCCTGAAGGGGAACTCAGATGTAAGGGTATAATTGTAAAAGTACTCCCCATGTGTAGATATATATATGGAATACAGGCCACGGGGGAGGCCCAAGCCATTACGGTCACTTTCTGTAACCACAACAGTTGGCGCCGTCCGTGGGGAGGACAGGAGCAAGCCTGAAGTCCAAAGAAGGATGGCAGCGAAAAAAGCTTCGTCGACGGCGGCGAAGGGAAAGAAGGCGCCGGGTCGGCGCCGGATGGGTACCGTGGCTTCGCATCGGCCGCGCGGGCGCGGTGATGACGCAGCGCGTGGTCGAGGACGCCGACGCCGCGCCGCGACGACCAACCTCGCTACCGGCGCCGCGGCGACCAACCCGCCGCCGGCGCCGGGCGACCAACCCCGCCCCGGCTGCGGCGACCAACCCCCCGGTGGTGCTGCGACGACCAACCCCGCCGCCGGCGCGACGACAACCAACCTCGCCGCCCAGGCGGTGGAAAGCGCCCTGCTGGTGGCCCTTAAAGTGTTCCAGCAGGAGCTAGGGGATCTTCGTGGGGCTGTCCGAGACATACAAGAGACTCAGAGCCAGCAGGCCGCGCCGGTGGTCGCGCCAGAGCCCACGCTGGAAAGGGCGGACAGCCGCAACGCCCCCACATCCAGCCGCGTCCCGCTGCGGCGTGTCGATCCAGAGTCCCCGCTTTCGGCAGGACTACAGCCGGCAGCGTGGCCCGAAGACTTCAAATTCCCCAGTGTCATCGAGCCCTATAAAGGCGACACGGACCCCGCGAAGTTCGTGCGCGCAAGAAACCGCACCGAGGTCGGGCGGAGATGACACCACCAAGGCGGGGACTTCCCTCGCTGCAAGGAGTGGCGCTCGGTTTTTTACCATAGAGCCAAACTCCATCTATGCGTGGGAGCAGATCCACGACCGCCTCCACAACAACTTTCAAGGGAACTATGCTGAGCAAGTCGACGCGGACCAACTCTTCGCCATGAAGCAGAAACCTTCGGAGGGGCTCCGGGACTATTTCAAGTGCTTCGCGAAGGTGCGATGCCAGGTCAAGGACGCTAACGAGACAACCATCATCAACGCGGCCATACAGGGCCTCCGCCCGGGACCCCTGGCTGAATACAACGCGCGCAAGCCTATCAAGACAGTCGCCAAGCTTTCGACAAGATGGAAGGGTATGCGCGGGCCGAGGAAGATGCACGGAGACGCAACGCCCTCGCTCCCGACCTCGCCCACGCGAAGCACTTGCCATGCAATGAGGTGGGCGATGATTCCCCGAAGCAGGGCCGTAGTCGACAACCTCGGGAGGACACTCCCGGAAGCGATGGCCCCGGGGAGCTGGAAGGCCCACCGAGGAGCACGCGCAAGCCCCGGCGTCACCGGCGCAGACCACAAAAGGCCCGCCATGTCCTTGGCATTGGAAACGCCCTGCGGGAGCCTGCCCCCATATCGTGGAAAGAAGGTCGGCGATCTGAAGGCGGACCCGGTCATGATGGGCGGCCCCGAGCGGAGCAAGAGCTTCGGGATCGCGGCAAGTGGTGCGAGGTACATGGTTACGGCGATCACTACATGAAGGCGTGCACCGTAGTCACGGAACTGCGACGGGTGATGGCCGAGTCTCGGGCCTCGTCTCTTCGGCCCCTTGCCGAAGTCCATGAGCGGCATCCAAGAGGTGATCCCTGCAAGCCTCCGATGGGGAAGACACGCAGCACCGCATCGCGGCCGCATCACCGAGGTTCCCTATTAGGGGCCCCGTGGAGCGGTCGCTACCGTGGTGCCGCCGCAACATCACCTTCACCAATGACGCCAGGTGTGGAGTTCCTCACCAAGACCTCTAGTCATTCAGTGCTCACATCGCAGCCATGACGCCGCGCCCTCGCAACGGGGAAGCTCACGAATATTCTGTTCGCAGGGCCCCGAACGCATGGGAATCCCCGGCCGCTCGAGCGGTCGAGGCTCCACTTCAAGGCTTCGAGAGGCCAACACTGAAACCATAGGACACGCCTTCCTTCCGCCATTCCGCCAGGAGCAACACCAAGCGCAAGACGCTCATCTTCGACGCCGAGATATCCCGCACTCCTACAACGCCATATTGGGACGGCCCGCCATCAATTCCTCGGCGATCCCGCACCACGCCTTCTTATGCATGAAGCTCCTGTGCCCGAGGGCGTGATCACCGCTTCGCGACCAGACCTCACCAGCGCGTTGAACTCAAGAATGAGCTTGCACCGCCGGTGCACGCCTCTGCACGCCGACGACACGCTCCACTCGGGATGGACGCCAAGCCTCGCCCAAGGTGGGGTCAAAGGTGCCACCCAAACAGAGGGGGCTTTGTGTCCATTGGCGAGGGCTCTCGCGGAGGTCGAGCGAGATTTACTCCAAGTACTCCAGAACAACACCGACATTTTTGCATGGTCACCGAGGACATCAAGGGCGAGCGACCGCGCAGCATCGAGCACCGCTTGGCGCGCCTTCGACGCTGCCGGTCGCGTAAGCCGCCGTATGTCCATGGATCGGCAGCAGTGCCAAGGTGGAGGTAGCGAAGCTTCTCGGGCCGGGTTATTCGCGAGGTCCACCACCTGCAGTGGCTTGCCAACC
Source organism: Dendrocalamus sinicus (assembly GCA_036346575.1). Taxonomy (NCBI): domain Eukaryota; kingdom Viridiplantae; phylum Streptophyta; class Magnoliopsida; order Poales; family Poaceae; genus Dendrocalamus; species Dendrocalamus sinicus. Next base: position 2,909 of record JAYEVI010000331.1, on the reverse strand, counting down.
CCAGACGGCCGTGGCGCCGCTACGGGCTCGGCGATGTGCATCGACTTCACGGCGCCAACAAGGCGTGCCTAAAGGACAACTACTCGCCACGCATCGACCAATTGGTCGATGCTACGCGGATGCGAAGCAATGAGTTTCCGGATGCCTACTTCGGTTATCATCAGTATACATGGCCAAAGACAACGAGGACAAGACCAGCTTCATCACGCCGATTGGGACCTTCGCTTCGCCGAATGCCCTTCGCTTGAAGAACGCAGCGCTACCTTTACCCGCTCGTTGCGCTTGCCCTCGCCGCCCACCGGAGGAACGAGGCATACGTCGACGACATGGTAGTCAAACCCGGCAGCTCGCTTTGCACGGCGGGACATCCAGAGACCTTCGACAACCTCGTGAGGGCTTCAGATCAAGCTCAACCCCGACAAATGCGCCTTCGGCGCCCAGTGGGCAAATTACTAGGCTTCCTCGTATCCGGACGAGGCATCCAGTGTAATCCCAACAAGGTTGAGGCTATTTTGGGCATGGAGCGCCCAAGACGACGAGGAGGTCCAGAGGCAGCTGGCCGCATGGCGGCCCTAAGCCGCTTCTATCTAGGGCGGCGGAGCGGGTCCGCTGCTTTAAGACACTCCGCGGTGTGACGGATTTCGTGGATAGCAATCGCGCGGAGGCCTTCAACGAGCTCAAGAAACACCTCGCGAGCCTCCCACTGTCACCCCAAGCCTGCAGGCTCTCTGCTCTATCTGCCGCGCTGGGCCACGGGCGGTCGTGCCATCTCGTTTTAGAGGAAGACGCACGATAGCGGCCCGTGTACTTTGTCTCCAAGCCTCCAAGGCGCCAAGACAAGATATACGAGCTTGAAAAGCTAGCTTACGCGTTGGTCATGGCCTCCGTGAAGCTTCACATTATTTTTTGGCCTACACGATCACAAAGGTTTTCTCATTTCTCGGGCGGAGATGTTACACAATAAGGAGTCCACGGGCGACGGCAAGTGGGCGCGAGCTCGCCTGCTTCCCTAACATACGCCATGGACGGCAATCAAATCTCAAGTCCTCGCCGACTTCTCGCAGAATGGACTACGCCGGCTCAGCCCGCCGTATGCATTTACCCGGCCTGGACCTCACCATAGATGGGGCTTACGGCGCGCAGCGCGGGTGTAGCGCAGATTGTCACACCCGAGGCAGCACTTATTGTACTCGCGCTACCGCGCGCCACCAACAACACAGCCGAGTATGAAGCGCTACTTTCGCCCGCCAAGCTCAAGGCACCGGCAGCGCGAGTGCTCGCCCGCACGGATTCGCGCTGCCAGGCCGCCACGACAAGTCATATCTGCCAAGGACCTGAATCAAGCAAATACCTCCGCCGTGAGAGCAAGGGAAAGGCATTTCTGGGCGCCACGGTCAAGGCCATCCTCGCGCTGAAAACGAGCAAGCCGACGCCGCAAAGGCGCCAACAAAGACCGCCACCGACGGCATTTTACAAAGTATTACCGCAGCGCCATCGCGTAACAACCGACGTGGCTCGCTCACCACATCGCTCAGCAGTGCGATCGGGCGAGCCCATCTTCACTTTCTCCGCAGGCATCGCCGAGCCGTAGAACCACGCCGAGCCCGCGCCTTCAAAGACTGCGCGCATCCTTCCGTGTTTGAAGGACGCCATACAAGCAGGAGTTCAGGCACCGCCTCCCGCTGCTCTCCCGCAAAGAAGGGAAGAAGCTCGCGAGATCCACGCGGGCATGCGGGTCTCACTCGCGCCGAGGTCATTGGTCGGCAAGGCGCTCGTGCAAGGCTTTCATCGCCGATCGCCATCCCCGACGCCCAGACTCGTATGCCGGTGCCAGGAGTGCCAGCGGACGGGGTGTATCATCCACAGCCCCGATGAACCTCAACCCTATTCTCCCGGCAGGTGGTCATGCTGGCACGCTCGGGTGTCAACATAGTGGGACCGCCTCTCGCGTTCATGGTAGTCACGCTGAATACTTTTCCAGATGGCCGAGGCGTAGCCTCTAGCCAAGATAACCTCGGCGCCATGCGCCGCTCCTCGCAACATCATATGTCGCCGGTGCTCAGGAACTCACCGCCGACAACAAACCGCAGCTTGATGCCGCTTCGCTCAAGGAGTTTTGTGGTGACATGGGCATCACGATTCAGTTCACTTTTGGCACCTCACCCAACAGAGCAAATAAAGGGCTTAACGGTGCCATCTCTATCGCCATCAAAACGCCTCGTCGGGTTGCCGGCGCGTGGCCGAGCGAAGCCACAGCCAGCCCTCTCGTCCCTTCGCACAACGGGCAACGCGCTCGACGGGCGCTTCACGCCTTTCAAGCCCTCTTCGTGATGAGGCGTTGACGTCAAGAAATTAAGGCCGATCGCGAGGGTCCTCGCCTGCCGACCGACGAGGACCGCCGGTGTCCTGACCTCTCGATGGGCGCGGCAGCGCCCAACATGTCGGCTGGCACGCACGGCAGAGCGGGCGCATCGAGACCGTCCGTATATCCGCCGGTTGTTCAACCCTGGGACTCGCCTCGTAACGCGCCCATGCGGAGACCGCTGCAAGCTGGAGTCCAAGTGGGAAGGTCCATACATCGTGGCGAAGCATTACGTAGGGAGCATACCGCCGCCACACTCGAGGGACAAACTCTCGCCACACATGGAACGCGGATGTTGCGCGATATTACGCCTAGCGTGACGAAAATTATACGGCATCAGCCTCCTTGTACGATGCTCGCTCGCCGCAAACGGGAGTTCAATAAAGCTCGCTTCTTCAAGATAACAAAGTGTCCGCCGCAATGTGCAGAGCATCACCGCCACGCGCAGTACGCCGCTCACGGACTTTAAATGAAGTCGAAGGCCGAGGTTCCGCCCGCACGCCGCCGCCTACGGACTTAAATGAAGTCGTAGCGCCGAGGTCCGCCT
>JAYEVI010000330.1:0-222948 GCA_036346575.1 Dendrocalamus sinicus | reverse complement strand
TTGATGAATATTTTGAAATGCATATGCTTTTAGGGTCCATTTAGAAATATATATGTTTTTAGGGTCCATTTTAGAAATACATATGTTTTTAGGGTTTGATTTAGAAATGCATATGTTTTTAGAAATACATATGTTTTTAGGGTTGGATTTAGAAATAGATATGTTTTTAGGGTTTGATTTGAGCGAGATTGATGAAAGTTTAGATTTAGGGTTTGATTTACAAATACATGTTTTTAGGGTTTGATTTGAGCGAGATTGATTAATGTTTAGATTTAGGATTTGATTTAGAAATACACATGTTTTTAGGGTTTGGTTTGAGTGAGATTGATGAATGTTTAGAAATACATATGTTTTTAGGGTCCATTTTAGAAATATATATGTTTTTAAGGTCCATTTTAGAAATACATATGTTTTTAGGGTTTGATTTAGAAATACAAATGTTTTTAGGGTTTGATTTGAGCGAGATTGATGAAAGTTTATATTTAGCGTTTGATTTAGAAATACATATGTTTTTAGGGTTTGATTTGAGGGAGATTGATGAATGTTGAGAAATACATATGTTTTTAGAGTTTGATTTAGAAATACATATGTTTTTAGGGTTTCATTTGAGCAAGATTGATGAATATTTAGAAATACATATGTTTTTACGGTTTTTTGTTATTCTTATCATTAACGTATTTTTGAATGCACAGGATGGCGAGGTATCGGCTGCTAGAAGAGTTCTACGAGAGGGAGCACCGCGGTAGGCTCACGGAGGACGGCCAGGTACGTGTGTTGTCGAAATATACGTGTGTTGCTTCTACGCCGTAGAGATTCACCTCCCCTACAGAGTTGCGCGGCAGTTTGGCCTCGTGCAGTTCTATCCCCCTGAGGCGGTGTCGACCTCTGTTGATTTGCACAAGTAAGTTCCAATTTTTGCTTTATTTTAAATTTTGTTGGTTCGTACTCTAACACCTATTGATGACATCTACTATATGTACAGGTTGGCAGGTCCGCCAACGAAGGTGACGGACTTCATCACCACCGGACAGGCGTCGAGTGGTGGAGGAGGATGGAGGAGAATCTGCGAGCGGACAATACCCCACCAACAACGCCCGGCTTCCGGAGTACTTGTCTCTGTACCACTCGCCACCCGCCTAGCCGAGCGCAGGTGGGGATGATGTCGACTACGCGGACCTCGCCGTCCGAGGATCTACAACACTTTGCGTCACGACGAGCGTGCGAGGGAGGCACGGTTGTCGAGGCCGCCCGATTCTCGATCGAGTGGTACAAAAGCATGATATTTGCTCAATACTTTGGTTCAATACGCTTATCTCGCACTTATGTGGATCTTATTTCTTTAAGGGACTTCTCTGCGGACTCGTGCATGAGATCGATGAGGTTCTCCTACCACCGGCGCCTCGGACAATGAGAGCCACCGAGGGACTTCTTGCGGTTCAAGATAATTCGTTAAGTCGAGCCATTCAGCATGTATACTATAATGACATATTATTACTTGCGAGACTTAGACGTCGCATCGGTCGGCGGCAAATGTTGTGGTTGCCGCTGCGACGACGGACGTCCGCATCACCACCGCGGCCTCCCGCGCTCGGTACATCTGCAGCCTCGTCGCCACCGCGTCGGCCGCGCCCGATCCACGAGGAGCTCACGTCACGCGCTCGACTTTCGATCGGCGATGGCGGCGACGACGACGCAGCGAGGCGAGCGGGATGACGAGGAGGAGGAGCACGAGGACGAGGAGGCATCTACCCACGACGAGATTGGGATGTCGCAGATGCCCGACGCACCATCTACTCAGGCTTCCCAGCGGCCTCGTCGTTCGGCCCGTCCCCCGAGCACGTACACTCCAGGGTCTGATGCCCTGGCCAAGGGCAAGGGAAAGGCCAAGAGGCAGTGACTTATTGATGTTTTCAGACTTTTGACAGTTATGTGATATTTTGAGACTTTTGATACTTATGTGATGTTATGTAATATTTTGAGACTATTGATAATTATGCGATGTTGTCATTTGCGTTTTCAGATGTTTTATATGTGAATGTATATGTTTGCTGTTTTGTATATGTATGTGCATATATTTTGCAAAAAAACAGCAAAGCTTGCTGTTTTCTGCTAGTGTAGCCAGCACGGCGCCAAACCTGCTGACACCGCATATCGACATCATGGCGCCAAAGCTTCTGGCGCCGCATGAGCACATACGGCGCCAAACTGTTTGGCGCCGTGATATGTGGCCTTGCCGAAAACGGTCTAAGTCCCAAAGCACGGCGCCACGGACGTTAGCGCCGTTTGTGCACATCTCGGCGCCATGTGCTTTGGCGCCGAGCTGTGCCACCGTGGATCCTACGTGTCCACTCACGGCGCCAAAACATATGGCGCCATGATGTGTACCGTGGGCGCCATATATTTTGGCGCCGTGGTAAGGGTCTATTTTTGCAAATCTTCCAGGGGTCCATATGTAAAAAACTTTCAAATTTTGGGCTAAAAAGCAAAAAAAATTCGGTGTTTGGCAGGGTTCCGATTGCTCCGGCTGAGAATCCGGGAGCTGGAGCCCTATCAAACGGGGCCATTATACTATCAAACTTGGCCAACATCAATTCAATACTTGCGTGAAGATTTGATCAGCTATCAGTATGAAGGAACGGCTAGATTGGCGAATGACGATCGATGGGCATGCATGCATGTCTGTATTGCATGCTCGATCAATGAGCTGTGTCCTCATCGATTGCTCGCTCATGGCTCTTGCGTTAAACATAATTGATCTTCCTAATCCTTCATTCCTTCTCCTCCTCCTCCTCCTCCTCCTTTCACGCACAACGATATCGAGTGCAGAACTGGGCAATATTATACTGGATCGGGCTCACCCATTTCATGGATCACCACTCAAGATAGATCGATCAGTCCCCCTATGAGATCTTTTTCTTTTCTTTCCTTCGTTATTCATGCAACAAATAGCTCCTCAATTACTAATTTACAGCGCTGGTCTCAACGCATGAAATGGTATAGAAGAAACAAGCTGTGACACATTTTATTTTGCACGTGGACGTCTTGACATTCGTGCATGCATATGTATGTAAAGCAGGGGCGTCGTCCGAGTTCCGTCGCCGGCCAGACCCCTTGGCCCCTCCTCCAGAGCAAGCACCGCCGCACCAAGCCATCAGTGACAACGAACTCACTGAAGGAGAGCGACCAGAGAACGACGACAGTCGAAGAATCACAGATGACGCATGGGCTACCGTCTGGCCTGAATCAGTTTTAGTAGCAGTACCAATAGACGGCAAAGACCAAGATAGAGTAGGCTGCTTTCCAGAAGTGAATGACATACGATTACTCTCATTCAGGAGAATAGCAACTAACAATTGTATTAATTCCAACAATAAGAACTACTTACAATTATATTTGCCATTTGAGAATTGAGATAGATATATCAGTAAAAATATATTTGAAGAAAATAAATTAGATAAGTGAATGATTGCTGCAACTATCATGCAATTTGGGAAAATATTGCTTCTTTAGTGTTTACACAGAACTACAGCATTTGGTACATTGTCACTAGAATTGAGAATTTGAGATAGATGTATCAGTTGTCCACAAGCAAATTCTCAGCTTTTCATGGTTAAAGTCATGTAGTTTGGATCAAAGAGCTCTATCATTTAACAAAATAAATGTCATGTGAAATATTTGGTTGTTTTGCCATAAAATTTTTATTTGGCATTGTTGACTAGCAGGAGCTGATCCAAATTCAAAATGAATAGAATAAGGAAAAACTAAAAATCCAATAGTAAGTGTTTGAGTAAGTGATAAATATTTCATCTTTACTCTTACTTGTGAGTTGCGAAAATCTCGGAGAATAAAAATGCCTCGTTCTCCTAGACGTACTTAGTTATTTAGTTGTATGTCTTTTGTCTTTTTTATTGCATCTTTTATGTTCTATTATCAAAACATGATACTACTGATACATCTATTTTTCACACTTGATAGATTGCTTTTTCTACGACTCATCTTTTGTTCACAGTATTATGTTCGATAACTTGGTGACAAACTGTGTACTAAGCTTCATTGGTGAGGTATTTTTCAATGTCCTACTGATATCTTGTCAGACCCGGATTTTTCAATCCGAATCTACTGTGTTTTATTGCACTAATCCCTGGATCAGTAGTTAGTGCACACAGGTACATAGCTGGATCATGTCATACATCGCATAGTAATATTACGTAAGTTGAAATACACCACATCGGGTGACAAGCCATAAAAAGGTCGCTGGCCAAATATCATCATTACATCATACAAATGGAAACAAAGAGCAAAAGTAAGCTCAAAGCCACAGGCAAGCGACTGGAAGGGTAATGTGTGCAATATATATTACCGGGATTCCGGAATATACGTGCACACAAAGCCATCTGGTCTACTTGTCCATGGCTAGCAAAACGAAGCCTACGTCCTATTCTCCTTCGTTGGATCTTCCTTCAGTGGCAGGGGTGTCTTCGTAAGCATAGTGATCCTGCGATCCTGTTTCTGTATTGTGTCGCAAAAGCGAGCATGAGCACTCCGACCCCGTGCTCCGCGAGTCAACACACAGTATGCAATAGATAGTATGCAAGTCTTAACAATGGAAGGTTCAGGTTATTTTGTTTTGCCAAAACTGCATTGAAATATTATACTAAAAATCCTATGACCTGGCAGATTTTAAATGACTTAGTATGATGCCTAGAGCTAAATTTAATATTGACCCAAATTCCATCCACCGTTACATGGAATCTGCACCATATAACATTTTTCAGTGTTATAGCCACTTACCGTACCACTGGGACGACACCCAGGAAAACTCAAATTAGGGCGATCCTTTGCCCTACCAGTTCCCACTCCCATTTTCAAATATTTTGAAACAGAACTATATCTAGTTAAGTTCCCATGTCCACCCTTGACCGTGGGCACGGCTATTCGAATAGTTTTGACTCTGCAGAGTTTGCACACTTTACCCACAAGAGACAGCTTTACTCGTTCCCAAGACGATTCCTTAGCCATGCGGTTGAGCAAACTATCACAAAGAACTGCTCAAAGTACCTCGCCCCTTCCATCATCTCACCATCCGGTTGCTCCCATTTGCGGTGGGACCCATTCGTTGTGCGGATGTTCCTTCCTATGCACCTAGCAGCTGGCTACCCACATCGCTAGCGCGTCGCAAGAGAACTTCTCCTCAAGCTCCACCCAGCCGCCACTTGCGGAGTCCCATTCAAGCTCGCCACCAGTGCCACCACTTGCACTCATCGCCATGATGATGACTTCCAGGTCCCAGAATCTACTAAGCCAAGTTGTACTTTACAGACTTGTGGTTGTACTGCTTACACAGAGGTCATGACAAGATTCAGTCCTTAGGATTATCTGGGTGGTTCTACCACAAACCACACTCTCGTGCACACCTGCACCATACCCCCAAACCATCCGCCCAGATAAATAAGCAATTTGAGATTTTTGGAAGTATAAAATAACCATATCCAACATACGTCAGTCATTACCACCATGACTGCCCAACCAACTTTTCTCATGATTAAAAGTGATGCTTGGGCGCTCTCGCGCCCATGAGTATCTAAACAATACTAAGCATAGCATATAATTACGGACTTATTTTAGAAATGTTACTATTATAATTTTGCTGGGGTGACAATGTTCTCATGTTCAAATATTCCAACGGAGGGCAATATTAATCAAGTTAGATAATAGGCATTTAACTAGAATTCTAAATTAAACATGTATTTGCATATAAATTAACAGCATGCAATTTGATAATTTAACACAAAATAATTTGCAGAAAATGTAGGTTCAACATGATCAAAGTATTGACTCGCCTTGGTCACAGGGGGTGTTTTCTGGATTGTCTGAAGCTTCTAGTGCCGCTGCCTCTGCCTCCTCCTCTTGTGCTTCGTAAGCTATTTTAACGCTACAAAAATTTGGAGAAAAAGGAAAAAGGCAATCAACAAACCAATAAACATTCACCAAAAGACCCAAATAAATTCAATACCAATTTTCTAGTTACATTTGTTTTGGTGCTATTGTAATCCCATTTTGAGTAACTAAAGTTCAATCATACTCATTTTAACATTCTGCATTCCATAATTATTTTTGGATGTTATGACCTAGGTCATTGACAATATCTTATAGCCTATATTGTTAACAGTTTGTTTCTACACCCTTTTGTTGAATAAGTTATTATTTTATGTGAGCAATCACCCTAATCACACCAGTACTAAATCCCCTCTTTTGACATGAAGCTAGAATAACTACCCATATTACATCTATACCCAAGTGTTACCTTCTAACATATATATATATATATATATATATATATATATATATATATATATATATATATATATATATATATATATATATATATATATATATATATATATATATATATATATATGTATGTATGTATGTATGTATGTATGTATGTATGTATGTATGTATGTATGTATGTATGTATACCCACTATTTCTGCCCAAGCTATCTGTTCATGCTAAAGGATTTAGTATACCCCTAACCCAATTTTATATTACTCATCAATTAATTTATTTAATTTTCTATTGAATTTCCCTTTACGGCTTCTGCTCGGCAAAAATATTAGCTAAAACCTAATCTAAACATCACACAGAGGGAATCGAACTCGGGTACGTGGAATGGGAGCAGGCAGCGCTAGCCATCAGGCCTGCGGGTCTTACCTGACTGAGACGGGGCGGATGGCTATTTGAGTCGAGGTAGAAACCGGAGCAGAGGGGAAACTCAGTGGCGGCGGCGAGGGACGACCGGAGTGGAGTCGGGGGCGGCCAAAATGGAACCACGAGGTCACGAGGAAGCCGTCGGTGGGGCCGGCGGCGGACGGAAGGCGCCGGAGTAGGGCCGGCGGCGTGCGGTGGTGGCGGTCCAGGGAGGAGGTCGTCGCCGGCGAGCTACAAGGCCGGAGAGGCTCGGCTGACCTCACGGTTGACTTCACGACGTCATGGAGATGGTGTAGATGCTAGGAATCGAAGTGGTGGCGTGGTTAGGAAATGGCGCGCGCCGGACTTGGAGAAGAAAGGGGATTCCGGCGAGGAGAAAGGAAGGGAGGCCGATTGCTCTGGGAAGGAGTGAAAGGGGAGTGTTGCGGTGTGGTGAAGATCTTTGCCGGGGCCTTATAAGGGGCAAATTGCGCTGGCGTCGAAGGCATCGGAAACTTGCCCATTCGGTCTTTTCGGCGCGTAGCGGAGCAGAAGATGGCAGGCGGCGGAGGATCTGAGGGGAAGGATTCGGCATGATGGCAAGGGCGACGCGCGCGGTGTGGCAGAGAGGTTGAGCTGCGCGCGCGAGGGGATGGCTCGGCTGAACGGGGAAGAAAAAGAGGGTGGTGCCGCGCGGGGAGAAAGAGAGCGGGACAGGTCATGGCGCGGCAAACCGATGCGCGGAGGCGGCTTGTCCAGCGGTCCGAGGCGGGTCCTCCGGTCCGACGAGGAGGGAGCGCGGGCCGATTGCGGGGTGGAGTGGAGGAGCGGCGGCCCAGAGAGAGCAACGCGCAGGGGAAGAAGCACAGTGGACGGGGGGGTTGGCGCTGGGCTGATCCGGGCTGGCGCGGAAGAGAGAGGGACGGGGAGTCGGGCGCAAGCACGTGCCACTGTGGTTGTCGGTTCGGCCACCGTGGCGGTCCAATTCCTTTTTTTTATTTTTATTTTTATTACTATTACCAACACTTGTGCATGGATGTATACACATACACTTAGGGATGTATTTGGTGGTAAATATACATTCTTTTATTCCTCTTTCTTGGTTTATTTGTTGGGTACATTTATGAATATATATATATATATATATATATATATATATATATATATATATATATATATATATATATATATATATATATATATATATATATATATATATATATATATATATATATATATATATGTTGGCCTTCCTAATTGCTTGCCCTTGCTATTCATACCCTTTATCTTTGTAGATGACATTTTATGCTTAATTAGAATTCTCTCCTTATATTTTATGGATCATCTTTTCATATTCTTAATTTAGATTTTTAAATCTCTACTATTCAAACACATATGCTTCTTTTTGGATCCTTTTAACTCTTAAATCCTTTTACCCAATTTTTAGGAAAGCATTCTAACTCCAAATGCAAATGGAAATACATTGCAACATTAATTCAAAATCTTTACATAATTCTGATTTAATTTCCAGGATGTTACATATCTTCACATGTTTGCACGTGAAATATAGTGGTTGCTTCTATTTGGTGTCATAAACTCTTATCAATACGATTGTAATGTAATTTGAGTATGGATTGTTTTGCTTTTGGCTAATAATATTTGCTTCACGTTTGCAAGTCCACCATGCCTATATTTTAATTCTGGATCCGCCACTATGTACAATAATACAACAATCTATGCATTTGTGCAAATCTATCGATGATCGTTAGGCGGCCGGTCCTCTCAGTTTTAGAGTGCTATTACATTGGGATACGGACAGGCTACACTAGCGCAAATTAATTTTTTTACCATGTAAACTAGGAAACCATGTGAGTAAGAGATCATAGCGGTGGAGGGAATCCTTGCGCAGCGGCCAGCAGGTCGACGACGCGGTCTACGGCCGATGGGGGCAGGCGTGCCATCAATGGGGGAAAGAGGGAGGAAGATGGCTACGCTCGGATTTGGGGGGAGAAAAGGAGGAGGGAGATGGCCCTCACGTTGCGGAGATTCGTTCGTACACGTGGAGCATATCCGAGGGTGACCCCATTGAGACGAAATGGGGTCTATCCCTAGAGAAGTTCCTTCCCCTTCTGGTTGCTTTGGCAGGGTAGTGATCCATGTCGCAAGGTCACAACAAGTATCTGCAGTGAATTTTTAAAAAATAATCAATTTTTAATTCCGAATGACAGTATTATACCTGCTTTCTATTTTTTTTTACAGTTTTGACCATATGTCACTTCACGGTTGGGCGACTTAGGCTAGTCACCCAACCGTTGGGTGGCACGTGGCTAAGTTGCCCAATTGTTGGGTGATTAGACCATGTCGCCCAACCATGGAGCGACAAGACCCCAAGTCGCCCAACGGTTGGGCGATAATCCTATAGTCACCCAACGGTTGGACGATAATCCTATAGTCACCCAACTGTTGAGCGTTTTTTAAAAATATAATTAATTTATTAATCTAATGGAAATAATTGTAGGGGAGGGGGTAAATGGCAATTGTTGTAGATAGGTAACATTTAGGAAATCTTGTTTGTAAGTTATTTTTTTAGATAAAAGGGTAGACAATGTCAGTTGATCTGTTTGTGATTTTTGTAGATTGTGAATGGTACAAAATCTGTTAGACTCGTAATAACATTTTGCGATCGTCGTATGTTGTTGTAGTGCGATAAATTTTTTGAATATTTTTGTGAGCACGATTGAGGTAGCAACGATTCGTAAGTAGGAGGGAAAATGATATTGCGATGCAACTAGGAATTCATATATGGAGAACTTCGGATAAATGACGTAAGAAAAACAAAATGACCGTTCATCCGATAAGGGGGTTACATAGCATACAAGCTAAGGAACTAAGGATGATACATACATGCCTTTAGGGAATTAGAAATACATGGGATATATGGATGAAGAGCATCGAACCACTGCATGGAACGTGACCATTTGCCCTTGCAGCCCAGCTCATCATTGTAGTCCTCACCATCGGCTATAGCCTTGGCCACTAGTTCGTGCCATCTCTCATGCTCCTCCTCATGAGCCTCCTACTCCTTGCGCCTACACGCCTCCAGGTGAGCTTGCATCTCCCACTGGATATGCTCACTTCAATCTTCGCTACAGTGCCACTCCTCCATTCTCTCACGTGCCGTCTGGGCATCCCACTCCTCGCAGTCCAAAGTCCACTGGTCATACGGGTGGATCTCCTGGTCGATCGATTTGCGGTAGGCGCATAGTGGATCTAGAGACCACGGGAAGAGGGGAGAGCTTGTTAATGTGTGCCATACAAGAGAACTAGTAAGGAAATGTATTGTAACCCATTCTTACCGGTTTCTGGTAGCGGGCCATGTCCCAATGCTGGTCAGGATAGTCCCAAGTGTAGTTACTGTAACCCTAGTAACGCATGCCCAAGCTTAACCGCTCCTTGGACTTGAAGAACTTGTATGCGCCCATGCACCAACAGATGGGGAGGCTTCTCCCCCATGGGCGGGTCTTGCGACGAACGCTTAGTGAGAACGTTGAGGTATGGGTTGGGGTTGGTGCTACAGGAGGTTCACTTGTGGGAGGTGGCCTCCTAGCATGCTCTGCTTGTTCCTCCCGGGCTGCAGGAGCCCTTGCGAATCGGGGTGATCTCCTCTGAATGCTTCTCCATACTAGCGATGTAGTGTTGCAGTCGTGGTGGAGGAAAACAAGTGGTAGAAGGGGCAGTACTTATAGGCTTAGCCGATGTAGTGTATGCTTTGCAAGTCTAATTCAATTTAGACAAATTCACATATGTGAGGCAGCGGCACGCCGGACGATCACATCGTTGCACAAAGCTGTCCCCTTTGGTCTGTTTCACTACGTGAAGTTACCCCATTTGGTGTTGTCATTATGCAAGGCTGTCTACTTTGGACTTGTCACTGTGCAAAGCTGACCCGTTTGGTCTTGTCACTGCATAAAGTTGACCCGTTTGGTCTTATTACTATACAAGGCTGTCTCCTTTGGTCTTGTCACTGCTCAAAGCTGCCCCATTTGGTCTTGTTACTGTGTGAAGCTGGTTCGTCTGGTCTAGTCACTGTGTAAAACTGTCCCGTTTGGTCTACTCACTACACAAAGCTGTCCCATCTAGTGTACTCACTGCGCAAAGCTGCATAAAGCTAAAACATGACCCACTTTGCTAGAAAGCATGTTGCCTCCTCTGCGGGCTATAAAATGCACCCCCACCCCTTTAAAGTAGGAGCACTCGACCATGCCAACCGTAGGAAGAACAACCTTCTCTGTCCTACAGTAACATACCATGGAAGACACCGAGAGGCCAGTCCAACCGGGGTCACTAACGCAAGACCTTCCCATGGAAAGGAAGGAGGACGTCGGCCCTACCTACTGCTTAATGCTAAACAAGTGTATTCAACTGATATGGCCAAAATGCAGCCACAGGGAGGATGCGGTCGTGCAGGTCGTGGACGGCCATTTCAAAGATGGATGACGTTTCTTCCTCTGACCACACTCTGGAGTACCATTAGCCAATAGTTTATTTTCTGTTACTGCAAATAAAGCTTCCATGTTAACCCTCCTTTGCAATAGATGGCGAAATGTGACTTTATCCGCTAGATCGATCCTCCCCATGAACGGTATGTTATGACGTACGTGGATACATTGTGGGACTGAATCTTATAGTTGGAGGCATGGATTGACAATCTCAATAAGGAAAACGAAGACATCCACCAACAAATGCAGTGTGAGAGGGGCAACAAGGAGGTCGTCAACATAAAAAGTTCCTATGATCCCACATGCTGCTGCGTGATCCTAGCTGCATATGTGTGTACCACTACAACGATGGCCAACCACATTCAAGATGCCCCTCTACAACACTCCATATGGGTAGTGCGAGTCACCTTCTACCAGTAGCCATGAACGGAGAAGCTTGTACCACGGTACTCTCCCCTATTATTCGTAGTTATGTTCAATCTCCTAAAGTATGTAACTGAATGGTGTACGTGTCATTATCACTGCACAAGGTTGTCTCGTTTGGTTTTGTCACCGCGCAAGGCTGGCAAATAAAGTAATAGTTTTGCAAATGAAGTTATAACCTGATAGCATTTATACTGTTAGTACGAGTACACATACAAGAAGAAATGGTGCTGCACTTCACGGACTTACACTACAAATGAAGTTACAATTTGATAGCATTTGTACTATTAGTAACAGTACACATAGAAGAAGAAATGGTGCTGCACTTCGCAGACTGACACTGCACTTCACTTCATGCTAGTGTTCCTACTCGTCGGCAGGTGCCTTGCAACATCTCATAGTGTGACCTTCCTGGCCACAGTGGTCGTAACATCTACTCGCCAATCCAGCTTCTCCTTCGCCCATATCGTCTCTAATGCAACGACTCTGCCGATGGCCCTTCGCACCCTTTAATAGGTCAAGATTTGGAATCCAAGCCCTCTGTGTAATATCTGATGTGGCAAAGTTACCTACAACCCTGAAGCCTCTTAGCTTGTTGCGCTACGCCTGTAGTACCCTCTCCTTCATGAAGTACTTCGACATGAAGTTTGATGGGTCCATGCTGATAATCCCACATGCGCATGCAACGAAGACATGAGAGTATGGCTTGTGAAGGAGCTTTGGCTTAGTGCATGTGCAGCTAGATTCATTCACAAGATCTTTAAGGCACACCTCGTGGGTAACAAAAGAGCGAGCAGTCCCAAATCTGGCATTGTCCCAAAGGAGCACGTCAAAATGATGCTCCATATGGACCATACTGACTTGTGGAAAACTGCTCAAGTCAACAACGTATGGACCTTCACGAATGGTACCAACACCGTAATGCACTTTCAATGTTGTGGGTTCCGACATAACTGATTTCTCACTGCAAATATTACCATTTGTCAATATGCATTCACTAAATACGTGCTAACCAAATACGTACCAACACATTGCCTACATTTGGATGAGAATAAGGAAGGTTGAAGCTATTACTTTCATGTGAAGACCTTTTCTTCTTATCAATGAGTTTCTTTCGTCTTCCTCTTACCTCACGAGCTCAACTCCTCTACTTCTCCTAAGCTGCTCTCCTCTCCTTCACTCCCTCTCCCAAGCTCCTCTCTTCTCCTTCACTCCTCCCAAGCTCCTCTACTTCTCCCCCTCTCATTCTCTTCCTCTCCCAAGCTTCTTTGCGACCTTCTCCTCCTCTTCATTTGCCCTCTCCTTCTCTCCCTCTTTTTTTCTCCTCTCTTGAGCTCCTCTCGTTTTCTTGCAAGAAAAATTGTGAGAGTGCCCGTGAGGTCAGGTCAAAGAGAAAAGGATGAACTGGCAGTAAGTAGTTGCTCCACCGTTGGGCGATTAGTCTAGTCGCCCAACGGTTCGACGACTAGAGCCGCTAGTCTCCACACGGTTGGGCGGCATGGACAAGTCACCCAACCATTGGGCGACTTTACCCGTGTCGCCCAATGATTGGGTGACTTGCCCAGGTCGCCCATTCGTGGGGCGACAGATGACTATTTCTGTAAAATAAAAAAACACAGGTATAATCCTGTCATTCGGAATTAAAAATTGATTATTCAAAAAATATTCTATCTGCAATAGTCATCTTTAATTGTCTTGTGCTGGCCAGTAGTTCCGCGTGAACCTGCTGGTTGCGTAGACTAGATCTTCTATTCCACTTAAGCGTTTACGTATTCTCTTAGAAAAAAAAATACAACGCAACAAGAGAGAACAAAACAAATTACGCTAGGAACCATACAAAAGAAATGCTGCTGCTTCTTCTTCATCGTCTTTTTTTTTGCGAAGGGTACAATTGGCTATATATCGTAGTCATCTCTAAGGCTCGGCAATTGAGAGATCAGGGGACTCTTTTAACTGTGGACATTGGCCACAAGATACAGAGAAAGATATATATACCAGCTGGACTAGCCATCTGTTGGCAGAAGGAATGCTTCTCTTCTGAGGGGCAAAATTCTGTGTGTGGCTATATAACCTACGTATATGTGTGCACGTAGCTAGCATGAGGTACCGATTAATTAAGTAATCAATTAGCCATTAGGGTTTTACCTAACCAATAACAAAAAAAAGAGAGAAAGGAATGACACACATATACAAGCAAGCATATGTAGCGTTAGCTCAATATTCTGCTAGCTGGTTGGCATAGCCGGCTGCATATGTGCTAGATGGCTAGCTCGCTTGATGGAAAACATTACAGAAATTACTAACCAATTAAGTAATGACAGTTAATCCTAGACCTAGATGGCTAGCTATATATATCTATGCATACGGATCGAAGTATATGTATACTGTACGGTGCACTGTACATATGTTCATAATGTAAATTGCATATGGTCCATCCAGACTTGAGAGTACTCCAGTCCAGACCAGGTGCATGAGAGCTGATAAAGGAGGGGAGAGAGAGAGAGAGAGAGAGAGAGAGAGAGAGAGAGAGAGAGAGAGAGAGAGAGGAATAATCTGCATATGCACGCAGATGCAGTGCAGAGGGGAGGCACAGTGTTTGAATTATTCCATGGCAGTATCGATCGATCGTATGCATATGCATGTGGTGCTTCTGTGCTGTAATGTGTCATTGGCATATCTGTGAGAAGTGGTATCCTACACTATCTTGTGATGCATTCATCGATCTCTGCCCTGCAAATGCATAAGCTAGCATGCATCTCTCTCCCCCACAGAGACCAAACCGAACCAAAACTATGGTGGCATGCAGCATCTATCTATACCACCTGGTGTCCCTCCCTCTCAATACACACACTTCCCCACTGCACAGCACGCAATTGCTATATATATACACACACAGTAATAAGTCCATATTAACAAGCCAAAATTTATTACGCCGAAGTAGTGGACATTAAAGATAAGTGATTAATTAACGACGAATAATCTAGACAAAAGGGCAGATAAGAATTATGTGCTAGCTATATATGCATACAGGCATGCATAATAATACATATTATTGTAATTTATATACCCACCTTTCTATCCGTCTAATCTTGATATGATTTAATATAAGAGAAGCATTTTTTTTGCAATGCTTGTGCCCTACAAAGGGAGTGTATAAGACAAGAACAGATGGTCACTTTGCCGTCTCTACTGTCTGCTTGTGGCCTGACTTAAAAGAAGAAGCAACCTCGGCTTGCCCATGGGTATCACATATACCATTAGTCGACACAAAAAAAAAAAAAAGAGGCATCACGAGACAGACATGAAAACATATATAGCAATTTGGTTGTACTGATGACATTGCTAGCTAGGAGCTTTTGCTTTAAGTTCAATCAACTATGAGGTAATATAACTCTACTTATTTATATTTTTAAAAAAATGTTTTGGAAAGTAGTTTGCTCATGAAATCTAGACAGCCCATTTGCTAAATGTTACGACCAGTTATATTGATACGTGTTGTTTCGATTTCCAGCTGTTTACCTGTTGTACACAAAGGCCCTAGCAGCAAGCTCCTCGATCGATCTTTCTTCATTAAGCATCAAGCATATCGATAAATTTTAACAATTGACAACACCAAAAATCTAGCTAGTGATCATCAATTCAATGATAATTCACAAATAAGTAAATCATGTGTCAATCGGCATCAACTGCATGCACACATGAAAAGATCAAACATTCTAATCCGATCATGATCTAATTTATAAGCTATACATACGGTTGGGAAATTTAATTTATGAGGAACTATATATATATAGTATCAATGTGACAATTAACATACAATCTTCTACAGGACTTGGGTACGGATTGTAACATGACTTGAGATATTGAGCTATGTAGAAGAATTCCACATACACACACATATTGTAGAGAAATAAGGCCTTTGGCCAAAGACATATGGATTCCGATTGAATCAAGAACAATCAGAAGAAGACTGAAAGAAGCACAAACAAATTAAGAAGAGATGATGCGGAAAGAGCAGCTCGCTGGAACATGAACACACGCACAAACGCATACATACATGGTGATCAGAAGACATGAAACTGCAAAATTTGAAGGACTCACTCATGCAACTTTAGGACTGCTCCCAAGTCTAAGCTCCAGATCAACTTCTTGCCGGCCTAAAAGATGGATCGAACTAGAGCTAGGGCTTGTGATTACTTTGGGTACCTTTGCATCACCATCGGCTCGTCGCAGCCCGTCCCTCTCGCATGACGCCGACGGCCGCACGAAGAACGGCAGCACCACCGCTGGCGGCTGATCGACACGCCTCCGCTTCCTCCTCTCCTCCAGGGTCTCCTCCTCACCATTATCGCTTTCTGCAGCTTCCCTTACCATCGCTGTAGGCATGGAGGCGAATTCCTTGTTCTTGCTCTCCTTGATGATGGTTGATATGTAGGAAGGAGAAGTAGAGCTACCTATCATGAACTGATCCTTGTAATTAGGAGAGTGATCACTAGTAGATTTAGGGCTGGAGAGTAGCACTGCTTGAAGGTGCTGATCAGGGCTGATCGGCTGGGGCTGTTGTTGTTGCGTGTCCTGGAGGACCTGGACAGCGTCATGATCCGGGGAGGCGCACTGCCGGAGGCGAGCGCGGTCGCGGCGGTGAACGTTCATGTGGCCGCCGAGCGCCTGCGCGGACCGGAACTCCCGCCGGCAGAAGCTGCACGTGTAGGAGCGCGGCGGCCACACACAGCCGCCATGGTGCCCCGCCGCGTCCCGTGCGAACGCCTGCTCCTCCCACGACGGCTCGCCGCCACCATGCGCAGCCGACGCCGGCGGCCAGGTGGATCTAAGGCTGGACGTACCAACGACGCCCCTGCTTGCTCCCCATATGCCCCAGTAGTACTTGGCCATTTGCTCCATTGCGGTGGTGTTCATGGGAGCTTTTGCCTGTGCGCTAGCTCTGGTTGGTACTTGGTACTGGCAACCACAACTAGATGATACTGCCAAGTTGGAGAAGGCTGGCTGCGTTTTTGTTATTTGCGTTTATATGCATGTACTGCTAGTAGAGTATATAGCTAGCTAGAATTAATATATACCATATGCTGTGATATGTGAGATACTAATTGCATCCTAGTATCTAGCTACATATGCTTAAGGTAAATGGAAGCAAGAGGGGGTATAAGGGGAATTAAATATGTGATTTAAAAGATAAGTCTTCTCAAAAGCAAGGTTTGTTGTCTATGTGTTAGTGGGTGTGTACTGTGTGTAGTTTGTTTTGTTTCTGATTATTCAATTCAGGGGGAGGCAGCAGGTGGTGTCGCTTGCTTTGGTGCACAGTGGCCAGTGGCTATACATGCATTATGTTTAGTACCACTGCTGCCGCACTTAAAACTGTTTTCTCTCATTGGACAAAGACTTTTTTTTTCTGTTCTTGTTTTGAAGCTCAGATGCTCACAGGTAGTCCTAGGAGTTGGGCTGTGCCGTACACGATGGGCCTCGGGTCACCGTGGCACGGCACGGTGAGCTTGCCGGGCTATATCGTGTAGACGCGAACAGCCGCTGGCGAGGTCCAACATGGCACGATGGACCGCCGTCGGGTCGTGCCAACATGGGCACGGCACACAACGTTTGTGTTAGAGCTAGACACATACCTTGGCCATCGTCGGTGCCACACTAGTCTGCCACCGTTGTCGCGGTTCTCCGACTCGGACCATCGGACACAGTCACTGTTGCACTTGTCCGCTGCGCTCTTGCCTGTCTTAGCTACTGCCACCATGGACTTGCCCGCCTCCACCCTCCAAGGCTACCGCCACCGTGGTTCCCCACCTCCATCCGCCTCAGCTATTGCCGCGCGCTTGCCCACCTCCGCTCGGATCGGCCACTGCCGTGTGCATAGCCACTGCTACCGAGGTGTGGATAGACATGCAATACCAGCACAGAGAAGGCAACGAAGGGGTTGGAGAGCTCAACAAGGTGGGTGAATTCCCCTGCAATGAGGGCTGGGTTGGTGGGGGAGACGACAGGGCCAACAGCCATAAGCGCGTGTAGTAGAGCATGGGGATGTGGAGGCTGGGGGCACGAGGACAAAGGCAACGTCACCACGGGAGATGCAGAGGTGAGCGCGGAGCACTGCGGCAAGTGCGCCAACCTAAGCGAGCTAGGAAGGTGGGGAAGGGGATGGCCTCGCTAGGGTAGGAATTGAGGAGCATTGGGTGGGAGGGAAGCGGGGAGGGAAGGAGGGAGGATGAGAGGCCGGGAACGAGAGCAGCAGGACAGGGTAGCGGTGGGATGGTGACATAGAGGTTGTAAAAGGTCCTGGTGGGCACAGAAGCTGAAAAGAAGAGGGGAGAAAGAGAAAATAAAAGGAAAGGTTGCAAGAGAGAGAGAGAAGTGGGAAAAGAAAAGGAGGAGATGAAAAAAGGAAAAAGAGGAGGGGGAAGTAGGAAAATGATGAAATTTATGTAATTGCACAAAATTATGGACACATAAATATTTAGGAAAAAAAATAAAATTTCATTAATATTCTACAAATACGTTGTTACTTCCTTGTTAAGAACATTACACCCCAGTGTAGGGTTCCCCCAGTAAGGAAAAGAGTATAGTACGTAACTACATACATATCGGCTACTCCTTGGTGTTGAGATCGGCTAACACCCTACACAATCTCGGAATCCTCCAATCGGTGGTGTTGCTGCTCATCTGCATTCTGCTAGTCCTTGAGGCAGGTTAGGGCCTCCGCTATCTTAGGCGTGAGGGACGATCTCCTTTCTTCAATTATTCTCACATCCCATGCAAAATGGCGTAGTACGGGAAATATACGATGGTTGTCTCTCCACCATTCAAGGAGCTTGATGTTCCCAGACAAAGGGAAGGATCAGTGGCTACAAAGTTGTGGGGTGAGGTAGTGATTGAGCTCTATATTGGGATTCCACCTTGTGGATTACCGAGATGAGGACTGGATTCCTTGCCCTTCATCCTCTTCCACAAGTGGGTCGTCACACTTCCCTTTGATTGTCGTGTTGTTTCCTTTGAAGCATACAACCTCATCTTATGAGCACCACACTTGTAGTACAGGCAGAATACTCGAAAGAGCTCATCTTTCACATGGCTAAAGCTTTGGATTAATCCAGATTGAATGCCTCACCTATTCCCTCTATAGCAATTTTTAAACTGCCTAACTTCTTGTGTGGATCAAAAACGATAGCAAAACAATAGATATGTGATATAGAACCAAAATATTTGAGAAATTTTATCTCTATCGGTGCAACAATAGGGTCTAAAAGTGCATCATGTCTATATTTAGCAAAGGATCCGCAATTAGCCAAATATAATCAATCACTAAGCATGAGGTATGGTAGTAAACACTAGATAATTAACTCCTTAGTTGCTTTGTATAAAGAGTATAAAAAATGTCAAAAATGAGTAACAATGGTCCAATCTGAAATAAGTGAGTATGGAATCATTATGTTGAGTATTAGCATTGACAAAGACAGTTATAATATTTTCATACCCTTCTAACTTATTTAGCATGAAGTATGTTGAGTTCCACCCCACCTTCATGTCAAGACTAAACTTTCTTGGGGTAATATCATTGGCCTTGCAATAATCCATGAACCTAGCAGCCACTTGTGCATTACTTGAGAGAAAACAAATAGTGGTACATATATTGTTCAAATATCCACCAATTACCTCCACACCATCTTGCACAATGAGGTTGATGATGTGACATATGTACCTCTGGTGGAGAGCATATCCATGAATATACAATTGTAGTCGGGGGGTAAGGACCTCCATGGCCATTGTATCTGTGGAAGCATTATAAAGAGGGATGGAAAGAATCCTATTATCTATCTTAAAATTGTGAATAACCTAAAGTATGCAGTCGGCAATTGCCTCCTCGGTGTGTGCCTCATCGATTAATCGATGTAACATCCCGAAAATCTGAAATTTGAAATGTGAAGCTTTTGGATTGTTTTTGAAATATATTTTATTTGAATTTGGATTTTATGGTGTTTTCCTGAATTTGGTTGAGGTTCTAAAAATTGAAGAATTCATAAAAGAGAAAGACATGTATTAATAATGCCCTAAATGGGAATGTACAAATAATAGAAAACTAAAATTGTAAACACGAATCTGAAAAGATGATCCAGTATAAGAAGAGAGAAACCGGAGTTAAAAATATAAAATTCTCATTTTGAAAATAATGGCATAAATAGCAATAAAAGTAAATAAATAAAATACAAACACATATACATATATATGTATGTATATACAAATTGTGCAAGGAAGACTTTACCAAAATAGGAAATAAGAACATCAAATAAAATAAAAAAGACTATTATATGTTGTATTTAGATAATTGAGCAAAGGCTTGAAATAAAATTTCAGGGATTATAAGCCATAATCTTAAAGAGAAAATAGAAGTTTAAAATACAAATTTAAAAATCCAAGTTCTAAGCCTCTCTCTTTTTCTTCCTTCTCTCTATTACATGTGGGTCCCACTCATTTGCCTCTCTCCTCCTTATTCTTTATTCATCCTACTGCCTCTCCTCGATGCCAGCAGGCCCGAACAGCCTCCTCTTTCTTTACCTCCTTCCTCCTCCGCCCTTCGTTTCTTGTGGTCGAGCTCCGTCCGCGTCGCCTCCTCCCTCTTTTTCCGTTGCTCGCTGCCATGCCGCGCAATCTCCGCCGCCTCGTCACTCGAGCCGCACGCCGCCTCGCGCCTCTGCTCGCGCCATGCCCTACGCACCCGCCCCGCCGTCCCGTCGCCCTCTCTGTGCCCCCACGTTGTGCCGTCCGGCCATGTCGCCCACGCCCCGCGCGTCTCCACTCCTTAGAGCGCGCGCTCGCTTATAAGGAGCTCCCCAGCCTCCCACGGCATCCCGCGCACTCCCCTTCCTTCCTTGCTCAGCCCGAGCCCGAGCACCCGCACCAGCCACCGTGCCTCCACGCCGCCCCGGCCGCTCTGACGAAACCCCGCCTTTTCGACGACTTCTCGACGTTCCCCCACTCCCCAATTCCTTTCCCTCCGGCTTAATCGAAAAACCACACGCCGAGCTCGCCGGGGTGCCCCTCTTCCTCGTCTCCGACCAAAGCCGCCGCCGCCGGTGCCACCCCCTCTTCGTGTGAGCTTTCCCCGATTCCTTGTGGTGGGAGTGTCACTGCGGTGCCCCGAGTCTTTTCCCCGCCACGGCCGAAGCTGCGGTCCACCCCAGCTCGCCGGCGTCGTGCGCCACCACCGCGCGACCCCGCCTTCCACCGCCAGCGCGCCTCGGTACCTCCCTGGCCTGACCAACCGCACGGTAAGCCCTCTCGTAACTCCCTGTTGCTCATGCTCGCCTCGGCTCCTTTTCTCCCGCATCGGCGCCGCCGTTGACCCTCTCCCCTCCGTGGCCAGCCGCCGTGAGCCTTCGCGGCCAAGCTGCATCGCCGCCCAAACCGAAATTCGGGCACCACTAGCCTACCTAGCATCCCAGGGTTCCATTTTACTCATCGCGGCCAGATCCCAAGCCTTGCCCCACCGGCGCTGCCGACGCCGGAGATGCCATGCCGCCTCCTCTGTTTCGGCCGGTGACTCTTTCATGAGTTCTCCCTAGCCCCAACCGCTTAACTAAAAACTGATTCCCCTTTTGTCGTGAAACATCAGAGGCCGGATGGCTAGCCCGAGCGCGCTTAAGACACAGTCTCTCCCTCAGGTTCTATGTTCAAAACCGGCCAGCAGCACTTTTATCCCACATTTTTATTCTTTTTCTTTGTAGATCATTCTAATTTGTAAAAATCAAGATAAAGTTTAGGGATAGTCTAGAAAACCTAATAGATACTAATTGGAGTCATAACACTAGATTGAGTAATATATAAATATGCTTGAATAATTAATTCTATTTAAAAAAATAACTAAAAGACTAAATGTTAATTGAAGACTTGATAAAGAAAAACAACTTATGGTAAATGACCAAATAAAGATTGCTATTAGTCAAAACTAAGATTTATGCCCAATATTTAAAATGCTGACATCAAATAAATCCCAATGGTAGGTTTTGCTAATTAGCAAATATGAAAATACGGCCTTGCTAGATAAATAAATTTTAATTAAAGCTAATAACAACTAAGATGTAGAGACCATCTAAGTAAATGTATATATAAACATCTATAAATATATATATGTATAAGTGGTTAGAAAAATGCAGGATATCATGTATGCAGCCCACGGGAAAATATAACAATATAATTCTTGCGTTCACCATAGGCCCTATTAAAAATGTATACATGTAGACACTATCATAAAAATACTGCTAATCATGAACTCTTAAATGATAGCTTTAGCAAATAATGATAACCAAATGCCATCATGTTTAGCAGGCCCGAGCTACAAAGGGATAAAATATCAGAAACAGTAGTTTTCAGAGAGCACTCAGATTAAAAGGTCATAATAATATACCAATACTAAAATATAATAGCCCTAGGACATCGTACATTAAAATGACCCAACCAATATACACTCTGAAGTAAACGTTTAACTAATAACACGATTAATTAAGGTCACATAAAATGCTACATATCAAATTACTAGTAATATGAATTAATCCGGTAAGCCAAAATTCGTAGACGTTGCCCTTGGAACATCTACCCTTGTGACCGTCTCGACTCATGGAACTTCCTTGATAAATATAAAAATAATAAAAAGAAGTTATTAAATAAAAGATCGATCCATGATATTTTAAAGTCGGCTATGCGTTGCCATCCTCAAATCCAAGGCAAAATGTTCTTGTGAATATTCCAGTATCATGAACCTTCCATGGCATTAGTCTTGGTAAATCTCTCTCTGTCATTCACTCACTCCGCTCCAACCCCATTTGACTCCATCAATACTCCGTGCCCCATCGATCTTGCCTCAAATCATCCGAATCAACCATTAACTCACAATAAAACTAAATTGAGTTTATTCAGATTTATTTGGACCGTTTGAGTTATTTGCATTTATTTGGATTCAGTTTCTTATCGCGTAATTAGAAATTGAAGTCCTGAAGATTTAAAGGATCAAGTAAGATCAAGATCGAGGTGAAGATAAAGACCCACGACGAGAAAGTATTGTGTGAGCTCAAGACCGCGGTAAACCGTGCCAGGCGAGTCAATACTTTGATCATGTTGATCCTACATTTTCTGCAAATTACTTTGGTTTAAATTATCAAACTGCATGCTGTTATTTTATGTGCAAATACATGTTTAATTTAAGATTCTAGCTATATGCCCAATTGCTTGCCTTGAATAATATTACACATCCTTTGGATTACTTGATTATGTGAACTTTGTCACCCTAGCAAAAATTACAATAGTAACCTTTTGAAAATAAGTCCGTAATTTATATGCCATGCTCAGTATTGTTTAGGTACTCATGGGTGCGAGAGCGCCCAAGCATCACTTTTTAATCCTGAGAAAAATTGGTTGGGCAGTCATGGTGGTAATGACTGGTGTATGTTGGATATGATTATTTTTATATTCCCAAAAACCTCAAATTGCTTATTTATCTGGGCGGATGGTTCGGGGGTATGGTGCAGGTGTGCACGAGAGTGTGGTTTGTGGTAGAACCGCCCAGATAACCCTAAGGACCGAATCTTGTCATGACCTCCTGTGTAAAACAAGTACAACCACAAGTCTGTAAAGTACAACTTGGCCTAGTAAATTTACCGGACCCTGAAAGTCATCATCATCGGTGGAGGAGTGAAGTGGCGGCCTGTGTGGCAGGCTTGAATGGGACATCCGCGGAGTGTGAGGTTCTGCTGTGGCGTGCTAGCAGTGTGGGTAGCCAGCTGCTAGGCGTTCAGAAGGAGAACATCCCGCACAACGTATGGGACCCACCGCAAGTGGGAACGGCCCATAGGGTGAGATGATGGAAGGGGCGAGGTACTTTGAACGGTTACTGTGATGGTTCACTCAGCCGCACTACTAAGGAATCGTGCGGGGCAACGAGTGAACTGTCTCTTGTGGGTAAAGTGTGCAAACTCTGCAGAGTCAAAACTATTCGAATAGCCGTGCCCACGGTTAAGGGCGGACATGGGAACTTAACTAGATATAGATCTATTTCAAAAATCTTGGCAATGGCAATGATAAAGGGAGGGCTGTGGGAAGCCCTCTATGGTGTTGTCCTGGGCGTTGTCCCAATGGTAATGTAAGCAGTTATAACGCTGAAATGTTAGCATATGGTGCGAATGCCATGTAATGGTGGATGGAATCTGGATCGCTATTATTATTGCATTCCTTTACACATTATGTTTTTGGTGCAAATCTGCTAGGTCTCAGGAAATTTTTATGTATTGTATTTTTAAATAATGATGGCACTTCTCACAAAATAAAAGGTCAGGAAAAATAGATGGAGTCGAAAGAAAAGAAGATGGTTGTTAGGTTAACCGTATAAAGTTGTTGGTGGATTCATATCAATTATAGTGGTGAAAATGATAGTGTAGATTCTGGGAGAAATAAATTGGTAGAGCCTAAATGAATATATAGGCTAGATAGATGATTTGAATGCTTTTTGGAGATTTAGGGAGTGCAAAGGTAATTGCTGGATTACTACACTGATGATTAATATAAATTCTTGGAAGATATTGGTGATAATGGGAATTAATAGGATTGGATTAAATACTAGATGGATGAATTGAATTTCTGAGAATATTGGAGGATTCATAACAAATAGTGGATTATAATCTTGATAAAGTGTATTCTCGGTGGATGTATACTAGTGAGTCGTAGATTTGATCATTGATGTTTTTGGTGGAGGTATACTTGTGGATTAGTTAGTGATAGATAATGGAAAATGAGATTGATTATTGGGAGAATGAATTATGGTTTTGGATCAATAACAAAAGGATTGAATACGAATGATTTCGGTGGATCAATTAAATGATGTCGCTCACTGTTTAGAATCTTAGATAGCAATCAATATAGAAAGAGTAAGATCGATGGACTAATCAAATGATGTCTCTCGCTGTTTGGAGTTTTAGACATCAGTCAATAAAGAAAGTGCATTTTTGGTGGATTAAGTCAATTATGGCAATTGTTGTGTGGAGGTTTAGGTAGCAATAATGATACTATAATTAAATAATAATAATGCTGTTAAAAGCAATTTTTGCAAATAAAATAGCCCGAGCCTCTCCTTGATAAGCCATGCATACTATTTATTTGCATTCTGTGTATTGGCTCGCGGAGCATGGGGTTGGAGTGCTCACACTCGCTTTTGCGACAAAATTCAGAATCAGGAATCAAATCACCTCGCCTCAGCAACAAGATTGGACAAGCTGGCAGAGAAAATGAAGATGTCAAGGGCTAGGTCGCGAACCTCCGCTATGGCCTGTGGGCATGTCCTGAAGGTCCCGCCTGTGCTTCGCTTCTTCCGCCGCTGCAATTTAATGATTTCGGCCTAATCGGCCCATGTGTAAGTTTACTATTACATTTACGCTTCCGCATGATATGTAATTTGATATTCAGAACAGTAATCTGTGAGCACTATCTACTGATCCAGGGAATAGTGCGATGGAATCACAGAGGAATTCGGATTATAAAATCTGGGTGCCCCACAATCGAAACCCTATGACTTTCTTGTTTAGATTATATTGGTCATCAGAGAATGGGCAATAACACTAAGGTAGCTAGTTCTCTAGTAAGAGGAAGTCCAAATATCGGAAATTAAAGCAAAAGAAAAGATAGCTTTTAGGAATTTTTCTTTCAGTGCAGCTAGCTCCTTACTGTAGATCGCTATAATATTAAATTCGGTGCTTCTTCTACTCACATGTTGGTATTGCAGGCAGAAGCCACATTAGATTATTCTTTCAAAATTATGGCTCTCGCCCGTCCTAATAGGTAGATCTTTCGAAACTATAAAGCATGCTATTTCACTGCGAGCTACTTGGGGGTTATACATCCACATACTCACAATGCTGTTGGTCGAAAAGTTCAGTTATGTCTGCACACCTCCTCCTTGGGTTCACCCCATCTTTGGAAGGCACACTTTGTAGTGCTGGTTCAGATGTCCCATCCCTCAACCCAAACCTGCAGTCAAATCATTTTTGCAATAATTATATACTACAATTACCAGCTTTGGCCATCTACAATGTTGATCCTCTTGGTCATGTGCTTCCTACACTCTGCCCTTCCACCGGTGGAGAGGGGGTTGATGATGATTATCTAATCTCATCGTGTGACGATGGGGGTGTGAAGTTCTCGAAGGCGACGTCCTCGTAGCCCTGTGTACCATCCATATGATAGTCATTCATGCCATAGTCTTCCATGCCTGGGGAGAACTGGCGAGCGTTGATGTGGGAATCGTCTTACCTGGGAGTATTAAGGGGAGTGCGAGGGCATGCTCGCTTTTGCCTCAGCCATCCCGTTGTCTTCTTTTTCTTGTTACACATATCAAGAGAGGGAGAGAATAGAGAAGATAGAGAACAGAGAGCTTGGTGAGTTACTGATGTTGAGTTGTGCAAATATGAGATAAGGGGTGGGTTTTATAGGCATGGATGAAGAGGACCATTGCTCCTTGGCTCTTTGCTTGCTCTCTACCTCCTACATGGCCATTGCCTCATGAGCTCTCAAGCTCTTTTTGTCCATTCCTCGTAGCACGCGTTTTCCATTGCCATGGGCATAACCGACGCAAAGCCATTCCACGTTGCCCTTGTCATCCGTTGGCTAGGCTATTCACTCGGTTCTCTCCTTCTCATTCGGTTAGCCAGTCTCTCCCTCTCACTCTCCCTCTCTAGTTCTCTTCTCTCCCTCTCCACGACGGTGACGACGGTGGTGGCACGGCAATGGCAACCACGCCAAGGTGCATCTGTTTCCCTCCCCTACTCCCCTCCCCTCTCCTCATTCCCTGGCGGCGGCGGCCTAGGCCTAGATCTGAGTCGGCAATGACCATGGCAACGGGGCAGCTGTAAGATCGAGGAGGCCGACTAGAGGGGGGTGAATAGGAGGTTTTAAAATTTTCGTCTAATTCTAATTAGCAATTTTAAACTTGATGGATGGAGAACAACAATTGCTACTCTAACTAAGCAAGCAATCAAGTAATATGAATGAAGAGCGTTGCTTGAATGAAAATGATCACAAGAGAGCAAACCACAGTTGACACGATTACTTTTTACCGTGGTGATCGGAGACTTGCCGGTCTCCCCTAGTCCACGTTGAGGTAAGCCCGAACGAATCGGACCGGCTCCACGAATGAACCTAAGCACCTCGATCACTATTGGTAGCCCTTTCCCTCTCCGGGTAGGCGAGCTCCGAGCCTTCACAATCTTCCGGCCTTCTCACAATCTTCTTGAGAAGATCACCAAACTCCGCTAAGCCGCCTAGGTGCCGGCAAGCACCAAGAGAATAGACCATCGCGCTTGATCTCACTCAAGTGCTCAATGGATCAACTAGAATGCAATGCACTTGAATTTTGGGTCAACTACCTCAAATGAATGCACAAGTGAGTGAATGAGGTGTGAGAGGTTGCTCTAGGCTCAAATGTATTCAATGGATGTTCAACAACACGTCCTAGTTCTGGTGGGGGTGTATTTATACCCTCATCCACCTCAAATAGCCGTTACAATAAACAATCCTGAAAATTCAGGAAATCCGGTACTACCGCAGCAAAATCGCGGTACTACCGACCCTCGACCGGTCGAACGGCTATGTCGAGAGTCGGCAACCGTTGGTCAATGAGTGCGGTACTACCGCCGTTGAAATTGCGGACTTCCGGACATCCGGAAGTTCCGCTCCAAGACCCGGTACTTCCGATCTCAACGAGTCTAAGTCTTATTCTCGGCGCTCTCTGGAAATAATGTTCCGCTCGGGTATCCGGAACTTCCGCACATGCGGTAGTTCCGCAGGTAAAACCGCGGTACTTCCGATTTCCGAGAGGCTAAGTTAAAGTCCGGGCGCTCTCTGGAAATAAAGTTCCGCTCGGGTGCCCGGTACTACCGGCCGTCCGGTAGTTCCGCAGGTCAAACCGCGGTACTTCCGTTTTCTGAGAGACTAAGTCCGAGTCCGGGCGCTCTCTGGAAATAACGTTCCGCCCGGTACTACCGGACCTGCGGTAGTTCCGCCCAATACACACCGGAACTACCGGATTTTCTGACAAAGCACAGATTTGATTTGATTTTAATTTCTAAGAGCATGCATGATCCTAAATTGATCCAAAGGGCACATTTGAACATGATCAAGCAATCACCATGATCCCTCTTAATAGTACGGCGTCTATCCTATAATCCGGTCTTCCAACCTAACTCCAAGACCGGTAAAATAAAATAGATACCTAAACTATTTACCTTGTCGCCCTAGAGATCTTGAATCTTCATGGGATATTTTGTGAGCCTCTTTCTTTGCCAATTGAACTTATCCTTTCAAACACTTAATGCACACATTAGTCCCATATTCACATAAATTCATTAATTACCAAAACTAATATTTTTAGGGGCCTAGATGCTTTCAATCTCCCCCTTTTTGGTAATTGATGACAACAAGAGCAATTTATGAGAAGAATTTAAGATTTGGATATACTCCTAGTTTGCAAGATGTATATCACAAGGTCTTTGAAATTTTAGCAGTTTAGAACATGGGGAATTTGCATTTTAGAAACTAATAAGAAAGAGCTCCCCCTAAACATGTGCATCAAATTTTACAGGAATTTATCAGGCATGATTACATCATAGCATTACAGCACATTCACCAAAATTCAAAGATACGCAATAGACAAGTAAATAGGCATTGCATTAAGGACATGACATGGTTCATTACAATGCATCAGAAATTAAAATACTAAACAACCATAGAGTTTAAACCACACAATAGGCATTACATGGTTCATTTCACCATACTTTATTACAAAGCCCACAAGATAGATAAGACTTAAAACTTCTCCTTTCTACAATTTTCTCCCCCTTTGGCATCGAAGTACCAAAAAGAGGAGCTAGTCCTGAGCTGCACTGGGAGAAGGAGGACCACGGCGGCGAGTGCGACGTCCATAGCGAACTGGAGAAGGCGGATGAACTGCACTCTCCAAGGCAGATACGCGATCACCAAGGGAAGACACAGTGGAGATCAAGACATCCTGGCACTCCTCAAGCCTGAGTATGGCGGAGTAAATCTGTGAAAGCGACACATCGCCTCGCCTCGGGAGGAGGATCGCAACTGCCGATCTTTGAGGCCGAGGCCGAGATCGAGATCGAGCACGGTACGAGCAGGAGCAGGAACAGGAGGCTCTGCACGCGGCTTGTATGGCTTGTGCGGGGTGCATAGTGCTCCTCGGTATCCGGTCTTCCGAATGATCACAGCCATGATGAATGGTGCAAAGTTGATCCTTTCGCTTGTCATTCTTATTGGCGCGATCCCCGATGATAAGATCCACCACATCAAACTTTTGGCCGCATAATGTAATCAATTACATTCCACGCGTGCCCACGAATAGCATCATAATTCCCACTCTTGGGAAGAATGGTGTGGTTGATGATCCTGTTGACAAGACTGGGTATAGGGAGTAAGCCAATTGTCGTCCCCAGTGATCGTTCAGCAGCTTGGTCATAGTACTCTGAATATGCTGCAATAGGAAGAGCTCGCTTGCTGTACACCTTCTCATATGCACTGGTTTCCGTCCCAAGTGCTAACTCAAACTCGTGCCTGGTGCACTCGATGAACTGGGTCCCTGTCATCCAACTCAGATGCTCAAAGTTAGAAGAGATGTACAGGGTAGCATAGAACTGCCTGATCATGTTGTCCATATAGTTGCATTTGAATGCAACAAGTTGATGGATATCGGCTCGCTGAAAGAGCTGATAAGCACCACTGAACTTGTCGATCTGCGACAAGTGATCCCAGTCCACATACTTATGTGCAGCAAACTTGCGAGCCGGACCATACATCTCTTGGTACACCTTCTCTTGAAACTTGGAATGAAATTGGGGGTTCATTGAGTCTCGAGGGCGTACATACTGACTGCGGCGACGAAGAATGGCATAATCCTCATTTGTGATCTTGGCGAGGTCCACTTCTGCGTCTGCAGTTACTTCAGGCATCTCCTCATCTGAGATCGCATAATCCTCGCTCTCATGCGAGGCCTCAGATCCGCTCTCATGCGAGTCCTCTGAGTCACTCTCAGGGTCGGAGGCGGGACCCTTGCCCTTGTGCTCTGCGTCTGAGATGCAGGAGTCGAGGAGGAGGATTGACCAGCCGTGCCCCCATAGGACTTGTGCGAGACATTCTTCATCCTCGGCATCTTCAATGACACAGTAGGATAATCAAGGTATGAAGTAGAGTAAGCGAAAGAAGGTTTGAAATTGAAAGCAATGAATTTCTCATTGCCCAGAAAAAGCGGAAGTACCGGGCAAAATCATGAACTTCCGAAACCCGGTAGTTCCGGCATTAAACATGCGGTACTTCCGGGACCCCGGTAGTTCCGGCCGCACGACCGGTAGTTCCGGTTTTTCTGGACATTTCTAGGGCATGATAAAAATTTAATCTTTTGGGGTATTTCTTGGATTGAATCCAGTGCATGTTTGTATAAACATTCTAATACCCCAAACAAACTACTTTGCCCAAGAAAATTTCAGCAAAAATCATCACATTTCAAATTTAACCTAAACTCCACCTAGGGTTCTAAGAACAAGGTAAAAAGTGGATTTTGATCCGATTTACCTTGTGAAGTCGAAGGAGGAGAACCCTGGGAGTGCAAATAATCGCCCAAAAACGAAGAACTCCCCTCGGATTCAAGATCGGGAGAGGAGAGAGGTTCTTGGGAGAGAGAGGGTGGAGGAGAGGAAGAAGAGAGGAGTAGGCGGCTGCGGTTTGGGAGGAGTGAAGATGAGAGAGAAAAGAGATAAAGGGTAAACGAGTAACGGTTGGAGGAGTTGGCGGTTTTGGAAACCGCATTGAATCCCGCAAAGCGGTAGTACCGCTGCGTAACACGCCGGTAGTACGTGTTCACAGAAATTCCGGAAGTTCCGCGGATTACACCGCGGTAGTTCCGGTTTTTCGTCAGAGCGGAAGTACCGCACAATGGACGCGGTAGTTCGGATTTTCCGAACTTTTCAGATTTGACTTTAGAACTTGAAATTTTGCAAATGATCCTAGTTTTGCATCCAACTAAAGTCATTCAGGATCATTATGCATCAATTGAGCTAATGCTATATTTTGAAACTAATTTTATGAATTTAAACGAATTTTTGACCAAAAATGGGGAAAAACCAACAAAAATCCATATGAGCACAACAAATGAGCAGAATTGGATGAAATGAGATTTCAAGCTACATTTGAGTAGTCTATGACATTTAATTCATTCCTCAATTTGCAAAAGCGACTTTCATCTAATGGTTTGGTGAAAATGTCCGCTAGTTGATTTTCGGTTCGGATGTGGCTAATTTCAATATCTCTCTTGCTCACATGATCTCTCAAGAAATGGTGGCGTATATCTATATGCTTGGTTCTTGAGTGTTGGACGGGATTATTGGATATTTTGATAGCACTATCATTATCACACAAAAGAGGTATTTTATCAAAATTGATCCCATAATCCAACAATGTTTGCCTCATCCAAAGCAATTGAGCACAACAACTTCCCGCTGAAATGTATTCGGCTTCGGCGGTTGAAAGTGCTACGGAATTTTGTTTCTTGGATGACCAACACACTAGAGATCTTCCTAGAAATTGGCAACTACCCGAGGTGCTTTTTCTATCCACCTTGCATCCCGCATAATCAGAATCCGAATATCCAATTAATTCAAATTTTGCACCTTTGGGATACCAAAGCCCTATGCTTGAGGAATGCTTTAAATATCTTAGAATCCTCTTTACGGCCACTAAATGGCACTCTTTTGGAGAAGCTTGAAAACGTGCACACATGCATACACTAAACATAATGTCGGGCCTAGATGCGGTAAGATAAAGCAAACTACCAATCATGGATCTATAAAGCTTTAAATCTACCGACTTACCTTCTTCGTTGAGGTCTAGATGCCCGCTTGTTGCCATGGGTGTTTTGATGGGTTTGGCTTCTTCCATTCGAATCTTTTGAGTAGATCCTTCACATACTTTGTTTGGCTTATAAACGTCTCATCTTTAAGTTGTTTGATTTGAAGTCCAAGGAAGTAGCTTAGCTCACCAATCATTGACATCTCAAATTCCTTAGACATCATTTCACCAAATTCTTTGCAAAAATCTTGATTAGTAGAACCAAATATAATATCATCAACATAGATTTGATATACAAAGAAATCATCGCCAATAATTTTTGTGAATAGAGTTGTATCTACTTTACCAATTTTAAAGCTTTTTGATACTAGAAAGTTACGAAGGCGCTCATACCAAGCTCTAGGAGCTTGCTTTAAACCATATAGCGCCTTTGATAATCTATACACATGATTAGAGTATTTAGCATCTTCAAAACCCGGTGGTTGTTCCACATATACTAATTCGGAAATTGTACCATTAAGAAATGCACTTTTGACATCCATTTGAAACAATTTAATGTCAAAGCATGATGCAAAAGCAAGCAAGATTCTAATTGATTCAAGTCTAGCAACGGGCGCAAAAGTCTCATCATAATCTAAGCCCTCGACTTGAGTATAACCTTGAGCTACTAACCTTGCTTTATTTCTTACCACAATTCCGTTCTCATCTTGTTTGTTCCGGAAGACCCATTTTGTGCCAATGACATTGTGCTCCTTGGGTCTCTCCACCAAAGTCCAAACATCATTTTGAGCAAAATTATTCAACTCTTCATGCATAGCATTTATCCAATCCGGATCATCTAATGCTTCTTCTACACGCTTAGGTTCAAGTGAAGATACAAAAGAATAGTGTTCTTAAAATGAAGCTACTCTAGAGCGAGTTTGAACACCCTTACTCACGTCACCCAATATTTGGTCAATTGGATGATCCTTGGCTATTGCATTGTGAATCTTGAAAATATTTTGCGGTTGATCCTTTTCTTCATCTTCTATTACTTGAACATCGTTTGTTGTGGAAGAAGAGGGTGGTTCCACTTGTCTAGATGAGCTTGGTGATGTTGGATCCTCTTTTGACTTGATGTCTCCGATTTGCATGTTCTCCATTGCCTTGCGAAGACTTTCATCTCCTACATCATCCAAGTTCTCATGCTCTTCTTGAGAGCCGTTAGTTTCATCAAATTGAACATCACATGATTCTTCCACTAAACCCGAATTTTTATTAAAGACCCTATAGGCTTTACTATTTGAGGAATACCCTAAAAGGAAGCCTTCATCACATCGACTTTGAAATTTTGAGAGCCGAACACCTTTTCTTAGAATATAGCATTTGCAACCAAATACTCAAGTAAGAGATGTTCGGTCTCCTTCCAACAAGAAGCTCATAGGAAGTCTTTTCAAGAGTCGATGTAAATAGAGGCGATTTATGGCATGACATGCGGTGTTAATAGCTTCCGCCCAAAACTTGTCGGAAGTATTATATTCATCAAGCATTGTCCTAGCCATTTCAATTAATGTTCAATTTTTCCTCTCTACAACTCCATTTTGCTCCGGAGTGTAGGTTGTGGAAAGTTCGTGCTTTATTCCAAGTTCATCACAAAAGTCTTCAAGTTTTGTATTTTTGAACACGGAACCATTGTCACTCCTAATTTTCTTTATTTTAAAATCAAATTCATTTTGAGCCCTTTTTGAAAAACTTTTGAAAATGCCGGAGGTTTCACTTTTGTCATTTAGGAAGAAGACCCATGTATATCTAGAGTAATCATCTACAATGACTAAACAATAGCTATTTCCTCCAATGCTCTTATAGGTTGTTGGCCCGAACAAATCCATATGTAAGAGCGCTAATGGCCTAGAGGTTGACATGATACTTTTGGAAGGATGAGAATTAGCGACTTGTTTTCCGGCTTGACAAGCACTACAAAGTCGATTTTTCTCAAACTTTACATCCTTCAAGCCAACCACTAAGTCATGCTTAAAAAGCTTTTTAAGTTGAATCATTCCCACATGACCTAGCCTTCTATGCCACAACCAACCCAAAGAAGTTTTTGCAATTAAACAAGTTTTTAAACAAGACTCATTTGAAGTAAATTCTACCAAATAGAGATTCCCAAATCTAAAGCCTTTGAAGACTAGTTCATTATTATTATCTTTTGAGATTACAACATTTTATTTTGAGAATGAGCATGTTAAGCCTAGATCACATATTTGAGCAACGGATAGCAAGTTGAAATTTAATGATTCAACTAAAGATACATAGAAATTGAAAGGTCATTTGAGATAGCGATTTTACCCAATCCTAATACCTTTCCTTTGCTATTATCTCCAAATGTGATTTTGTCATTGCTTCCATTCTCAAATGTGGTGAACATCTTCCGGTCACCGGTCATGTGTTGGGTGCAACCGCTATCCAACACCCAATGCCTTCCACCGGTTTTGTAGTTGACCTACAAAAGAAAATCAAGTTCTTTTAGGTACCCAAATTTGTTTGGGTCCTTGGAGGTTAGTAACCAAGGTCTTGGGTACCCAAATGGATTTCTTTTTAGCACCCAAAATCGAGGTGCCAATGAAATGAGCAATAACATTTCCATTTGTGGATTTTCTAAGCATATAACAAGAATCATATAAACCAATGGAATGCATGTTATTCTTAGAACAATTATTTTGCATATGTCCAATACACCGGCATTTTGTGCAATACTTACCATCTTCCTTTACAAACCTTGGAGGGTTGTATACCGGCTTCTTACCCTTTTGGGGAACATATCCAAGTCCCTCTTTGTTAAAAGAGCATCTTTGATCGCTTAGTAACTTATCAAGGGTTTCCTTTCCCTTGTAAGCCCTCTCTAAACTTTTGTTTAATTTTAGCACTTGTTCTTTTAAATTTTTGTTCTCATTAGCAATAACATCATCATGAACAAGATTTAAAGCATTTCTAGAATCTACACTTGATGAACAAGGTATGGCAAGTAAATCATCACAACAAGTAGATATGCTAGACTTTGAAATTTCTATACTAGACATTTCATTCATGATATTGCAAGTAACTCCAATGCTAGTACTAGATTTGTGATTTTCTTGGAGAAGCAAATCATGAGCTTCCTTTAGCTCCTCATAAGAGTCTTTGAGAGAGGTGTGTTCTCTCTTTAAGACCTTAAACTTTGATTTCTCTTTTCCAAGAAATTCATTTAATTCAACTAGCATATTCATCAAGTCATCATATGAAGGCTCATCATCATCAAGCAAGTTTACCTTTTCTCCTTTAGCCATAAGGCATGTAGGAGTGGAGAATAGTGATGGAGCCTCTTTGATTGCAATGCCCACAAGCCCTTTCTTCTTGGGAGATTCGTCCTCGCTTGAGTCGGAGTCCGAATACTCCTCTTCGGAGTTCCACTCACCAATATGGGCTTCATTTTTGCCATCCTTGTGAAGCTTCTTGAAAAGCTTCTTTTTGCCGTTGTAGTTCTTCTTCTTTGATGACTTCTCCTTGTCATCCTTCTTTGTTGGACATTGAGAGGCAATGTGCCCCTTCTCATCACATTCATAGCAACGAATGTTGCTAAACTTCTTGTTTGAGGAAGAATGCCATTTCTTGGTCTTCTCATGGCTTGTGCTCCGAAATGGGCGCCTTCTCATGAACTTCTTCATTCTTCTTACTAGAAGCGCAAATTCTTCTTCGGAGTCCTCCTCATCATCTTCTTCGGATTCTTCACTCATTACCGCTTTAGCCTTGAAAGCGGTGATCTTCTTATTCTTGGAAGAAGATTGCTCCAAGAGCTCTTCCTTGTCTTTCTTGTAGAGCTCGTTGGTGATGAGGTTGCCCAACAATTATGTTGGTGTCATTCTTGCCAACTCCGGTGAGTTGATGAAGAGAGTCACCAACACTTCATATTTTTCCGGCAAGACCCTAAGCATCTTTCGAACAATATCAAGATCGGAAAGGTTAGTTCCAAGGCCCTTAAGCTCATTCACAATGTTGTTGAGCCTTGAGTACATCTCATTGATGTCTTCATGGGGCAACATTGTGCATGTCTCATATTTGATCCTAAGCCGATGCAATTTGGCCTCCTTGACCGTGGATGTCCCTTCATGTATTTCCGAAAGGGTAGTCCAAATAGCATGAGCCGTCTCAAGATTGCTCACCCTATTGAACTCATCCGCGTTCAAGGCTCCAAATAGAGCATTCATAGCTTGGGCGTCTAAATGAGCATTACGCTCGTCTTGATCCGTTGGGTGATCCGGATCAAGAGCCATAACGTAACCCTCATTTACGACTTTCCAAATTTGAGGACTCATGGCCTTTAAATAAATAGACATCCTAATTTTCCAATAAGCATAATTTGAGCCATCAAATAGAGGTGCCTTTCCTATTGCTATACCCTCACTAGCCATCCTTTTCTCTCTAGACGGTTAATTCTAAATTTGAGATACCAAGCTCTGATACCACTTGTAAGATCGAGGAGGCCGACTAGAGGGGGGGTGAATAGGAGGTTTTAAAATTTTCGTCTAATTCTAATTAGCAATTTTAAACTTGATGGATGGAAAACAACAATTGCTACTCTAACTAAGCAAGCAATCAAGTAATATGAATGAAGAGCGTTGCTTGAATGAAAATGATCACAAGAGAGCAAACCACAGTTGACACGATTACTTTTTACCGTGGTGATCGGAGACTTGCCGGTCTCCCCTAGTCCACGTTGAGGTAAGCCCGAACGAATCGGACCGACTCCACGAATGAGCCTAAGCACCTCGATCACTATTGATAGCCCTTTCCCTCTCCGGGTAGGCGAGCTCCGAGCCTTCACAATCTTTTGGGCCTTCTCACAATCTTCTTGAGAAGATCACCGAAACTCCGCCAAGCCGTCTAGGTGCCGGCAAGCACCAAGAGAATAGACCACTGCGGCTTGATCTCACTCAAGTGCTCAATGGATCAACTAGAATGCAATGCACTTGAATTTTGGGTCAACTACCTCAAATGAATGCACAAGTGAGTGAATGAGGTGTGAGAGGTTGCTCTAGGCTCAAATGTATTCAATGGATGTTCAACAACACGTCCTAGTTCTGGTGGGGGTGTATTTATACCCTCATCCACCTCAAATAGCCGTTACAATAAACAATCCTGAAAATTAGGAAATCCGCACTACCGCAGCAAAATCTGCGGTACTACCGACCCTCGCTGACCGGTCGAACGGCTATGTCGAGAGTCGGCAACCGTTGGTCAATGAGTGCGGTACTACCGCCGTTGAAATTGCGGTACTTCCGACATCCGAAGTTCCGCTCCAAGATCCGTACTTCCGATCTCAACGAAGTCTAAGTCTTATTCTCGGCGCTCGAAATAACGCTCCGCTCGGTATCCGAACTTCGCACATGCGGTAGTTCCGCAGTAAAACCGCGTACTTCCGATTCCGATAGGCTAAGTTAAAGTCCGGCGCTCTCGAAATAAAGTTCCGCCGGTGCCCGGTATTACTGGGCCGTCCGTAGTTCCGCAGTCAAACCGCGGTACTTCCGCTTCCGAGAGACTAAGTCCGAGTCCGGCGCTCTCGAAATAACGTTCCGCCGGCGCCCGGTACTACCGGACCTGCGGTAGTTCCGCCCAATACACACCGGAACTACCGGATTTTCTGACAAAGCACAAATTTGATTTGATTTTAATTTCTAAGAGCATGCATGATCCTAAATTGATCCAAAGGGCACATTTGAACATGATCAAGCAATCACCATGATCCCTCTTAATAGTACGGCGTCTATCCTATAATCCGGTCTTCCAACCTAACTCCAAGACCGGTAAAATAAAATAGATACCTAAACTATTTACCTTGTCGCCCTAGAGATCTTGAATCTTCATGGGATATTTTGTGAGCCTCTTTCTTTGCCAATTGAACTTATCCTTTCAAACACTTAATGCACACATTAGTCCCATATTCACATAAATTCATTAATTACCAAAACTAATATTTTTAGGGGCCTAGATGCTTTCAGCAGCACGGCTTCCCTCCCCTCCACTCTCCTTGATGACGATGAAGGTTGTGGCACGGCAATGATGACCATAGTGAGGTGCCTCTTTCTCCCTCCCCTACTATAGATGCAAACGCCAAGTCGTTGACACTGCCGCGTGATGCCGTCGTACCTATTTGCCATCAAGCTACGTTGGGCTTTTCGGGCCGTGCTAGCCTAAGCATGGCCCAATGCAGCATGTTGTGGCGTGCCGCCCAACGTGACCAATTCCTAGGCCCGGCTCGACCCAGGCATTTGTGCCGTGCCAGTCCGACTCGTACTATTTTATGTCGTGGCATGCTATGGGCTAGGTCATGCTGGCCGGGCCTCGTGCCAGCCCAGAATAGCTTGGCCCAACTCCTAGTACTACTCACAGGGTAACAAGAGTAAAAGTAGACATACAAGGTAACAAGAGTAAAATAGGGTGGCAGTTTTAATTCATGTCATTCCCAGACAATGGTGGATCCAAAATGAAAATAACCTAATTTTACTATACATGTTGCCACATGTGTGTGGAGTCACTGAGCTTGGGTTACACGGTGTCATAGCTATGCATATATGGATTCTAATAAGGTAAAATAAAATCGGACCCAGTGTTCTGTGCACCCTGGAACCCCGTTCAGATCCACTCATGTTCACAGAGATATTCCCAGAGGGAATATATATTGTTATTGATTTTTTTAAAATCATATTTGGTGGTTATTTGATCGTGCTGTCCAGTACGTGAACTACACTGTATTAAACTTATAAAGGGTTATTATATGTTTAACAATATTTATCCCACAGAAACCATTTTTTCTGCCATTCTACTGATCGTATTATTTAGTAATTAATCATGATCGACATCACTACATTCTCCTACTACATGAATGGTCAAAGTTTTGTCTACTCTTGATTGCACCTGTTGTCTTGCATACTTTTTTTTTTTTTGAAAATGGACACTTCTATTAATTCAAAGGAAGAGTTAAAACAAGAATAAGAGAGAAAGGAGGGGGCCAGGGTGAAGACAAAACAGGCGGCCAGGAAGTGGCCACCACCACCAGGGTGGACCAGTTGTTTGATTATCGAATGTTAATTATAGTTTGATGAGTAAATCTAAATAATTAATTGAAGAATATAAATGCGTGTGTGTGGAAACTTTGATACAATTATTTATGTACTACTAGTTTTAATCAGTATTATTAGGAGTACTTGAAGATAACCGAATAGCTTATGCCGATCGATCGACGAGCACGATTTACTCGTTGACTGTGATGAGATATGATCGATCAGTCACGACCATTTTGCATTTGTACAAGCTGGCCCGCGCGTTAATTAGTCTGCTCTCTCTTTCTTTTTTTGAAAGAACGGCATGCAGGATCTAGCTCTGCCTTGCATTAAAGAGAGAAGTGAATTAGTACAACATAGAGTCCAACAAGTTTAGCTAGCTCATTACAACTAAACTTGAGCAAAACAGCACTTTGTAGCAACCGGCCGCTTCCTTTGGGGTAAATTGTGTGGTGATACACCGGCAACGATGAGAGTATCGAATTGATAAGCGTAACTCGACCTGCCCGATCGAGATAGAAGCTGACCCTTCTTAGCTTTCTAGTGTGCAGCGGGAGACCAAGTTATTTGCAGCGGAAGCTCTTCAATTGAGCCGGGAAAAGACTAAAAATATTCTTCAAGTCGAGGTCAACGCACCTGATTGGATGAATAATATCTGGTTTCGCTTATGTTGGTGATTAAACCTGGAGCTTGCCCATAGACCGGGAGAATAGCCTGTAAGGCCTGTAGTTCTTCCCTGATAGGATTGGCTCTCGACCTAGACATGTATCTGCTAATAACTAGTAGTAAACGTGCTACTCCAAGAAAGGATCAATCGGTCGATCGATCGATCGTACTGCTAAACATGAGTTGGCTTGCACTACTCAACTACCACTTTGTTTGTCTTTAATGTCTTTTTCACTTGTTCGATGCATGACGCACCAATCTACGTCACCCATTGCAACTCTCTCTCTCTCTCTCTCTCTCTCTTGCGCGCTGATCGGTCAATATATCCAGATGGATTATTCTCTCAAGTCATAATAAAGTTGATGCTTGTATGACGCCTTTGTCTTGTGACCTTTGTCTTCTTAACTTTCTCGTTATCAGTTAACTCCAATCACTACTAAAAAAACTAAACTGGACGCTTATATCATAGATAGTTCTTAGAAACTATTTGTGCTGTAAATATCACAGATAGTTCATATGAATAATCATCTGTGGTATTTTCACATATGGTTATTTATACAAAACCGTCAGTGATAATACAAGACATCACAGACGGTTCTTACTAATGCGTGTTTGTGATAATTAATGGAAATAGAATGTATTGTTGTGTTTGTCGCTGTATTTGCTTGTTTTCAAATGATATAATTAACATTTCCTGAGGCTGGCCAAAAAATAAAAAAATTTAAGTATAGAAGGAACTATCATAGATAGTTTTATGGTATAAACCATCTGTGAATAATTATCACAAACGGCTCGAACCAGAAACCGTCTGTGATAGGGAAGTATCACAGACGGTTCTATATACCAACCTTCTGTGATACTCACACATCACAGACGGTTGGAACCGGCTATGATGTGTGAGTATCACAGACGGTTTTTTGTTCGAGCTATCTATAATAATATTCTTCACAGATGGTTTTAATTACAAACCGTCTGTGATGTATTTATCACAGATGGCTCACAAATCGTCTGTTATAATCTCTGATTACCACT
The DNA here is from genome assembly GCA_036346575.1 of Dendrocalamus sinicus. Taxonomy (NCBI): domain Eukaryota; kingdom Viridiplantae; phylum Streptophyta; class Magnoliopsida; order Poales; family Poaceae; genus Dendrocalamus; species Dendrocalamus sinicus. Next base: position 182,652 of record JAYEVI010000330.1, on the reverse strand, counting down.
GACGCATAAATTCAGATGGTTCAAAAAACCGTTTGTGATGATAGTTTTGAACCGTCTATGATGACTTTTTTTTGTAGTAGTGACTGCAGCCTCTTCCGATATGCAGGATCAATTAATGAACGACGATATATATGCTAGAGATATAGTTGTATCCGTGTAACAAACAGGGTTAGAGATAAACATAGCCGGTTATAGATAGAAAGTTTTGAGTCCGTTTCCTTGTATGATAGGTTAACCGGCCATGCAATCTCTAGCTATTTATTCCCTCCTGTAACATTGCCGGTATTTACCGAGATATGCAACACGGCCGCCTCACCGCAAGGCGTTTCAATCTAGCTTCCGCTCTCGATTTTCACATGGTATCGAGCTTGCCAAGATCAAGCCTCATCGCCGACATGGTGGTTCTTCCAACTCCGTCTTCTCCAACCTCTACTCGGCTTCCGGATCTCGAGAAGCGGAAAACAAAACCATGCGCTACGGAGTGCGCAGGTCCTTGCCGCTATACGCGGCGCAAGACTCGATGGCCATATCAATGGCACTACCGAGGTTCCGCGGTGGAGATTGAACGGAAGGAAGACGGAAAAGTGACAAAGATTCCAAATCCAGCATACCGTGAGTGGTTTGCCACGGATCAACAGGTTCTTGGCTTCCTTTCTCTTCATTATCACGAGAAGTTCTCACCTGTGTTGCAAATCAAAACGGCGATCAAGCTTGGCGAGCAATAGAAGGGATCTTCACGTCTCAGACAAGGGCGAGATCTCTCAACATCCGACTCTCACTAACAACAACGCGCAAAGGAAATATGACCGTCTCCGAATACTTTGGCAAGATGAAGTCCTTCGGCGACGAGATTGCAGCATCCGGCAAGCAACTAGACGAAGAAGAGATGGTGGCGTATATACTTAACGGATTGGATGATGACTTTGATTCTGTTGTTTCCGCGCTAGTAGCAAGAGTGGAACCTATTACTCTAACAGAACTATATGCTCAGCTGTTAAGTTTTGAGAATAGGCAGGCTCTTCGCGGCAACAGCTCCTCAGTGCATGCTGTAACTCGCGGGCGCGGAGGATCGTTCGGTCGCGGCAGTGGTGCTGGGCGCGGACGCAGCACAACTCGAGGCCGCGGTCGTGATGGGCGCGGCAGAGGTAGCAGTAATCAGCAGCGAACGGACAACCGACCAGTATGTCAAGTTTGTTACAAGAAGGGACACGCGGCTTCCGATTGCTGGCACAGGTTTGATCAGGATTATGTCCCCGACGAGAGACATGTTGCTGCGGCTACTCGAACGTACGGCGTAGATACCAATTGGTATCTAGATACAGTGCATCGACCATCTAACAGTGAATCGACAAGCTCCGTCCGGGAAAATACAAAGGAAAAGATCAGATTCATGCGGCAAACGGCCAAGGTATGGAGATTAAACACATTGGTCATTCTGTTATTTCTACCCCTAGTCGAAGTTTGCATCTAAAGAATATACTCCATGTGCCTAAAGTTAAGAAAAATCTTATTTCCGCTCGTCGTCTTGCCATGGATAATTCAGCTTTTCTTGAAGTTTACCCTGAATATTTCTTGATTAAGGATCAAGCCACGAGGAATACGATTCTTAAAGGAAGATGCCGACGAGGTCTTTATTTCCTTCCATCTTCACCAGCAAAGCAAGTTTTTTTGGTCAAGCCATCCTTCTCGAAGTGGCATAGCCGCTTGGGTCATCCATCTACTCCAGTTGTTACAAGAATCCTTAGCACAAATAATTTACCATGTCTTCCAGAATCCAATAAAGAGTCAATTTGTGATGCATGTCAAAAGGCTAAAAGCCATCAGCTGCCTTATCCTAGATCCTCAAGTGTATCTCATCATCCTTTGGATCTTATTTTTTCTGATGTTTGGGGTGCTGCACCTCCGTCTGTTAGTGGAAAAAAATATTATGTTAGCTTCATTGATGATTACAGTAAATTCACTTGGATTTATCTCCTTAAAAATAAATCTGAAGTGTTTGACAAGTTCCATGAATTCCAAAAGATGGTAGAGAGACTTTTTGATCGCAAAATTATAACTGTCCAAACTGACTGGGGAGGAGAGTATCAAAAGCTCAATTCTTTCTTTAATAAAATTGGCATCTCCCACCATGTTTCTTGTCCCTATGCTCATCAACAGAATGGGTCAGCTGAGAGAAAACATCGTCACATAGTGGAAGTAGGTCTAGCCTTGCTTGCGCATGCCTCTATGCCTCTCAAATTTTGGGATGAGGCCTTTCTTCCTGCCACATATATTATCAATCGCATCCCCAGTAAAGTTATCACTTTCAAACTCCATTAGATCGGTTGTTTAAACAAAAACCGGACTATACTTCTCTTCGTGTGTTTGGATGTGCATGTTGGCCGAATCTTCGTCCCTATAATACTTATAAACTCCAGTTCCGGTCAAAGCAATGTGTTTTCCTAGGTTTCAGTACAATTCATAAAGGTTTCAAATGTCTTGATCTTTCCTCAGGTCGAGTATATATTTCTAGGGATGTTACATTTGATGAAAATGTCTTTCCCTTTGCTCATATGCATTCCAATGCCGGTCCTCGTTTGCGATCTGAAATCCTGCTTCTTCCATCTGCTCTTATTCCTCCTAGCTATGATCAAAGGGGAGAATATCAGAATGATCATATGTTTAATTCTTCTAATGCTGCTAATCATCCTCATGAAGAAAATGCAGATGAAAACCATACAGGTACTCAAGGAAATGCAGTAGAAAATTCGACACAAGAATTCAACAACCAGTTTCGGAATCGGCGTTGCACTGCTACGTCATCCTCTCTGGAACCTGTGCATTGGATTGACGAAAATGCAGCGCCAACCAGCTCCCGTGGTGACATGCATGCGCCAATCAGACGGATCTCGCCAAAGTCATGCGTCAGGCAACCAGCGATGACACGCTGGTCCCGGCGAGAGATTGCTCCAGAGGACGGACAGCAGCGCCGCGGCCGCTGCTTGTCGCCCGAGCCCGGCCGCTTGTCATCTCGCGCCGGTCACTTGTCATCCACGGCTGAAGTCACGAGAGTTCCCACCGCCAAAGATGGAAACAGCAGCGCCGCATTGCAGTCATAATGACGCCGTGCGCCTCGCTCGGTAATGAACTGGGGAGACACATACACCCGGACGTGGACTCTTCAGATCTTCTCGTACAACCGGACCTCATACTCGCTGCGAAGTGGAATACGCAAAGAAAAGGTATATACGATGGTACAGCTTAGATATACCTATTTTACATCATCTGGTGAACCTCAAAGTGTAGATGAAGCATTAAGTGATAAACATTGGAAAGAAGCGATGGATGCAGAGTATATGGCCTTGATGAAAATAAAACTGGCATTTGGTTCCACCTCAACAAGGGAGAAATGTTGTTGATCTGTAAATGGGTTTATAAGATCAAAAGAAAGGCGCACGGAACCCTAGACAGGTACAAGGCACGACTTGTGGCAAAAGGATTTAAGCAAAGGTATGGTATAGACTATGAGGACACCTTTAGTCCTGTTGTTAAAGCTGTTACTATCAGAATGGTTTTGTCTATTGCTGTGTCTAGAGGATGGACCTCGCATGCCTAGACGCATAAAACGCATTTCTTCATGGAGTATTGGAAGAAGAGGTATACATGAGGCAACCTCCAGGGTATGAGAAATCTTCTTTACCTAACTATGTTTGTAAGCTAGATAAGGCTTTATACGGGTTAAAACAGGCCCCTAGAGCATGGTACTCAAGACTGAGCAATAAGCTACAAGAGCTGGGTTTTAAGGCTTCAAAGGCAGATACATCTCTATTTTTCTACAGTAAAGGAGGTGTTACTATCTTTGTGCTAATTTATGTTGATGATATTATTGTAGCTAGTTCTGTGCCTAGTGCAACCTCAGCTTTACTACAGGATCTTGGAAAAGAGTTTGCTCTAAAGGACCTTGGTGACCTACACTACTTCCTTGGCATTGAGGTAAGCAAAATACCCAATGGAATATTGTTAAGTCAAGAAAAATATACTTCTGATGTATTAAAGAGAGTAGGGATGAGTGATTGCAAACCAGTTACTACCCCTTTATCTACATCTGAAAAATTATCTGTTAATGAGGGTGATTTGCTTGGACCAAGTGATGCTACACAGTATAGAAGTGTTGTTGGAGCATTGCAATACTTAACCTTGACAAGACCAGATATTTCCTTTCCAGTAAATAAGGTGTGCCAGTTTCTACATGCTCCAACTACTGTACACTGGGCAGCAGTTAAGAGAATTTTAAGATATCTCAAGCACACTGTTAAACTAGGACTTAAAATCTGTAAGTCCTCATCCTTGCTTGTGAGTGGTTTTTCAGATGCAGATTGGGCAGGTAATCTTGATGATCGTCGGTCCACAGGAGGATATGCTGTATTTCTTGGTCCCAACCTCATATCATGGAGTGCAAAGAAGCAAGCAACTGTGTCACGCTCAAGTACAGAGGCTGAGTATAAAGCTCTAGCAAATGCAACAGCAGAGATTATGTGGATACAGACATTGCTACAAGAGCTTGGAATTCAAGCACCTCAAGCTGCAAAAATCTGGTGTGACAATATTGGAGCTAAGTACATGTCAGTCAATCCAGTGTTTCATGCTCGTACCAAACACATAGAAGTTGATTATCACTTTGTGAGAGAAAGGGTAGCCAGAAAGCTTCTTGAGATTGAATATATTTCTACTAAAGATCAAGTTGCTGATGGTTTCACCAAAGCTCTAGCTGTAAGACCATTTGAGATGTTTAAAAACAATCTAAATCTTGTAAGTTCAGATTGAGGGGGAGTGTTAGAGATATAGTTGTATCCGTGTAACAAACAGGGTTAGAGATAAACATAGCCGGTTATAGATAGAAAGTTTTGAGTCCGTTTCCTTGTATGATAGGTTAACCGGCCATGCAATCTCTAGCTATTTATTCCCTCCTGTAACATTGCCGGTATTTACCGAGATATGCAACACGAAGCCGCCTCACCGCAAGGCGTTTCAATCTAGCTTCCGCCCTCTGATTTTCACAATATACTCATCTTGTACTTATATAAAGGAGCACACACTGATTAATTAATCTCTAGTTGTTGCACACACTAGAGAATGATTTCATCAGTACAATAATATTCCTTCCTTATTGCATTTTATTTTATGCATCGATCGGTATTATACACCCCCACCGTACGGCCGGCGCGTAATACGTACTAGCTAGATGGATTGCCGTTTCTACTTTCATGTGCACACATATATGTACAGCCAACGGTGATTCATTCATCAATCATTTATTTGGAGTGAGTTGAAAGTTGAATTAACCTGAGTGGAAAGCTAAGCTAGCTTTTTCCCATATTAATTTGCATTGCTCGGCCCTACAAATTAGTAGTAAGTGGCACTATCTTTTCGATCTGTCATCCCTATCTCTCTCTCTCTCTCCCCCTCTGATTACAAAACAAAAACTATTGGCCAATCGATCGGGGGGCCGGGACAGCCAAAAGATTCTAGTGCTTTTGTCTCTACCGTTAGCATTAATGCTCGCTCATCCGAGAGCTACCTGCTGCTTTACACTGCACAGAAAGGCCTGATCAGTTAGTCGATTCTGATCTATGTATGTGCACACATCACATAAGAATGGAGGAAGGTATGTAGCTAGCTAGGGTGAACAATAACTCCTTAAATCTGAAATACTTAACGACACTGCTGACTGACTCCAGTCAAACTCTTAATTAGCTCTCGACAGGTAACATTTATCTAAACATTTTATTTTGTTCACATCATAATGATATTGTTTTATTATTTTTTCATAAAATACTTTAAATATACTATATGTAATATCATAACTTTTTACAAGTACTCCATATTTTTGTAAAAACTTATAGTCAAAATTAAACTTTGGAGATGGTGAGAAATTTTGAGAACAGACGGAGGGAGTACATATATGTATGCTAGCTCTTAATTAATTTGCACTTTGCAGCAGTATATATGTACGATTAGAAGGGAACAGAAATTAAGAACGCATGCATGTATCGATCGATCATCGGCACGCATATATATTATCATCGTATGGCCGGGTTCGTTTGCAAGGCGTGGATCGTCGACGTTAGTACACTAGTGTCCATAATGTATTTAGTGCATCTCGTACTCTCCATCCACTTTATCTAGCCACACTATTTGATCCATGATATGTGCATCCATTAATTGTGCATCGGCTTCTCAACTACAATCTTGATTGTGCTCATCGACCGTATATTTTATCGTATAGCAAATAATTATTTACTCCCCTCATTACGCGTCACGTAACGTACGTTGTACGACTGTTTATATGTGTACATATGCGGCATGTGATTTACTGTAACTTGTATCTGCCATAATTAAGCACGTATGGACGTATATTACTGCAAGCTAGCGTCGCCCTCGCTCTCATGAGCACACCTAATTTGCTGAGACGGAGTATATACTACTGTACGTGTAGTTAAGAATGATGCGAATACGTGCAGCTCGCAGCTCTAGCTAGCTCGCAGCTCTTATTTTCTGTTGAGCAATTATTGATTGAGATACACATGTACTCCTCCATTTCTGATCGATCCATCGGAAGTACCGAGTACATGCGTGCTTGACAGTAATCGATTGCATGCGACTTATTTTCATGCAAGGAATCATATATATCCTTGCTCCACACTGAAAATAGCTAGCTAGTACGTACTCTGAAAATTCCCAAGCTTGCAATGGGTCCGTCCTTCGCAAATTCTCGCTCGCTCTCTCTCTCTCTCTCTCTCTCTCTCTCTCTCTCTGTGTTGTGTGACGTGCGTCACTAACCTGATCATTCTTTCTCTTCTAGCTAGCTATATTCTTCCGTTAATATCCTTCACTTCCAGCTGCCTTGAATTCGATCATCCAACATGGTTTCAATTTACTTGTACTATAATTAATTAAGAAAGAGAGACAGGCCACCACAGGTATGTATACACTATCATGATTCATGCACCACCAACCATACATGTTCATGCATATATATAGATTGCATTAATTTGAGGGATAAATTGTAGCTAGCTAGCTGTAGCTGTGCACTCACATGCACCATATACATAGTACTACATGTCTAGCTAGCTTGTAAACAGCTAGGGACCCTCGCAGCAGTTTGCATCATTCTAGCTAGCTGCATGCATGCTGGGTGTCGATCATATATTCCATGCATGCTGATCTCTGCCCACAGGACAATTAGAAGCTTGCGTGCTTGGCTCTATCGATGATCGATCGCCTGCATGCAGGGGGCCTGGCCTGACCGAGAGTACTTGCGTGAGCGTGAGAGCACAGCAGCTAGCTGAGACCGGCCGGGAGATCAGAGCTTGGCATTGCAAGCATCGGAAAACTCTGAATTCTTGCTCTCGTAGCCGTTCGATCGTGCCTTGGGATTCCTGGGATTACCATCGGACGGAGTAACTTGTTGGGGGAGGGTCTCCACGCTACCTTAGGCCTACGACCACATCAAAGTGACGATATCAATTGGAAGGTCTATCCCAAGCCGAGTCTCAACCTCGACGAGGTCTGCAAGACCAACCTCAATGAGGTCCATAAGACTAATCTCGATGAGGTACATATGCAAGACCAACTCCGGAGGTGGTCCGGAGTTAACCCCGGGCGAGGTCCAGGGCCGACCCCAGAGTCCTGAACATGGCGGGACCCACGTGGGGGCAAAGGACGTCGTTGTGGGGGTGTCCCAGCCTCAAACGACTAGGCTTGCAGTAGGTCTAATAGTATAGGCCCAATAGTATAAAGAAATGTACCAACGTACCTCTACCTTTTGTAATTATAAAGGGGTAGAATGGAAATTATTCATCCTACCCCACTCATGTATATAAGTCCACGAGAGGAGTATGAAGGGGCTAGATCCACCCATTTTACACACAAGTTCTCTCTCCTATCGTTAGCTCTCTCTAGCTCTACCTCCTATGGAGAAAGAGGTACACTGTACCCACTGTTGTGCTCATGCTACAATAGGTGGCGCCGTTCGCGGGGACCGCACAAGAAGCTACACAAGGGAAGGCGCTAGAAAGCAACGACAACCAAGCGAAAGAGAAGTACGGCGGCAATGACCATCGAGTCCAGCACGCAGCGACCGGTGGTCAAAGGCCCACCACCCCATGGCAAAAACGCCCTGGCGCCACAGGCAGCAAGAGGTCAGCATCGACGCGAGAAGCTAGCTTCGACGCCAATATTGGCACGTCTGTCGTCGAAGCCACTAGCGCTGGCACCACCATTGACCGCGATGCCCATGCCGGCACGACCGTCAACCTCGATGCGTCGTCATCATGTCACCAGGGAGTTGGCCTCCGTGAGCAATGCCATATCCGAAGATTCTCGTCACCATCATCACGACACCAGGAAGTCACGACCACGATGGCGACCACCTCGTGGTCGTAGACACTCGTCCGATGGACGGACTGTGCGAATCAAGTCTTCGTCCCACTGCCGATTTTGTTGACGCTCGTCCGAAGGGTAGGGGATGGGCACGCTTCAAGTCCTTGACCCGCCACTGACTTCGTCGACGTCCGACCACTTCATCGGCATCTACAACCACGTAACGGTCAAGCTCCGCTGGACTTCGCCTGGTCTTCGTCGGACTTTGCACGATCTCCGTCAGACTCCGCGTGGATGTCACCTCCGCTAGACTTCTCATGGTCTTTACCAGATTTCGCATGATCTCCACTGGACTCCACATGGCCGTTGCATCTGTCGGACTTTGCATGGTCTTCACCGAACTTCGCACGATCTTAGCCAAAATTTGAGCGGCCTTCACCAGACTCCGCATGGTCTTCGTCAGAATCCGCATGGACGTCGCCTCCACCGGACTTCGTGCGGTCTTCATCGGACTCTGTATGGTCTTCGCCAAACTCCGCATGGACGTCACCTCTGCCGGACTTCGCGCGGCCTTCACCGGACTCCGCATGGTCTTTGCTGGACTTCGCCCGATCTTCACTAGACTCCATGTGGGTGTTGTCTCCGCTAGACTTCGTCCGATCTCCACTGGACTTTGCATGGATGTTGCCTCCATTGGACATAGTCTTCATCAAACTTTGCGTGATCTCCTATGGAGCCAGCCATCGCGCGCTGTGGCATCGCATGCACTGTGCATGTCGGGTGCGTGCCTTATCTATGAACATGATATGGTCATGACCTTTTGCCACCACCACTTCATGATCGTAGGCCCTTTCTACGATCATAGCATGGTCGTAAGCCTTGCCACAACCACTTCATAGTCGTAGCCCCTTTCCACGAGCATGCTATGGTTGTGTGTCTTGCCACGACCACTATGTGATTGTAAGCTTTTCTACGAACACGATACGATTGTGAGCTTGGCCATGATCACTTTGTGATAGTAGCCCTTTCTACAACCATGATATAGTCGTCAGCTTTGCCACGACCACTTCTTGGTCGTAGGCCCCCTTATATGAGTATGCTATGGTCGTGGTGTTGACACAACCACCGCATGATCATAAACTTTCTACGAACACAATAGGGTCGTCGGCTTTGTCATGAACACTTCGTGATTGTAGGCCCTTTCTATGAACATGATCTAGTTGTGCACCTTGCCACGACCTCTTCATGATCATAGCCAATCTCTTGACCATTCCCAGGTCGCTTGAGCCTAACACTGGGACCCTCGCATGTCCTGGGCAACTCTACAGAGTATAAAAAAATCCTACGACGGCCTCGTGCCCTGACATACTCTGCGGAGTATAAAGTGCTAAGAACTGAGCCATCCCTGCAACTCTACGGAGTATAAATAAAAATCGCATGGTGGCCTCATGCCCTAGCGTACTCTGCGTAGTGTAAAGCACCTAGAACTTAGCCGTCCCAGGCAACTCTATAGAGTATAAATAAAAAATCACACGGCAGCCTCGTGCCCTCATGTACTCTATGGAGTATAAAGTGGGCCTTATTTGTCTCGGTCAATTCTATGGAGTATAAATAAAAATCGCACGGCAGCCTCACCCCAGCGTACTCTATGGAGTATAAAGCACAGGGAACTTAGCCGTCCCAGGTAACTCTACAGACTTCGTCTAATCACCTCATGGTCATGACTTCACTCAACCACCTTGTGGTCGTAGGCGCCCATCTGACCACCTCGTGGTCAGGACGGACCGCACACATCAACATTTGATCTCGCCGCCACCTTCGTCGACGTCAAGTCCAAAGGATGGGGGACGGACCGCGCATGACAAGGTTTCATCTCACCGCCAACTTCATTGATGCCAAGTCCTGAGGGTAAATTTATAACTTCACTCGCATATTTCCTTTTTATAAATAAGACCCTTATAATATAAGAGGAGGGACTATTTGTAACCCTAAACACTCATAGTGAATACACGTGATTATTCGTGTGCTTCTCTTTGAGTCCCTTTATATTTTTAGCAATCTTCATATTGAACTAGCTATATGTGTTTTTAAATTTACTGTGTGGTTTCATATCATATAGATAGAACTAAGGATAGGCATCCCCACACGAGTATTGTCCCACGGAGGATTTTTTTTCCATAAGCATTCCTAGCTGGCTATTATGGGCCTGTTTGGGAGAGCTCCACCACTGAAAACGTGGATCTGGAGTAACAGCTCCACCATGGAGCAGCTCCACCATGGATCTGGGATCCCACCATGAAGTGTTTGGCTTGTACAGCAGCTCTAGATCCACGAAATTGAGGTTTTGGTGGGAATGGCCACTTTTGGTGGGATGGGGTGTGTAACCAGTGGCATTGGTGGGTAATTACCACACAACTCCACGGTGGAGCACCCCTTGAAGAGCTCCATGAAATCCATGGATCTGGCCCTCAGATCTAGGATTTTTGTGGATCCAGATTTCGCGGAGCTGGAGCGTTTGAGTAAAATTTCGTGGAGTCACTACTACAGAAAAGGCCATCGCGCACGGTTCAAAACGTCATCATAGACGGTTTTGTGAACCGCCCGAGTTTATGGGTCGATGATAATACGAGGTCATCACGCACGGTTTTGAGCAACCGCTCGTGATTTTAATATCACGACGGTTTTAACTAAAAACCGCTCGTGATATTAAATATCGCGCACGGTTCTTAACTAAAACCGCTCGTGATATTTATAAATCGCGAGCGGTTTTATTATAAAACCGTCATGATATTTCAGTATCACGCACGGTTTTATAATAAAAACCGCTCGTGATATTCCCTTCTACTCCTAAACCTATTTCGCTTATTGGCTAACCTCGAAATGCTAGCCATGCCCTCTCAAACAAGCGATCAACATGTATATGTATACATCCAATTCACATCTCAATTCATTTCACAAACATAAAACATCCATTTTTATTAAGATTAGAGCCTACCATTACAATATCCCAAAACAACGAGCAAGGTTACACAATAAGAACAATAGGTTACACAACAAGAACAGAGAAAGATTACAATATCCCAAAACAACAAGCAGGTTACACAACAAGAACAGAGAAAAAGCAAAGATCTTCTATGTCTTCTCGCCTCGATGCAACGCATGAGCTGGATGCCTTCTCGCCTCGCTAGTTGCTTCGCGGTGTCTTGTCTCCCGTAGACTTGTGCGTCGTCTGCAAGGAGGAGGAGAATAGTAAGGAGGAGGAGAATAGCAAGGGAGGATAGCAAGGAGGAGGATAGTAAGGAAGAAGATAGCAAGGAAGAGGAGACAGCTGGGTTTGGTTATATTTATAGGGGAGGAGAGGGAGGAGAGGCGGGAGTTCAAATTTTTGGCGCGGAACGGAGATTGGGTTGAGGAGGATCGACGGGCCCAATGTCGATATCACAGACGGTTCTATTGGCTAGAACCGTCAGTGATGAATGATATCATGCACGGTTCTATATATAGAACCGTCTATGAATTAGAGCACAGAATTTTATATACCGATGCAATATAAACAACTAGTATGAAAAATAAAATAGCAACGTTTTATGTAGCTTATATATACTCATTTGAAAGGTTTCGACGAGATCTACAACTCTGCAGTTGAAGCAAAATCCAAATTTCGAAAGGAAGACCAAGAAAAGGGCAAAACAGACACCAAAACTTGCGACGCAGGTTTAGGTCCAAAGATGGCCGATTTTCGGGTCTTGGATTTCGACTGGCGCAAGCAGGTCATTTTTTGGATCGGGCTCGTCGTTAGCTTTCCAACGAGTACAAGAACGCCGAAACGGACATCGTATGCAAAAGTTATGCCCGCTTTATCAAGGTGTCTCAAAACTTAATCATACTCGGACTTTAGCGGAAAATTTGAAATTTTGAGGATTGCAAGGCGGAACGTATCACGCACGGTTTTTATTATAAAACCGTCGTGATAATCTGGTTTCACAGACGGTTTTAAATAAAACCGCTCGTGATATTCCAGATATCACGCACGGTTTTTTATTAAAACCGCTCGTGATATTCGAGATCACGACGGTTTTATAATAAAACCGCTCGTGATAATCTGGATATCACTGACGGTTTTTATTTAAAACCGTCGTGATATTGGAATATCACAGACGGTTCAGCGGTAAGAACCGCTCATGATACTCTTTTTCCCGCCACAAATACCACGACGGCCTCCAAATTAAAACCGCTCAGTAATAGTACATCATCACGACGGTTTTACAAAACCGTCTGTGATTTAGCGTCTACTATTAGGCTTTCTGTAGTAGTGAGTGGAGTTGTTTTTCGTGAATCTGGAACTGATGGAGCTCTCCTAAACAGGCCCTATACTCCACCCTGCTTTAAATTAGTCTTAACTAGCTCACTTCACTGCCATCAACCCGACCCCCCTGCACATGCATTTTGCATATCTCGATCACTTCTGCTAGTGGAATGAATATAGTATATATAAATTCGTTTTCTAATAATCCTCTTGTGCGTATATTAGTTCTGCGAGATCAATCGATCTGTGTCATATCTCTATTTATATAACCATATACATATACATACATATGACACGGGGAGCTTGCAAGCAGTGCTTGTTATCATGTGAAATGAAGTTGACTAGTCGATCTTAATTCTTAAGGAAAGAATTACAGGTGTCGTCATGAGTATGAACAAGCTAGTCATCTCCGTGATTGGCCGGCTTGGCTACCAACCTAGCTAGTTAGCTACATCAGTCAACTAATTTTAATCAGCTACAGTACAATTTTAATCATGAGCCAGCTTATTTCAAGCCAACCGAACGACACCATATGCCTGAACCTGCGATTAAAATATATTCACAATTATATTCATTGTACCGCAAAATCAAGCACGTACTAATTCTTCAGTTCACACCGGCCGCTTTACTGATCGATTAGCAACCTGCAGGGTGTGGGAATAATAGTTCATTAACTAAATAAGCTTGGTAAGAAAGAGAAGAAATTAAACTAAAGGAAGATTAATATGGTGTCTGATGAACATAACTATATATATGAGGTCGTATGCATTAATATAATGCATGTAAGCATGAGATCGATGGACAGGACTGTACACGCAGTCAAATCGATGGCTGGTGGTATGCGGTACTAACTGTATCATCACACATGCACGCAACGCATAATCCTACGATCGATGCGTGCAATGTCATGAAACCTAGTACGTAGCTAGCTAATTATAAGTAAGGTCGATCGAGTGCTCGATCACACTTTGTACGTAAGCAAGGAGATGAGAGTGATGGAGTGCATGAAAGCTAGCTACAGCACAAATGGATAGAGACAAACTGAAACATCCAATTAAGCATCATATATATATATACTCCATATGCAAGGAGGGGACACACACACCTGACCACTTGTACCATTGCAGTGCAATGGAATAATAGAATGGAAGACCACCATCCCATTCGTGATCCAATGCGTGCTTGCTATAGCTAGTCCACATGTTTTCTTTTAAAAGAAGTGTCAAAAATTAATGGACTGTATAGTATGTGTACATATTTCTACTCCTCTTACTTGTATAATTAAGACTGTCTGTTAATTGATTGATTAAGTAGCTCGCTAGGGACCGTTATTGGTCTTACTTGTAGACTCAATTCGTCAACGCAAAGGTCAGCTCTTCCACACACACATATATACATACATACATATTTATATTCATATATACATAAACCATAAACAATTGGTGATATTTAATATATCTCATTCGCTTTAGAGATATAGAAAATCCCACAATATAATTCTTAAATCAGAAAAAATAAAATCGTAGAAATCCTTTCACTAATAAAGAGAAAAAGAGAAGATCTAAACCACTTATTTTGGTTGGGTCAGATTATAACATGGATTAATCATGCATAGATATTGCAATTATTATAGCTATATAATACAACTATATTTTCCAAAGGTGTTGAAGTACTTACATAACAAGTAAAATATATATGTTGCAATATAATTGCACGGGAATCCGCTAGTTTATTAGTAATTGATAAGCTAGATCTGTCGAGTACAAACATTGGACACAGCTAGGGACTGCACGAGACACAGTTGCTATCTGACGGTCCACCACACACCTTAATTAAGACCCGTGTGGGAAGCGGCATTTGACGGAAATTCCGCAAAATATATTTTTTTATTCCCTCTAACATTCTTATGAAATTCTTGTGCTCCAAACAAATTATTGAGCTTGTTTATTATTTCGAATCCAATTGTTGATTGAACAGTATATTAATGTGTGTATATGCGAGATGTGCTTATATATCCCTAAGGAAGGCCGGGGAAGCTCTTTGAGTATGTGACTAGCTATGGTGGCAAAAATCTTCGCAAAACTCTCCTAGCCAACAGACTGGACAGTCTGGTCTCGCCCTGCTGGAGTGTGTTCATCGCGAAAGGATACGTACGAGACAGTACTAAACCAGTGGCGGATGCAGGAATTTTGGAATGGGTGTTCAAAGTTGTAAAAAAAATTTCGGTGACATACAGGATACATTAATGTGTTTTGTAGTAGTTTTTGAAAGGGATGATTCATCAGGTTTTACATTGTAGATGTAAAAAAAACCCTATATTACACTGATTTTTCGCTGCCACTAGTTGATTGGAGGTTCAACCACCTGCTTTGGTGGCTGAGGGATTGCAATAGGTGGCTTAGTGGCTTATCATATGGGGATTTTACATCAACATCCTCAACGGAGATGTCATGATTGTAGATTTCAGATTATCTTTTTTCTTCAGAAGTGAATTATGCACATAATCAAATGACTACTCAGCAGACAACAAGAACATTCATTTGCATTTATGGATTTTTTTAAATCGATATCTATGTCTAGCTAAAGGAAATGTAATTTATGCTTACTCATTGTAGTAATTTCTAGCTCCTAATCAAATCACATGAAGTTAGGCATTGAGATAATAGTTCGCATCCAACTGTTGACAACTGCAAATATCTGTATGTTCTTCCATAAATTCAGAAGTTGACAATTGACCTGGACTACTGGAGTAACTTTTGTTCACAAGTACCTTAGTTATTAAATTTAGCAAACATCTATGCACACCAAATTCTTCACATCTAACATGGGAAGGAGCAATTATGTAGTCAATAGCTGATTTGCTGTTCTATGAATCAATGAATGTGCTAATGTTGTTGTCCTAATAATGTAAAGGAGGAAGCATATAGGGGTTAACACTCTTGATTTGTATTTAGGGATGATAAAATGGTCCGAACTTCATTGTTGGCACCAAATGTTAGTTTTTTTAGTGGAGTGTCAATCAGTTAAAACAGACTGGAGATACGACATTGTTGCCCACTACTCACCGCGGTCACCGGAGCAGCGGAGCCGGAGCTGACGCCAGTGGCGGCGGAGTTGAGGATCTGGTCGCGCGCGGTGCCGGGCTGCCGGCGGCGCGGCGCGGAGGGCGGAGGGGAGCACCGAGCGGCGGAGTTGAGGGCTTGAGGCCGACCGCCGAGAGCCCAGATCTGGCGCTCGGCGGTCGCGCGCGGTGCCGGCGGGCGGCGGGCGGCGAGGGCCGGAGCGGAGGCGAGCTTTGGGGGGCCGGCGGCACCAGGGTCCAGGGGGCAGGCCGGCAGCGGTGGATCTACAGAGCTTCATCGGCGCGCCCGCTCGCAGCTCGCCCTCGCAAGTAGGGTTACGCTCGGCCGCTCGGGTGGTCGGGTCTCGCTTCTCGGTCGCGCGCAGCCGCCAGCAGCTGGTTTCTACGCGGCCGCGCCGTAAATGGGCTGGCGTCCGAATGGGCCACAACCAGGCGGGAGTGCGGGACCGCGCGAGGCCGCGAGTTGAGGCCCAGCCGAACCGCGGACGTCGGGCTGGCCGAAGGAGGCTGAACATATACTGATTTTTGAACCTTTTATATATGTATACATGTATTATACCTCACATATACTAGATGTTTTGTCAAAAAATTTGGGTGTTCAGCTGAACACCCATGAACCACTGTAGATCCGCCCCTGTACTAAACTTCCTCTATACGCATGCAGAACATGGTGAGAGAGCTCCACAGAAGCACGCATGACACCAGAGCTGCTGTGTTTCTCCGGCCCTCAGATGGATTAGTTAGAAGCCCTTGAAGCGATAGATAGGCTTCGGAGCCCACTGCTTCTGTTTGGTCCTGCATCCTCAAAAACGCTCCTCGACGGAGTACTGCTGGTCAAAAGATGAGGCGTACGTGCGACAAGGAGACCCACCCCTTGTCACCTGTGCTCTTCATCCTAGCTAGCAATTGATCATGTATGTACCCACTGCGAAAGATTCTCGACTTGGCCTGCTAGTGACACACCATGCATGGTCTGCTCACCCCCCAAACAACAGAGCTGCTACTATGCGGCGATCTTCATCGATCCACGTTAAAAGAAGAAGAAGAAGAAGAAGAAGAAGAAGAAGAAGAAGAAGAAGAAGAAGAGGAGGAGGAGATTGTTCTGTCCATCAGATCGATCTTACTTGCCTTGGGACAAGCAAGGTCTAGCCACCAGCTTCACCCGATCGATCCACTGAGAAAACCTGGACGACCTTGACTCCCTCCCTCCTGTCCCCTTCCCTGGGGAGCAAAAAGGTTTCCGCAAGCTCAAAAAAGTCCATCGAAAAAATAGGAGCAAGACTGCTGTGCTGGGTTGGAAAGGGAGGGAGGCTCCTCTCCCTAGCTGGGAGCTAGACAGACTAATTTGGTCAACTCAGTTCTATCCCAGCCTACCATTTGACAATCTTCCCGCTTGCCCAATGGGCTAAGAAAAAGTTAGACAAGATTGGAAGGTCCTTTCTTTGGAAAGGAAGAGAGGATACAAATGGGTCGGCACGGCCGATCCCTGCGATGACACTGGCAGACACCTATGCAACATGTCAACACAAGTAACGACGATTGGGAAGGCCAATTTCTGGCACAGTAGATGGCTTGAAGGAGAAGCCCCAAAAAACTTTGCACCCAACTAGAAGAACAACAACTGGATCAGGGCCTTCAGAGAGAGGATGACTAATGCCACACAACTACAAGAATTCGTATCCCCGTGGATGAGACTTCAACCGATCCATCTCTGTTGGCACTCAATATTTCATAAATACCGACTCTGCATTCTCCATATTTATATTCTGATAATGCCAAGTATATGATTTTGATGAACCATGTGGAGGTGACCACATGTGAGTGATGAGTAATTGACAGTTGTTTAGGTCAGTCGAGTTTGGTTTGGGTGGTTCGGACCCTGACGTTGCGTGGTGCAACGGGCTCGGTCGGACTGTGGTCAAACTTGGTCATATGGGATTAGGACGCTGATTCTTTGATTTGACAGGTTTGGACTTCGTCATGGTAAGTATGATGTTGATTATGCTTTCATGTATCGAGCGGTGCTATTTGACGTGTTTTCTTGTCTGTGTGGCTGCAGGACGTCGAGTGGAGTCGTGGTGAGACACGGTGGACCGGACTAGGTGCAGGTGGCGCTGAGGTCAGAACGGTCGGGATGTGTCGAAGACGACGTGGACTCGAGGTGGTTGCGAGGCGTGCGAGACAAGGAGCGCGGAAGTTTCCCGGAAGGTGCAGAGGGGCGAATCGGGAATTTCGCAAGACTGCACAAGCGGGAGCGGGCTCCGTTGGAAATAGCGGGCGTAACGGGGCGGAGACCTGTTAGCCGTAGGCTATAAATAGGTGGAGAGGGCTGCATGCCCACTTGAGCATTTTGGATGGAATTAGGGTTAGCTCTAGTCAAAAGAGGCTTTAGGAGGTGGTTTTCCTTTAGTCTTTAGTGGTTGGAGAGGCAGGGTGTGCTCCCTGTTGTCCTCTACGATGGTTTCTAGGTGTGAGTCTTAGTGGGTGTTCTTCCTCCCTCCATGGATGAGTGTGTGTTCTTGAGTTGGGAGAGTGAGGAGATGGATTGAGAGTCTTGTATCCATATCCTTGTCCTAATGTCCATGCGTATCGGGACTCCTATGTATTCCTTATGATTCAATGAATGAAATCTGGAGTTTTGGTTTCAGTTCGTAGCCTTTGTTCTTCTTTTCCCTCTGTGCAAGATTTCTTGATTTTCATGGTTTTGAGTTCTTGCTTGCTGGAGAGTGCCAAAATGAGTTGCTATAACATGGGTGATGCTCAAAAGCCATTTGACTATTTAATCCCAAGAGCAAACCGAGTTTGATTCTCAGATTTCAGTTTTGGTCTCCTCTGTTCTTCATTTCTCTTTTCTAGGGTTTGGTGCATCTTTTGATTTCCTTTGTGTGATGGCATGATATTTGGTCTTGAGTGTCCAAGGGCTATTTCCAACATATCTGCAAAGTCTCATTGCCAAGGGATCAAAGATGGAGGAGTAATTTGACTTTTGGTGTTAGCTCTGAGTAGTTTTCAGTCCTAGAGTAAAATCTGAAATTTCTGATTTTATCTTGTTTGAGCTTGCTATTTGAGGCCTCTGTGATAATTGAAATATATATGTGATCCTTTGGCCAAAGGAAAATAGCCAGACCTCTCTGTTTGTCCAAATTTTCAAAGGTTTAGTAATTAAGGTTTTTCATTTTTTCGGTTCAGGCTGCTCTCTGAACCTGCTGTCTTCCCCTTGCTGCAATAGGAGGTTACGGTCAGCAGGAAGGTTTGGTAGCAAAGAAATTTTCCGTAGACTATTCCATGCTTCACAGCTGCATCTAGTCTCTTCTTTGCTATCCATCTTGATTCTTGGATGATTTCCTGGCCGCATCTATTTGGCTTTGCCTTGCAGTTTTTCTTTGCCGAGAATCTGACTCAATATGCTATTGGTCATTTGAGTTCTTAGTCTTTTTCTTGGCTGCAGCGTGATCACTCCCTTTTGGTGCTTCTTTTTATTCTTTTTCCTGATCTTTGAAGATTTTGCATGCAGATCAAACAGCGATTTTTTCAGTTGAAATTTTTACTGGATGATCTCTGATTTATGGTGAATTTTTTGGTATCGCATGCGTCCCAGATTTCAGCAAAATTAATTTTAAGTTTTCTGTGAGTTGCGTTGTTTTGCATCTTTTGAAAAATCAGTGTTCAATTTCTCAGGGGCGATTTTGAAGCGAGCGACATTCACCCTCTCTGTCTCCATTTCGGTCCTACAGATTTATTTGCGTTAACTACCTCGACGAAAGACGTTTTCTTTTTGGAATATTGTTTTGCAGAAACGCAATGAAAACTACTCAAAATCACACCAGAGAAGCGAGGATCAATTTTTGGAACATAAAAGAACCTTCTGGAGTAGTTTGCAACTAAGCCGCATGCACCAGCTAGGGCTGGTCGCACGGCGGAGCCTGTCGACACCTCGGGTGGTGCCACCCCCGGTCTTCTCCGATTGCGAGCTTTGATTCCAGAAGATTTTGTGAGTTATCTAGATTTATGGATCAGTAATAACGTAAGGTTATTATAGATGATTTTTGAATCGTCCGTGATATAGATTATCACAGACGGTTATTAACTCAGAACTATCTGTGATAGTTGACTATCACAGATGATTTATAAATAAAACTGTTAGTGATAGTTAATATATCACAGACAATTTGTAGATGAAACCGTTTGCGATAGCTCATGTATCACAAACAGTTTATAGATAAAATCGTCTGTGATAGATTATGTATCATCACAGACGGTTCATGCTACATATAAAATCAATACATTTACACTAAATATTCCCTGATAGTAAGTGTGCAAATCCATCACCGAAGTCAATTATCATAAATCAATTACTTGACAAGGAAATAAGTAGCACATTTATATCTACATATACCTAAATCATTAGCCTAGGATATGCCAAAAACAACATATAATTGTGATCTGCCAAAAACAACATCTATCTAGAAATTCACTCATAATCTTTTTTTATCTTTAGCAGCTCAAAAATCACATAGAAGTGACTTGGGCAAACGCTGAATGATCGAAACAAGAATGCATCTACCTATGCCAACCAAATTTGTTCTAGCTATAGACGGCCAGTTGGACTATAGTGTTGGGGGTTAGCTGTAGGGATGCAGAGCCCAGCATCAAAGTACGCGGCGAATACCACGGTCTTCGACTCCATCGGTTGGGACTCCATTTTGTCGACGGTAGGCAAGCGAACCGCCTCGTGTGCTAAGATCTTCCCGTTGCGCACCAGCGACCGAATTAGCTCTTCGGTAGCCAGAGCCAGCCCTAGCACGTTCATGCAGATGTCATTCACCTTCTTCGCCACCTTCCACTGCTTGTTGGCGGTCGATGCGTCGTGCGCCAGTAGCTTGTACTCCACCTCGGTTGCCGATAAGCTCCCACGACCGAATGATCTACCACGGCTAGAGGAAGCACTGGCACCACTACGCTGAGAACGTTGGTCACCGCCATGAGCCATCCTAGTGGATTGACAGAGCGGCTGTGGCACGTGCGCTTGGAGCATGGGGCAAGGTGCACAGGCTGCTAAGGCGGCAGCTATAGGAAATGCTAACGACGATGGCACCAACCAATGCGCAGAGAGAGAGGGAAGGAAGAGGAGCAGCTAGTGGGTCACTTCGACAAGCACACTGGATTTAAAGGCGCACAACTTTTTTGGCCATGTCCTGGGAACTACCGAAGCGCGAAACGACACCACACGACGCGCCAACCGGGGGCACACACGTGTCCTCTACTATAGCACTGGCAGATGACCGTAGTCGCCGTGAGTCGGGCCATAGGCCCATTATCCAACAAGCCGAAGGGACGAAGGGGCCAAAAGGCCTGGCGAAATGGTTTTGACCTGCAAAAGACGAAGCTCTTTACCATGAGAGGCTATTGTTATAGGGGTAGCCCCCACCTAGATCCATTCAGCCTACTGGGTTATTATCCCTGGCATAGTACTACACTATAGAGTTATTATTATAATCAAGCCTTATAGCAATATATATATAGGCAGTCTGGGCAAAGGAAAGATCCAGTCTAATTTATTCCTCATACTCACTCTACTAGTCCCTTTTTCTACTATTAGTCCGTAGCCACAACACTTTGCATTGTCTGTGATGAGAGAACCTATTTTTTCATTTTTAAATTTTATTATACCGAAAAAACTTACAACTGCCATAGTAAAAGAAGAGCCTCAAGCGGCGTCAAATTAATAAGCCCAAAAACCAAAAGTATAAGTCTAAATGAGCACCCCACTCCAAGATCCATAGATTGATCATGTGTGTGTGTATAGCTTCCAATGCAAGAACCTCCATATATCATCATATCGTAGATTAACTTACAAGCGAGCTGCTGCTGCTGCTGCTGCTGCTTCTTAAATAAACTTCTTTTGAGAAAGGAACTTGCAAGCTAGCTAGGCAAACTTACAAGCTAATCTAGGCAAACTTACACGTGTTGGACTTGTCTGGAAGAATTGAACTTGAAGCATGCATGCATGCATCAATGAGCAGACTCCAAAGATATGATGAGCCGTCGATCAAGCTAGCTAGATCCACTTAATGGGCCGGCCGGCTGTTAATTTTTGGTTTTTCCTCTTTCTTTTCTAGCCATCCTGAAACTCGATCACTGCTCGCGCGAGTCGGCCCCAAAGAAATTAAACGGGAGCAGCACGTACTTAGGGAGGCTACGGATCATTCCAAGAAAATATGCGTAAGGGAGGGTACAGATTCTCAGTTTCTCACCAGTCCATATATGTAGATGAAAGTCGATGAGTAATTCCCAGACTTGGTGTAGAGAACACGGTGATGATAGTCATGGAATTCAGAACTGTTCATGAGAAATATGCGTGGTCATGTACTAGGTCATATACAAGTACCGAGTGGACATCTAGGAGCACAGCTATATATATAGAAGCTCACTTACCCGCCACGCTACACTGGCAAGAAATTCGATGGGCTCCATGGGAAGTGATACCCACTCTGAGCCTCGACTGTCTCCAATGTTAGCTTCACCTCAGGATCACGGCAACAGACGACGGACGAACGAGCTCAGTTTTGCCGAACAGGGAACAGTACTCGCCGGCAAAACTTAAACCCGCTGAAATCTCCAAACAGAGAACACGAGGCAATGTTTTGGTGGTGCAAATCACACAGCACCTTTTCGGGGTTTACTCCTTTATATAAGAATTACAAATATCCTACTTCCACTCTTACACGGGATCAAAATCAAAAACGGAAATAAAACTGAAACCGAACGAAAACAGAGAAATTTGTTTCCGGTCGGACCGGAAACTCTACTGCGGTCAGACCGCTCTTGCCATGGCGGTCAGACCGGCGCTATGCCAGCGGTCAGACCGGCCTCAAACCAGTTTAACACAAACATCCAAGACCCTCAAGGCCATCCACACCCACAGAGCGAAGTAACTGATGAGGGCCGGCGACAGCAGGACCGGCTACTGTGGCGAAGCCCAGGAATAGAATCTCAGCAGGGTGGGCGTATTCAGATGTTAGGCCGAAGGGCGTAGCATATCTGCTTAGAATACACCATGATGGATGTTAAAAATGTCATAGCTCAATGATGTAAAAAAAAATATGTTAACTTGGAGATATCAATGCCACCGACTCATGGTGGACGCTGTGAATATGCTGGTACAACCATTTGGTATGCAGTGCCCTGTGCCCCCAGTAGAATATGAAATCCTCGAGCAGAAAAAAGAAAAGAACCTGAGAAACAACCACTGTCCTGCAAGCATGTATATAACCAGAGAGTTAAATTGTTGCCATCATCCATTTGCATCGTATTCGATCGTTGTCTAGCATGTTGCATCTGTACTTGCATGCTACTATCAATTGCAACAGAAGGATTGGAATACCAGTGTGGCAGTGGAAGACTGCTCCTCAGGCCCATGAATTTGAAGGTGCGGTATGATAAAATCATGAGAGGGAGATTCACGCAGACATGGTAGAGAATGAGACGCAGGACACATCGGTTCTGGTAATCGGGTGTAGTACTCTTTTTCTGCAAATAGATTGCATCACAAGATCAGAAAACTTTTTCAGTAAGGGAGATAAGGACAAGACCAAAACCATGTCATGAAGGGAGAACTTAAACATGAAGCTAGATCGTCAGTGGTTCTCGTACATGCCAACCTCTGTTCTTTTTTTTTTTTAAAAAAAAGAAAATTCCTAATTGTTCCCAAGACATATTTCAAGTGTATTGCTTTTATGCATGGTAGTCAACAGAAGCCAGGGGTCGGATGCTATCGTCAGTACAGGTAATGAATGTTTCGATAAAATTGAAGGCAGGAGGGGGAGATTTGTGTACCAGTTATGTAGCTAACTGGGTGTGTATGCGCGGTGGCACGCCGCGCAGGCTAGTTTGTATAAACAGTTGAGTAATTAATGTATGTAGGTAGCTTCATCGATAATATTTTGATGTGCATTGGTATGTTCGATGTGTTTGTTTGTGGTATATGTTTTTGTGATGCATGTGTTTTATCAAGTATGGATTATAGAGTATAACGATTTTTTTGTAAAGTTTATGTATGTAACTGAATTATATTAGTTTTATTTGCTTGTGAGAATCTAGAAGAGAATAATTTTTGTTTTATTTGTAGAACAAACTGTGTTAGTCATCAGTATAGTTTGGTGAAGGCATTGTATGTAGTAGATGAATCTAATGGTGGTGCATATGTATATCCTTTTGGGATGTAAGCTGTAATTCGTATTGGTATAGGAAGAATGGAATACTGAAATTGGTTTGTCTGTGATGGCAAGCAGAATAGTCTGAATAGTGTGGGGTTGTAGTAATTGCCAAGAAGGGAAAAATATGTAAGTAAAATCAGAAGGTTAAAGTAACACATACAGGTGTGCGGAAAATGGTATATGTTTTGGACGATGAGGAAAGCAAAGGATTTGAACAGCAGGGCATGTTAGAATAAGTTCACATTAACTAATACAGGGTAAGTTCTAATAGAGTGGTACGTATTTAGTAACAATAGTTTTTGTTACAGCCTTTACGACTGCTCCCAAGACTTTACGACCACCTTGTAGCCGCTACGACCACCTCCTGCGGTCGCATGACCATGTTGAAGAGGCTACGATCACCTCCTGAGTCGTTACAACCGCTCTGCTGGTTCACCGACCACGCTAACAGTCGTTACGACCACACTGTGACCCCTCCAATCACTCCTCGTTGCTCCAATCATGTAGTCATAACTTCAGCTAAAGTTACAATCATGTTCACCACTCCTTTACGACCACGTCTGCTGCTCCTGCGGACACCTTCGCTCGATTGCAGTGGTCATATGCGACCACGTCTTCAGCACCTGTGGACACCTTCGCTCTATTCGCCGTTGTGGTCGTAACTCCGTTTACGACCACATCCTCTGCTCTGTGACCGTGGTCGTAACTCCTTTATGACCACACCAGCTGCTCCTATGGACTTCTCCGCTCGATCGTCGTGGTCGTAACTCCTTTACGACCACGTCTGCAATCCTCTGCTCGCCGTGGTCGTAAGTTGTTTACGACCATGTCTGAGAACACATAATGAACTCGATATTCTTCCGTGGAGTTAAACCGCTCATTCTTTTCTTTATTCCTCTATACTCGATTACACCAATTGCCTTTGATCACACCGATTAACACCACTACGATCACACCAATCGCTTCTGACCACACCAGTCACATTCGACCACATCGGTCGTCTTCTTCTCTGTGATCTCATCGACCGCTTGCGACACGCTGGTCTCCTCCACTGTGATCACACCGATCGCCTCTAACCACACCGATCGTCTTCTTCTCTACGATCTCGCTGACCGCCTGCAACCACGTCGGTCGCCCTCTGCTCGGCACCTCCTCTCGACTGCATCGTGTCAACCTGATGAATCCCTCTCGGTACAATGGCTCTGCATTTTATATGCGGCTATACGACTATGAAGCGGACTCGACTACGATTCAAACTCCAACTACGACTATGACACCAGCTCCGACTACGACAAAGTCGTACTCGTACACGACTTAAACTCGGACACAGACTTCCGACTTTGTTACAACCACGACTTCCGACTTGACTACGATTTACGACTTTGACCTCTAAACTGAAAACAAGATTACAAACTCTAACAGTTTTGTTGGTAGGTAGAGCATGGCTGGTCACAGCCTGTACAACAAAATGTTTATGGCTGGTAGACATAAGTTTTGGTACCACGGAACCCATGAAGACACTCACAAGGAACTTATTCTAAAGAGGAACATAGTTAAACCTTAGAAGGTAATAGTAGGAAGAAGAATACAGTAACGGAATGTGAATGATGTAGTAAATAAAAGAGTAGGAGTCATGCACGAGTAGATGAATCAAACAGACATCAAAAGTAATAAGACATATGAAATAAGTAACTCTGATACGAAATGGTTTTGGAGAAACCGATCACTGAAATAAGCAGTTATCTAACAGAGTAGGTAAGAGTGTAGTAACTAACCGTAACCATACAGGAATGCGGTAAAGAAATTCGTATTTCAGCACAATGTAGTAATCAGATCATAATCGATGAAGAGGGTGTTCACACGAACAACATAGGTAAGAAGGCGTAAAAAAAATGTAGGTAAGAAAGTAAGAACTAGTGCAGGCATTGCACAAACTGGCACACACTAAAAAATCAAATTCACAAGCGCAATGAAATAACCATTCATAAACCATGAGCAAACTAGGAACTCATAAAGGCACTCAGGAGGGACTTATTTCAAAGAGGAACGTAATCAAAACTCGTTTTCGACATTCCTATCTTTCTTGTACCATACTTGAGTTCACTGTCTCACCCGGTATCCTCGATCGTTCTGAGTCTCAACTCCTCCATGAGCCTAGCCCCGATCCTTACTGTTGACCACAATTGACACCAAGCGACCCCGCACATGCAAAGACAAAGAAATCGTTTTAGACACAAGTTCTTTACAACTTGAGCTACATTAGTCAAGTCATACATCATACACCCTTAATCCATGACTCAAGTCCCTAAAACTCTATTTTTTTGAGAAGATTGGAAGTATCGCACTTACTATACCGGTACTTCCGCTATGCGGTACTGCTGCTCCCCAAAGCGGTACTTTCACACATTGAAAACCTCATATGGATCTCTCTGGAAAAAGCATATGGCAACTCAACCTGATACTTATGCCGAGCGGTACTACCGCACTTATTCCTGCGATACTTCCATAAAGCGAAACTACCGCACTAATACCTATGGTACTTCCAATTTTTCTAACATTTCCATAAAATAGTTTAAATCAAATTCAATCATTATAAAACCAATTGAGCACTTAACAAATATTGCAATGGTTTATCATAACAATATCATGGATATTTTTCATATGGTCCTTTAGAAAGGATGCCGGAGAGGAAGAAGACGGCCTCATGGAGGACGAAGATGCCGACGGAGGCGAGCTGGAACTCGGTGAAGTGGGTGGGGAGGTCGTGGTACATGGGTAAATGAAGAAGAAATTAACCACGAAAGAATCAATCAATCCGTTGAGGGTGGGTGGGTGAGTTGCTGACCTCCCATGCGGATTCGAGAGGGGACGTCGACATTGCTGGGCTGGGAATGCGCAGCGACTGACTGAATGACTGGGGATGGTGGACGGTGCAGCGCGCGGTTGGTTGTGTTGAGATGGCGAGAGTCAGGCAGAGCGCTCGCCTTTGTTCTTCTTCTTCTTCTTGGATTTGATGCCATGCATCACAATCACGTCCTCCGCCCTTGCAAACCCGTCACTGGGTAATATTACGCGCGTTCGTTTGTACTGGGAATAAGGCAAAACAAACTGCCAAGAAAGATTCATTCCATCCGTGCACGGCACTGCAATTCGGTCCAAAGAAACGCACCAAAATGAACCAGCTAGCTTCGGTACTGCTTGATTGCACTGAACAAATGAGAACATACCCTAACACCGCCGTTTCCTCTTCCTAGCACTGCTGCATTGCTTGCTGCAAGACACCTGCTACTGCTGCTGGGAGATTTGATGATTTGCCACATATTACATTGCGTTTGATAAAATGCCCTACGATGTGTCACTTACATGCGGGTTCATCTTACATTGCGTTTGATAAAATGCCCTGCGATGTGTCACTTACATGCGGGTCCTGGACCCACATGTAAGTGAAACATCATAGGGTATTTTATCAAACTCACATGAAAGATGTGGTAAATTATCAAATATTTCATGCATGGATGGATGGATGCACACTTTCATACCAGCATGATGCTTAGGGGGGGTCATACTGAAATTCAAGCAGAGAAGAACCCGAAATATTTTTTATGGGGTATATGTGCAATTCCCCCGAAATAGGGGAAATTGTACATATATCCCATAGTTAGTAGGCACTTGTAAGTTTTTTACTTACAAGTGCCTACTAACCATAGTTAGGGGAAATAGGCATTTAATGGACAACTTTGTAAATATTTTTTACTGCATTTCCCCCGAAATATTTTTTATGGGGTATATGTGCAATTCCCCCGAAATACCAAGGGGACCAGAAAGAAGAAATTTTTGTACGGATAACCCATTTTTTATTCGAAAATACAGAAATATACCCGCGACAAAAATTTTTACACAAATAGGCTCGAGTCGCCAAACCATTGGGCGATTTACGCTTGTCGCCCCACCAAAACGCGACTTAAAAAGAATCTGGTAACCGTTGGGCGATTAAATGCAATCGCCACCCCGTTAAGCGATTCAATTGAATCGCCCCGCTCGGCGACATACGGAAGAGTCGCCCAACGGGGCGATCATGATGTGAAACAAACTGACGGCCGAGCCCTTTTTTTCTTCTTCCCCACGCTGCTCATGAGCCAATCACTCTCTCCACCGCGCGAGAAGACAGAGCAGAAGAGAGGAAGGAAGAGGAGGAGAGGGGAAGAAGAGAAGGAGAGGGAGAGGAGAGGGAAGAAGAGAAGGAGAGGGGGAGGAGAGGGAGAGGAGGAGAAGCCGCGGGATCTGCAGGTATTTTTCTAATTTTAGAAAATTAGTTTAGATAAATTTAGTTTAGAAAATCTAGTGTAGATATTTAGTTTACAAATTTAGTTTAGATATTTAGTTTAGAAAATTAGCTTAGATATTTAGTTTAGAAAATCTAGTTTAGAACATTAAATTTAGAAATGTAGATGCAGTTTACAAATTTAGATGTACAAATTTAAATGTAGAGAAATATAGTTTTTTGTACAATATTTGTAATGCATTATTGTGGAAAATTTAATTTAGAAAATTTGTTTAGATAAATTTAGTTTAGAAAATGTAGTGTAGAGTGTAGATATTTAGTTTAGAAAATGTAGTTTAGAGTGTAGATATTTAGAAAATTTCATTCAATGTACAAATGTAGATGCAGTTTACAAAATTGAAATGAAGAAAATTTAAATGTAGAAAATTGTTGTGTCGAAATTTTGTATACTATTTTTCATGTATTATTGTAGAAAATGTAGTGTACGAATTTACATTTAGATAATTTTACGCTTATGGCGGGTGATTGGCGGTACACGCCGTTGGACGAGCACTTGGACCGCGTGCACCGCGCTTCCGTCGTCTTGCGCCGCCACCGGGAGCACGGACGAGTCGATCGAGCCGGAGTGGTCCGACACGCACACCTCGTGTGGCACGGGACTCGACCCCGTTGGATCGCTAGGTTTGCACTACGCCAACGCTTTAGTATTACCGTAAAAATATTTAATGCGACCTTCACTTTATTTGCAGTGCGCGGATGCCGGACTTCTCCTCTTGCTCGGATGGTGCAGGCCACGGATGAGGACGGAGGTGCCTTGGCCGGGAGGGACGAGGCGCGTGGAGCGATCACGACGCTTCCGCTCGACCGTTCCTCGCCGACGGCTTTGGTGGACCGTTGGCGGCCGAGACGCACACTTTCCATCTACCGGTGGGGAGATGGCGCGACCTGCAGGGCGTGTCCGTACTACTTGGCCTTCCGGTCGCGGAGACGCCGCCTTCCTACCGGAGGCTCCGCCGAGTGGCGCGAGGACCTCTCGGCGATTCCGGGGTCCTTCCACCGCCGATCAGCACCACATCTTCGACGAGAGGCGTAAGCATGGACCTACGCCGAGGTGGTCGCATCAAGACGTGCGTGGTGTTTCAAGTCGATCGCGTCTTGAAACTCTTATTTGTGCAATTACATACTAATAAAAACTTGTTCGCATTCGGTTGAGCGCATGGTTGCGAATGCCGACGATTTCGGTCGCGCCACCGGAGGCTTACTTGTCGTGGTTGTTTGGTTGGGTGCTCTTCACCACCACCACGGCAACACCGCTGACGCGCCTTATCGCTTATGCGAGGGCGATTGCGGGCGGCGAGGTCGCCCGATCAGTGAGATCGGCCGCGCTTGCCGCGACGCATCGCGGCTGTCGCGATGCGTGCCACGAGGATTAAAGCGAACTCGATCCTCACGGATGTCCCCGCTGCTGCGCTTGTGGTCGTTGAGTGCTTGATCTCGGACGACTGTACTAGACGACATGGGTCCCTACGGCCGAGATGTACGCTGGAGAGACATCGACCGCCGACGATGGGTTCTATTTGGTGTCGTCGACGAGTGAGTTTTATTTTATCGTAGTCAACTTTTTAACGATCGTCGTACTAAAATAATTTGTCTTTCTTGCAGGTACAGTTCACGCGCGTGCGAGTCACGCGGCGTACCACCCTTCGTGGAGCGGTTGGACGCCTCGCAGACTCGACCGCTGCTGGGAGCCTTACGCACCGGAGGCGATGCGGTGCCCGTGCTCTGACGGGCTGTGCACCGCGGTCGGGCGTGACCAGGCTTTCTGGCTGACCCGCCGGAAGCTCGTGTACGGCATCTACGTGGAGGACTACGCACCGCAGCGAGTCATGCGGCGATTTGGTCGCGGCAGCACTTCTGTACATCGGGCCGCCGATTCCGCCCCGCGTGCACGCGTGAGTGATCGCTCCTGATATTTTTGTACGTACTTACTATTGTGATCGCAAGTACTTACATTACGTAATGGTTCCATAAACAGGCACACCACGAAGGGCGTCAAGAAAGGCACAGATCGTCCAGAGGATGCACCGGATTGCGCGATGGGAGGGTGCGCCGGATGACCGCGTGGAGGAGGACCGCCATACGACATAGCCGACTACGCGAGTACCTCATCCGTACCAGCGCGACTCGTCAGTGGTACATGTCGTTGACCCACCGCCCCACACGTCGCCGCACCGAAGACGCGCAGTACCTGCGCGCCGCGACGCGACGCTCACATCGCGGTGCGTAATTTGTAATTTCAAAAATTCTCAAATGGCAATATCATTTCGATGATGGAACATTCTATGTCTTTTGTCCAGCCGACGCCGGTGCCGCGATCAGTGGTCGAGTCCTCCGCACTAGTGCGAGGTGGGGCACAGTGGGAGTTGACCGCGAGGAGACCGTCGACTTTGCGCGACGGATGGAGGCGGGTGTAGACGTATCGTCACCGCTGTCCCGCACGAGGCTACCGCGATCTCCACACTCCACGCCCGATGCACCCCGACCACGGTGCACCCGACCACCGGTGCCACCCGACCGTGGCACTACTCCGAGGTAGTACGTGGACACGTCCACCTCCCGGAGCAGCCTGGGAGTTCTACGTGGACACGCCCACCTCCCCGAGCGGCTAGGGAGTTCTACGTGGACACGTCCACCTCCCGGACCACCAGGAGTTCTCCTGGTCACGGCCTCCCACGTACATCCCCGGCTTCCACACGGATGATTTCATGGCGCCATGTGCGGCACGCATCGTCCGAGCTTGTTTTTAACCTAAGACGACATGCAACGAACTAACGATATTACTATTGCAGGTCCTTACGGCAGCGAGGACGCTTCTCCCGGGCCACATCGAGGTGGACGGCTTT
Organism: Dendrocalamus sinicus; assembly: GCA_036346575.1. Classification (NCBI taxonomy): domain Eukaryota; kingdom Viridiplantae; phylum Streptophyta; class Magnoliopsida; order Poales; family Poaceae; genus Dendrocalamus; species Dendrocalamus sinicus. The sequence goes on along the minus strand of JAYEVI010000330.1, from coordinate 151,502 downwards.
TGATCGCTCGGGCCGCCCTCGACGCAAAGACCGGAATCGGACGTTCTCTCCGGCGGCCTCCCGGTGCCGGATGCCACACACCGAGGTGCGGGTGACTCCACCGCGCAGCGCGGTGCGAAACCCACCGCCGTTTTACTTTTGGACCCTCGTCGCTCGCCTCCGTAATCCGTTGACCGAGGACGGCCAAGCGGGCCGTATGGCGAGACGCGGCGCGGTGATGGAGCAGTGATGGAGCACCTTAGGGTGGGAGTGAGGGTGTATGTCATGCATGTAATGGATAAATACGCGGCATGTTATCGCGTTATATTATAAAGTTCATTTAAATTCAAACAATGCTATTATCTCTTCTTTTCGATAGAAAATTATTTCTATATCAAGTAATGTGACAAATATTAAATACCAGTTCTTGTGAGACTTAATTACGAAATTAAAAAAAATGTGACATATACCAGTACATATGACTATACCACATTTTTTACGAGTTTCAAATTACAAAATTCACAAAACCCTTAATAGATCCATGCGATGCGAGCAAAGCGTGGGGAAGAAGAAAAGGGCTCGGCTGTCGGTCATTTCATCATGCGCCCCTGTTGGGCGACTCTTTTTTGTGTCGCCGAACGGGGGGGGCGATTTAATTGAATCGCTTAACGGGGTGGCGATTGCATTTAATCGCCCAACGGTTACCAGATTCTTTTTAAGTCGCATTTTGGTGGGGCGACAAGCGTAAATCGCCCAATGGTTTGGCGACTCGAGCCTATTTGTGTAAAAATTTGTCGCGGGTATATTTCTGTATTTTCGAATAAAAAATAGGTTATCCGTACAAAAATTTCCCAGAAAGAAAGCGTCTTTTTTTACCAGAGGACCAAAATTACAAAAAAAAAAAAAAAAAAAGAAGAAGAAGAAGCATAGCCTCCCTCCCTCCGCCGTCATCGACTCGACGGAACGCCTCCGCCCTTTCCTCGCCGGAAGGAGGAATCACTCGCCTCGCCGGTGATCCCAGCCGCCGCTAATACCGAGCGGAAGCCACTAGATTCCCGAACCCCCGCTTCAAATTAAGCTGGGGTTTCGCCGGACGCGATGGCGGTGCCGCGGCCTTCGTGGTCGCGCTCGGTGACCGAGACGGTGCGGGGCTCGCACCAGTACACCGCCAAGGGCTTCTCCCTCGCCAAGGGCATGGGCCCCGGCCGCTACGTCGCCAGCGACACCTTCGCCGTCGGCGGCTACGACTGGGCCGTCTACCTCTACCCCGACGGCAAGAACCCCGAGGACAACGCCAACTACGTCTCCGTCTTCGTCGCCCTCGCCTCCGAGGGCACCGACGTCCGCGCCCTCTTCGAGCTCACCCTCCTCGACCAGTCCGGCCGCGCCCGACACAAGGTCCACTCCCACTTCTATCGATCCCTGCAGGACGGGCCATACACCCTCAAGTACAGAGGATCCATGTGGTAACAATTCAATTCCCATTCCCATGTATCCACACCCTCAAGATAGTCTTTGCAATTTCAGTTAGTTGGCTACATTGCTAGTTTCGGTTGCTGGCATTTGCCCCCATTTCTAGTTCGAGCAGTGACCAGTAGTAGTATTTGTTGCCCGCCCCTGAGCAGGTTGTGCGCTCCCAAGTGGATTCATATCGAATTGGAGCTTGTGAATGAATTTATCACTATCAATTGATTTGGGGCTAACAATGACCTATCTTTCATTTGTAGCAAACCAAATGTACCTGTAGGTTATGTCTGGGTTGGTACATGTTGCATAAATTCTGGGTTTAGAAGCTTTTAGGAAGCCAGTCGCTTGTTCTGCCGAGGGAGTTGGGGTCTTACGTTTCTGCATTGATGACATACATGCAGAGGCTAACGGTTCTGTTCAGATTACCTTATTATTAGGTAGGGGAAAAAAGGTTAGTTGGGTTTAACATGATGCAGCTAGGCTTTATTAACTCCTGCTGATCAATTACTTCATATATTTCAATATAAACCGTAATGCGCTCTCCCCTCCTTGGTAATTGGCATCTTTGCTTTTTCTGAGTATGTGTATTCTTCACTTCTATTTCACAACGGTAGTTAACAGTGCTACACTCTTGTTAGGGGCTACAAGCGGTTCTACAGAAGATCGCTCTTAGAAACATCAGATTTTCTGAAGAACGATTGCCTAGTAATGAACTGCACAGTAGGTGTTGTCAAGAACCGTCTGGAAACACCAAAGAACATCCAGATTAATGTTCCACCATCTGACATGGGCTGTTGCTTCAAGGAGCTCCTCAAACTCGGCATTGGCTGTGACATTACTTTCGAAGTGGGTGATGAGAAAGTCCAGGCACATAAGTGGATTCTTGCCGCTCGCTCCCCAGTATTCAAAGCCCAATTCTTTGGTCCCATTGGAAACGCTGACCTAGACAGAGTTGTCGTGGAGGATATCGAACCTATCGTCTTCAAGGTAATGGTTGCATGCAGATCGCACCATTTTCCAGCATATTTCTGTTATGGAATCTAGCGCCTCCTTTTCAGGGTTTTTTTGTTCATATTTAATCTTTTTTGGACTGATATATAGGTGTTTTTTCCTCTCTATTCTACCGCCTAAGACACATGCTGTGTGCAGTTGTAATTTAACATATTTCCAGCAGAATACATAAGTACATAACTAAATCACTATAGAGTATGCATGTTTGGTTTCATCACATATGAATAATCTTGGTCTTTGTTTTTTTGTGTTAGGACCAATCTGGGTCCGTTTTGTATTAGAACTTCTGTTGACCTCTCTAAGTTTGAACCTTTTCCTTTGGAAAAGAAGAAGAAGAAAGAGATCGTTACATTGATATTTGATCAAAAGTATCACCGTATGGTAATGTTACAATTTTCCTCCCAAATGCAGGCAGTGGTGAATTTCATATACTCTGATGAACTTCCTAGCATTCATGAACTAGCTGGATCTGTCTCGATGTGGACATCAACAGTGGTAATACAGCATTTGTTGGCAGCAGCGGATAGATATGGATTGGACCGGCTACGGCTCCTATGTGAGGCAAAGTTATGTGATGAACTCACTGCTGAAACTGTTGCAACAACATTAGCCCTAGCTGAACAGCATCATTGTGCTCAGCTGAAGTCTGCCTGTCTAAAGTTCACTGCTGTTAGAGAAAATCTGGGAGGTATGACTTTTGTTATCTGGAATATATGTACCCTTTTGCTGATAGAACACAACTTTGGGTGTCTTCTGTTTATCAATACTTGCGCGGTCCCAGGGTAATTCTGTTACAAGTTTTAGTGTATGACTAGATCTTAAAACAAAGAGTATTTCCCACTCTCTGATGTTATAGGATTCTTTCTGTAGGTGACAGTTCCCCACTGTTTAGTGAGCTTAATTGATGGGGCTAGAATAAGAACTCTACTTTCCATCAGTAATATTTCTTCTCCTAGTTTTGATCCAGAGATGTAACAGTGCAGCAACAATCCAAGTAGCCAACAAGGTAGCATCTGATGCATGTGTAGATAACAGATAGTGCACGTAGTTGGGAAGGAAAATTGCCTTGTAAACATGGGCCAGAATGACAGGCTGGCAGCAAATAAAGATACTATATTTAAAAATTTAAAGCTTGTTGGCTTGTTCGAATGTCATAATAGGATGGGCAGTACACTAGTTCTGTCTTTTGTCACTTGTTCGAATGTCATGGTAAGATGGATAGGGCTGCCTTTTTTGGGTGTTTGGAACTGCCAGTTTGAATGGCGCTAAGAATATATATGATAAATATTGTAACCATTTGCTTCATGAGTCTTCTTCTAATAATACACGAATTTCGAATTTCTACCTGTAACTGCCTCGTTTCTTTTTATTAATGGTGATATATGTTGGTCTCAAAAAAAAAAAATAACGGTGATATATGTATGCTGACTAGCAAAATAGCGATCATATTATAGGATGATTGCAAAAGGCACGATCAAAGTCTTACGCTATGGTGTTAGATTGTCCTGAAAATAATAGGATCGGTAGAACATTATTATTTTTTTATTTCTATTTAATTTCCTAGTGTCTTAAAATAGTGTTTAGCTGTTGCTATTGTTCTCTAGGGCTTCCAGTGAACTATCAAGATTGATGAATACATCTTGACTTGTAAAAAAAACGACCTGCGGGGGGTAAGACGGCTCCCGGACATTTTGCTTAAGAAGATCCTCTCACGCAGATCAAGAAAACCCCCGAACCCCTGCTCACAGCGGCATCATCGCCCGTGTGAGAACGACCAACGACCTGGGCGGGCTTTAGACCTGTGCTTTGGTGTGGTAGCAGGCGAGGGGATTTTTTTCCCCCAGCCTGAAATTCGCTCCCACTGGGAGTCGAACCCAGGACCTAGGGGGTGCTACTAGAGCCCTTAGCCATTACGCTAGAGGCCCGTTCGCAATACATCTTGACTTGTAGCATCAATATTCTTCTTTTTAAATAACACTTGCGTATTTGAAACTTTTGGAGTGCCTACAGTTCACTCCACTAATGCTAAAAACTCAGAGCTTTAAGTTCCTTAAGTCAATGTGTGTGCCCACGCATGCCCCTGTGGTCATGTGGGTGTGGGTGGGTGGGTACGCGCAGATGTGCGCTCTCATGTGTGCATGCGTGCATGTGTGACTTATGTCCATGTGTGTGTTTTAATAATTTTGGTGTGATCCTTGTGGCATTCAAGGAATTGATTATGCTTTTAATTGCATCATAAGAATTTCCAACCTTGTTTGTCATTTAGTAACGCTGTTTACTCTTCCCCTTTTCTCCCTTTGGTGCGGTTGTCTGGTTGCTTTGAATGCTTGCTGGATCGATGTCTAATTTTTCTACCATCTGTATTATTATGCTCCAAGTGTTCTTTCGTGAGTTTATAGAACAATGCTGTGAAAAGACTTCCTTCAGGTCCAGATAATTCAGCTATCAAAAGCACAGGTTTAGGATAATGTCATCGTCACTGTTTTGTACTTGGTTCATGACTATTGCTAACTTGATATACATCTTTGTGGGTGTCATGAACCGGGGTAAACACCACCAAGGAGATGGCCGGATGGCGTCGGCGTAGAACGAGAGAGAGAGACTAGACGGGGAAGACTTTGATATTATTCTCTGTCTGATTACAATGGCATGCGGTAGCCTCCTTATATAGATGGCTCCCCCTAACAGATCGAATCTAATTCCAACCCTATCTCTAATAATATGGAAACTCATATCGTATCTCTAACTCAAATAGAAACTAATCTCTAACTCAAATAGAAATCAATCTTTAATTCCTAATAATAACCCGACTGGGCCTTGGGCCCAAGGCCCCACACCCCTGACACTACACCCCTCTCGGACATGCAGCTCGTCCTCGAGCTGCTAGGCGGCGGTCATGGCGCCAATGGACGACCGCTGACGCCGGTGTAGAAGACGAATGGTGGCGTGTCCTGCAGCGGATGAAGATGACCGGCCCGATCCAAGCGGAACAGGGCTAGACGAAGTGTAGCGCTGTCGGCTGTACGATGCCTCTGCAAAAAAAAATTCCTGATTTTTTCCTTCTTTTTTTAATTATTTTTTTAAATATTTTTTCGATTTTTTTTGAATTTTTTTTTGCCTTAACCATCCGGTCGGTTTAAAACCGACCGTCACTCCCTGACCGCATCGGACCGGTTCCGGCGGCACCAGCGAGAGCGAGCGGCGAGGAGCGGCGGCGCCAGCGCGAGGTGGCTTCGGAGGCGGACCCATCGGCGCACGGCGGAGACGGCGGCGGCGCAACCAGGCGGCGGTGCGACGCGGCGAGTGGCGAACGGAGGCTGCAGCGACGCTCGAGCGAGGCGGCAGCCGGCGAGCGAAGCGGCCGTAACGGCGGCTGCGGATGCGGCGGCGGCGCGATGGCTCGGTGGCGTTCGAGCGGAATGATGGAGCCGAGTGGCGGCGCGCGCGCGAAGCGGCCGAACGACTCGGCGGATCCGGCGGCATCTGCGGCGACGCCCGGCTCGAGGCGCGAGCTTCCTCGGTCGGCATCGGCCGGTCGAGGCATGGCCATGGAGACGGCGCGCGGCGAAGCGATGACGACGCGGCGACTGCGTAGATCCAGCAGCGGCATCGCTTCTCCGGCAGACGCGATGACGCGAGGCGAACCTTGGCGGCGGCGACGCGTGGCGGCTGCGGCGACAACGGCTCGGCGGAGACGGACCGCGCAGCGGCGGCCGAGACGGCTCGGCCGTGGTGGCAAGCGGCGGCGGGGCGGACCGATGGCGGCAGCGCGGCGGCTCAGCGAAGCGAGACGGCCCGAGCGGTGGCGGCGCGCGCGGCAACGGCCAGGCGGCGGCAGGCTCCACGGCGGTGAGTCGGTTGGCGGTGACGGTGGCGGAGGCTGCGGATGGAGGCGCTGGAGGAAGTTATTGGAGGAGACTTCGTCGGGATCTAGCGATGCTTCAATCTCTTTCTTTCCTGTGATTTCTCCCCACCTCTGTTGTATCATGATGCGCCTCGCGCACTTGTGGTTCGCCTTCTCCCGCTCCTTCAAGTGCTTCTCGAAGACAAAGATGCATGTTAAGGAGGAAGTCCGCCACTTTTTGCCTCGGTCTTGGCCGTCTTATCGGCGCTAGCTTTTATTATGGCCATTGACTCGGCGAGAGGACGAATCGCAGGAACCATGGTAGCAGAAGTCGTGGGAAGGGATCGACTGCTCTGATACCAAGTTGTCATGAACCGGGGTAAACACCACCAAGGAGATGGCCGGATGGCGTCGGCGTAGAACGAGAGGGAGAGACTAGACGGGGAAGACTTTGATATTATTCTCTGCCTGATTACAATGGCATGCGGTAGCCTCCTTATATAGATGGCTCCCCCTAACAGATCGAATCTAATTCCAACCCTATCTCTAATAATATGGAAACTCATCATATCTCTAACTCAAATAGAAACTAATCTCTAACTCAAATAGAAACCAATCTTTAATTCCTAATAATAACCCGACTGGGTCTTGGGCCCAAGGCCCCACACCCCTGACAGTGGGATAACATTATTGCAAATAGTAGAATTTAATAAGAATTTCTTATTTTCTATCTATCTGTGGAATTGTGTTCTTCAGTTGCGTTCTCTAAATCAGTACAACTGAAGAAACATGCTATGAGGTTATCACCGACACACAAGTCAGTTACTGTAATTGACTATTTTAGAAATCTGCTCCCTATGAATATGTGTTCACCGCTTTGAAGAGGAGGAGAAATGCAAACCATGTCATATTAAGTGAAGGAAAGAATACCAACTTTAAGCAGTAGAATTTTGTTAGCCCCTTTGAATTTGCAAAACCTCCTTCATTTTCATGGGCAATATTTGTGAAGTGGATGAGAAGACATGTTAAAGATAAGCAGTAGAAGTTCAATAGCACCTTTAGTTTGTTCGACCAGTAATCTCCCCATATTTTGCGGTATCGGTGTTCTTTTGCAAATATAGAACTCTTGTTCTCATGGTAATCTTTAACAAGTGGCTTTGTGCCTTCTTTCTCACTTGTACATTTACACAGTAGGAACCTTCCCTAGTGCTGTTTGACAGGGAAAAAAAATCTCCAACAACAAATAGTTGTCTGCAGTTTACATGCCTTCTGTAGTGGTTGTAAGATTGGTCTGCACTCCTTCCAAGTTGAGCCTGTACATGTTTCGATTGGTCTTGTGCCTGCATTTCGTATTCCTAAGTTAAAGCTCCTCTAATAAGCGATGGGTCTTGTCTGCTGGAGTTCTCATGTTGTGCTGTTCCTTTTGTTGTCTTTGTGCAGCTGTGATATTGACAGAAGGGTTTAATTACTTGGAGGAGACATGCCCGTCCCTGCTTTCTGACTTGTTAGCAACCGTCGCAGTAGTGGACGATGATCCTGCATCACCTAACCGAAAAAGGGGAGTCAGTGGTAACGAAGGTGCGAATCAGGTGGAAAGCATCGAGGCTAGTGAAAGGCGCACCCGTAGGAGGGTTTAGCTGGTTAGATGCAGACTGTGGACTAATGTAGCTTCTTGCCGCCTCTCTATGCTTCCCATGAATTCTATACAATGATTGGAGTTACGTGAAGTGCTATCAGTGACAAAAGTTTTATTTGGGCACCAGTAGCTTGTGAATGATTCCCTATCCTAATGGCTTTGTTTCATTGCAGCAGCAACAGCAGTTCCTTGTAACTTCGGCCTTGGTATGAAAAATGCCCCTCGCAGGAAAAAGCTAGGCTGGTGGTATCTTAAGATGCTCTATGGTGTACTCCGTATGGCCTGCACCGGTTTTCCAAGAAAAAAAATTTCGTTTACGGGTTCAATTCGTTGTTTCCTGGCCTGTAGATACCTTTGGTAAGATGTAGCTGCTTCTGGGACTAAACCCCGGTAGATCCTTTTTATTTCACAATCTTGTGATCAAAGTACGCTATTTAACAACAGTAAAGCAAGCAAGTCTTGCTAGTCTCCAATAACAGAAAAGAAAAGAAACAAGCTAGCAATGCATCTCCGGTACATTGTCCCTTGAACCAACCACAAGCACTTGAAGCTTGCTGTTGGTAAAGAAATTTCATCTCCTCTGCAACAGGTGCATCAATGGGCAGAGAATCTGCATCTGGTTGAAACCTTCTGAAGCCTGCGAGTGAGACGGCAGAGAATATGAGAAGGATTCTTGGAGACATACGAGGAAACAGATATATTATAGCAGGATGTTTGATGTACCTCAATGACAAAGCGAGCCCATAGCTTGTCAGAACGGTACTCCAGCACCCCTTTCAGGATGCTCACCTGAAGGCCCTTGAACACACGTGCGATCTCAAGAAAGACTTCATACTCCTTGCACAACATCTGGATACAAATTATTTTCACACGATCATGGTTAAGTGACATACAGCATGGGTTGACGCAATGACGAAGCTGATGAATGTAGCATCAGTTACCTCAATGAGAAGATGGCCAGGCTGATCGAGCTCTTCAACTCTCAGAGGGGACCTTTCCAGTTGCTTTTTTGTCTCATCACCGGACTCCTCATTGCCCATTTTATTCTGAAGCTGTTTTAACGTCATGGTAATGGAAACTAAGCATGAGACTGAAACATGTAATAGATGACACGGTAACAAATTGCGATTTAAATTTGAAGAAGCCCACCTTCTCAGCTTTCTCGGATACACTTTGGAGGAACAGAATGTGTGTTATTGTTCGGTCCAATAGAGCATCAATGCTGCACTGTTTTTGCAAGAATGAAATCAATACCTTTTTTTGTCTATTTGCAAACAAACCCAATTTAAAGTAGGGTGAGACATCAAATGATAGAAGAATCTGAACCTTTGATGTGTTTGGAATGAGCTCCCTCAACTCCTTCATCCTATCTTGGATCAATTGCCTGTCTCTCGGTCTTGATCTGTGCAGCTCAATTTTTCTGCATCGTTTTTTTATTTCAACGGAATTTCCCCTGTGCATGTCTTGAATTGTATGATCCATGCATTCTTCAATTATGGTCTTGTTGATTTCCTTAGGGGAAGAAACAGTCATTGTAGAACTCATGAAGCCTTCATTGATGGAGATAGGTGAAAATTCTTGACTGCCTGGGGGTTCTGGAACTGACCGTTCATCCAGCCTCAGTGCATGATCTTTCATCTGAATTTGTGTCGCACATGAAACCAAAGAATCAGTTGAGCGAGAAGATTCTCTGTTTGGGGTATTACCAACCTGATCGACAATAGCATCTAGTAAGAATTCTGCGTAATCGTCGTTTTCGAGCTGCGAGTAAAAATCTGTGTTGTTTCCATTCGCTTGAAGGAGAGAATGGCTTGTAGACTCCTCCTGTTTCAATCTGCTATGCCATATGAAGTCCTCAAGGTCTTCCCTGGATATTACCTCAAGACCTTTGTGCAGCTTTGAATGAATTGAAGAATTTGAAGTTACAACATCATCATTTAGAACGATGGTGTTGCCATGAGTGTGCTCTTGATATTCTTGTGACATATCCGTCAGGGTAAAGCCATAGATATTATCAGACTCTGGGTCTTCCATATTAATTACTGATCTGCAGCGCAGTTTGGTATTCGGATTGGTTAACTTATCCATAAAGGGCAAATTTGCCATTTCTGGCTCGAATACTGTGTTGTAGTGAGCCAGTTCAGAAGGTTCTTCGTGAACATTGGTCCACAGATCACTCTCATTAGCACCCAAGGTTTCACTTGGGCAAGCTGTTAGACTAGTGTTGTAAGCTCCTATAATGGCGTCTTCTATTGGAAACTCCGACATAGTGAAGGGATGTGGAAGACTAAGGTGATCAGTGGTCACGAGCTGAGCAGAACTATTGATTAAATCAAACAAGTCATGAGACAAAACGTCTGGAGGATCCATTGATGAAGTTGCAGTAGGTTTTCGCGAAGTATTTGAGTAGACAAACCCTGTGGCTGAAGAATTATGAGGAATTGAGGGGTCATAAAGCTTATAGAACAAGTCCTTGATGAGTGTCACCAATATTAAGCTTTCCAAAACCTGAAGGTCGAAAATTTGCTACACTGATTAGCTATGAGGTAAAAGATGTGGAAAGATGAAGAGCCTCAACATATTCTAATCATGGCCATTACATTAAGGATCATGTTGTTTTCGCCATGAATATGTTGATTATGCAGTTATGGTGCAGGATATTCCAAATCATGTTGTTCCTCTCACTAAATAGCAAAATGCAGTAAGCCAACACTTGGGTATCAAAAATTAAATGAACATACCGTATCTAAAGAGCCCAATTGAAGAACCCCATGAGGAATCACCGGTATAAGCAGAACTGTCTACAGATAAGAAATATTAACTGTCAGTTAGTCAAGCAGGGAGTTCACACTGTTGCTGTTCAACACAGGCATACGTTGATTTAGAGGATAATTGAAAATAAGTGCATACATTGATTTAGAGGATAATTGAAAATAAGTACCTTGATTCCTGCTGCAAACTGAAGCTGCCAGTCTTCGTGATACTGAAAAATAAAGTTGCTGAAGCCGCATCCAGTGCTATGCAAGTACAATATTACATGAGCTGTGGAAATTTAACTCACCTTATACATAATTGTTGAACAGAGCTCATTGGCAGAAATCCAGCAATGTTGTCCCGTAACCGCCACTTTACCAATAAATCTGCCAAAGTTGGGATTATTACAGAATCAATCACAACTGCATGTAACATTAACTAAAAGAATTAGAGTAATATGCAAACATGCTTACTCTTCTCCAAGAGAGTATGAATGGCTAGACATGCTCAGTATTGCTGCCTCGATGGGGCAGAACGCATAGCTTTCATACTGGCCATTGTTGCACCAAGTAGATGATATTATCTGATTCTTAGTATCAATGGGGTCATCATAAAGGTGTCTTACTTGGGTGTCTTTGATTATCTTACTGACATAGCCATCGCCCCAAGTCAAGATCCTGAAAAGTTATTTACCAATTACGCAGTTGAAAGAGTGAAACTATGACTTGTAACAAACAAGATTGTCGAATAGAAAATTCTAAATGCAAGTTTGTGTTAGTACATGCAACTTAATTCATGTATAAACTGTAGGCTTATGTTCCACGCACAGCATCCATGGAACCATAGTAGCTCTAGTGACAGTCATAAGCTGTGACAACATTTTCATGTTACTCAAATGCACTTGAAGGATAGTATAGTAAGCAAATCTTTTAACTTTATATGCGAATCATCGTTTATTTTGAGTCCTGTTCATTATTTTTCTTTGAATCCTCGTGGTAGTTCAGTACTATAGTCCTGTCAGACAAGCAGAAATGGAGATGACAAACAGTAGGACTTGCCCGTGCCTCTCGCTTCCGAGTGACCACAAAACCGCATACTTCCACAGACCATCAGAACACAAGCCTTGCAGCAACTGTGTCAGCTCCGTATTCATGCCCATGTGCCCACAGCCCAAATCTCACGCATAAACAGAAACTGAGAGAAGTGGCAGACTGCGAGCGAGCTTTCACAAAACATAAAGGTGCTAGCTGCAACGGTAGGACCCTCGACCCGCTTGCTTCCACCGCAGACAAGCTCGTCGTTTGATCAGTTGGCCCAAGCAACCCAGAAGCACAACTCCCATAACTCTCCCTCCCTCGCACACTGACTTGCCTACCTTTCAGGCTCCTTGCGAGACTAAAAGCAAGAAGCACAAGGATTGCAGCCAAGGAAGACAGAAGATATCTTGTAGTTTCTGCAGGTGATTGCCATCGAAATTGAGTCGATTGTTCAGAAATACTGTTGGTCTCCGACAGATTCAGTGATCGGGCTTATGTTCAAGCGGCAACATCTTGGCGCGCGGCTGCTCCTGTACTCAACAAGGGGGGGCTCTGTGCTTGCTGGTCGGTGCTGCAGATTTATTGTTCAGACATCAGAAAACATGCGCCATCGCTGTAAGAAAAAATTGCACAAAAAAAGAACTCCTAGAAAACAAAAGGGAGCAGACTAAGCATCGTTTAGGCAAATCAACGAACATAACTAGTACCGTACACGTCTGTCAGGGCATGTGAGGTATACAGGTTTACCAAGTTCGATCATACTTTTACAATTAACCGGCACATATATTTCCAAGGAATGAAAGAAGAAGAAGAAATAAAGCTGGGAAAACTACCGCGAGAACAAATAATCTTCCGCTTTGGATGTGCGTACAAGCTAGGAAGCACAAAAAAAAAGATCCCCAAGAAAAGGTTTGGTTTTGATCAGACCTGGGAACTTACTGGAATACGATCAATCTGTAGAAGCAAGCAAATGAACAACGCGAGACTACGAGAGGAGAGGAGGCAGGTCAGGGGGGGTGCGCTGACATGAACCGCCTTTTATTAACTCAAGTTTCAAGGGACATGAATGGAGGGAGAAATGAATTAGACTAATAAAATTATTCTTATAGTATAAATTAAACAAACAGTCGGTGGGTACTGGAATGAATCCAGCTACCGGCCTGTTACAAGTCAAAACATTATTAATACATATATTGGTTTGTGAATTTTTTGCAGAATGACGAAAGTGCTTCCATCACCAGAGGTGAGGTGACATTATCAAGAAGCAACTGCAAAACCACGTACTGAATAAAACACAGTACAAGACAACGAGGCAGGGGATGGTGATGAGTACGCCATGTTGCGTGAGTACTCGTTAGCCCCGATTTTGATTGAAAAAGCTTATGTGCGTTGTGATGGTTTTCCTCAGGATGATGATGATAATGATGATTTGAGATGGCCTGGTAGCTTTGACTAGGTAAAAATATAAGACAATTCACACAGCATCTTTAGTAATCATTTTTTTGTTTTGGCTTTTCTATCGGCATGACATAAGCTGATAAGGATCGAGCATGGCCTGAGAGGATGCAACCGGCCGGACAGGTTTGGAAAACGTCAAGATAAAATGCAGACTTCTCTGATTCCGTCTTGTGGTTCGGTTGGTCCACTCATATCAAAACTATTATCTGTCATCAAGCATACATGTCATCACAGATGAATACTTCAACTAGCACATAAATAATACCCCTTCTTATAGCAGGGGGGATTCCCGGCCCCCCGCGACGCCACCTCACCCCGCGCGCGCGCCCCGGCCGGCGCGTGGCGCGGGATTTCTGTACGGCCGGGGGAGGGAAATCCCTCCTGTTTTCTGGAAATTACGTACAGGTCCATTTTTCTCGCAAAGAGGTCCTTTTTCCTCGCAAAAAGGTCCCTGGTGGTTTTTCCTGCGGCGGATTTTTCTGAAAAACCCCCTCCAATTTGCAGGATGGCGCCCCGCGGTTTTCTAAATTGCGTACGGGTCCTCATTTCATTACATACGGGTCCTCAATTTTTTCGGAAAAACCCTTTAACTTTTTCAAAAATACGCATGTGCCCTCGATTTTTTTTAAAAAACTCCTCACAAATTATCGCCTCTTTTACTTCGGTGCACACGGTGGCTGGCGCGGCGTGTCGCCGCGCCTATGCTGCTAGTATATTATTATCTGATGCTGAAAGCTTTTGCCTATATTATTATTCACGTCAAATCATATTTTAGGCAACTCTTCAGTGCCTTCTCAAACCAACCAAAACTGCCAGCCAGTAGGTTGGAAGTACATGTTTTGTTTTTCATGACTCAGATTACTCATGCTATTTACATCTGTGCTCTTCCAAACAGGTATGAATTCAGGAGCAACACTACATGTTTTGCCTTTCATTACAGCTGACAAGTGCAACCGAAAGCAAGGTTCAGAAAATTCTGGTTTCTGGCATATACTTGCAACCAAACCTGCAAGTTTAACAATACATTGGACACATACTATGCTGTTGTGGCTTTACTGACTCAGTGAGTCATACTGCTGCGAATGAGTGGGAAAACTATACATGGGCAACCATAAAAGCTAATACTACTAGAGTACTAGTCGCACCTCCGTCTCAGATCCAGGTAGGGGAAAAGGGTCCCGACCTGTTGTTGATCCAACAAAATAAGCAGAATGTGCAACGGTAAGTGCTACACGTTTTGCATCCGGAGTACTGCAACGTTCTGGTGTGATTTTTGTTATGAATAGCGCATGTATTCATATGAGGCCAATGGGCCGGTATATATACACAAAGTACAGGTGGTAAATATGCAAAGAACCCCTCATAACAATGGGGAATAACAAACTATACATATATCTCTAACACCCCCTCAAACTCATGGTGGATCAACAACACTGAGTTTGGAGAGGAAGGCATCTTTGTGCTCAGTGCAGGCCTTCGTGAAGAAATCCGCTATCTGAAGCTCAAAGGCACATCTTGAAGAGCAATCACCGATCATGCACACAAGTCCTCATGAAAGAAGCATCAACTCCAATGTGCTTGGTGAGCTCATGCTTCACGGGATCACGAGCAATCACCGATAGCACTGTCTTGTCGACAAGAGAGGGTCGGTGTAGTGACGAAACACCAAAATCCTCAAGTAACCACCGTAGCCAAGTAATCTCTGCTGTCAAGAGAGCCATAGCTCGCAACTCACCTCTGCACTCGAGCGGGACAACTGCGATCTGTTTCTTCGTCTTCGGGCAATGAGAGAACCACCAAGAAAAACACGATGCGAGATAGACCGCGATCGGAGGGATCGGCCCCCAAGTAGCATCCGAATAGGCTGAAGCAGTAATGAGTGGAGCGTGGAAAGAAGAGACGGCGAGAGATAGTCCACGAAGGTATCGCGAGAACTCGAAGAAGGTGGGTGTAGTGAACTGAGTGGGAGCTGAAACAAACCGACTCGAATATGAACTGGATAAGTGATATCCGGGCGAGTAACGACAAGGTAGACAAGACTCCCAACAAGATGGCGATAGCGAGTCGGATCGAGAAAGAGGCTCGCCATCGAGAGTCGGAGGTGAACATTGAGCTCCATGGGAGTCTCAACGATCTGTTGTCGATGAGAGAGCGCGATCAAGAAGATCTGAATATATTTCTCTTGGGACATAAAGAAACCATCGGAGTGGAAGTAACCTCAATCCCAAGGAAATAACGAAGAGGACCAAGATCCGACATAAGGAATGCTCACTAAGACGAGCCTTAACAAAGGCAATGTACTCGAATCATCTCCGTAATGATCATATCATCAACATACAGGAGAAGAAGAGTCCGACCACGAGGCGAAGTGTGGACAAAGAGCGCAGGATCATGATCACTAGCTGAAAATCCAGCACCAGTAACCACAGAGGAGAAGCGCTCAAACCAAGCACGGGGGGCTTGCTTAAGGCCATAGAGAGAGCGGCGAAGGCGGCGGACCATGCCCTCGAGAGCAGAATACCCGGTGGCGGATGCATGTAGACCTCCTCACGCCTTCGCCATTAAGAAAGGCATTCTTGACATCAAGTGAGAAGCAGACCGATGGCGAGCAGGCGCCACCGAAAGAAGAAGTGCGAGCGATGGTCATGTGGGCCACGGGGCAAAAGTCTCGTCGTAGTCAACACCATCTTCTTTGCTGAAAACCACGAGCAACAAGACGCGCCTTATAGCGCTCAAGAGAGCCATCGAGCGAGTCTTAATCTTATAGACCCACTTACATGTGATGGGATGAGAATGGGATGGAAAAGGAACAAGATCCCAAGTACCCGATGCGCTCGAGGGCAGCAATGTCTCGGCCGCGGCAAGCTGCCACTCGGGGTGAAATAACACATCCCGGTGGGAGAGCAGGCTCACGGTAGCTGCGCCAAAAAGGCAAAGCAGGCGGGAGGCGAATCGTGGCGATCGCGGAGGCGTAGCGAGGAGAAGATGACCCATCGGGGAAGATGGAGCATCGAGAAGAAGATGGAATATCGAAGAAGATGACTCATCCGGAAGATCCTCAATACGAGGTCGGCGAGTGTAGACGATAGTGGGAGGAGCAGGAGTCGTAGGAGGCGACACGGCGGCGACAACGGCGGAGAGGCCACGGGGAAATATGTGGAGACTCGATGGGACAGGTGGGCGAGGCAAAGCAGATATGGGAGTATCTGGAAAGGTCAAGAAAGACAGAGACTCCACAGAGGAAGCGAAGGAGAGTCGGGCGTGGGTAGAATGGGCGAGACTCGTCGAAAGTCACATCCCGAGAAACCCGTATCCGACGACCAACAGATCCCAGCACCGATAGCCCTTGTGCTCGACGCTGTACCCAGAAAGACACACTCAACGGTGGCGGTCGGTTTGAGTACGTTCTCGAGGCGAGAGAACATAGCAAACGCAGCCAAACATATGAAGGCGAGTAGTCGGAAGAAGACCACGAGGCGCTCAACGAGGATCGCACCCTTAAGAGCGAGAAGAGGGCTGGATGTTGGCGAGATAGGTGGCGATGAAACGACCTCGGCCCAAAAGTGAGGTGGAATAGGCGGCGATCATCGAGCACGAGCCGTCTCAAGGAGGTGACGATGCTTGCGCTCGGCGACACCATTCGAGCATGAGCACCGGGACAAGAAAGCGGCGAGTGCCACGCTCGGCAAGAAAGCTGCGCGGTGGCGAGAGGTACTCGCCCGGAGAATCGGCCACGAAAGACACGAATAGGAGTGGAGAAGCGTGTGTGTATCATAGTGGCAAATTGTTTATAGATAGGCAAGGCCTCACTACGAGAAGACATGAAATATATCCAAGTGTGGCGAGAAAAATCATCTATAAAAATGATATAATAACGATGACCCCCTTTCGAAACGAAGGAGCGGACCCCAAACATCTGAATGAACAAGATCAAAGGACGCGAGACACGGTCTCACTATGAGGATAAGGAAGTGAATCTGTTTACCTAACTTACAGCCACGACAATCTAAAGACACGTCTCTGAGGCGGACCCGAAGACCACGGCGAACTAAGGGCGGCGGCGAGATCCACACAGATGGCCAAGACGATGATGCCACTTCTGGAAAGAGCCGGTAGACGAAGTGGCAAAGCGGAGAGGCGGCGGTGGTGGCGCGGAAGGAAGATGAAGCAGTCAAGCTCCCGAGACGCCGTGAGTCACGGCGCGAGGCGAGAACCAACGAGCTCCGTGTGGCGATCCCGAACACAACAAAGTCGAATCGAGAATAACTCGATAACCAAGGTCGATGTCTGCCCGTGAAAAAGAAGGCTGCAAGGTAAGGCGAGGAACATGAGCAACGAAGGAACATGAAAAGATGAGTTGCTAAGAGATCCTCGACCGAGAGCAGAAAGAGATGTACCATCGCGGTAAGAACAGCGGCGGGAGAAACAAGGGGTGTAATAGAAGGCAGTGGAAGAATCGAGAGTCATGTGGAAAGATGCTCCGAATCAAGAATCACGGGAGGTACTGGTTGTGTAGGAGGTGGTCTCTCGGTGCTGAAGAGTCGATGCGATCTGCGAGAACTGCGAGGAGAACTGAAGCGGCAAGTAGGCGTCGAAGTCCGGCTATCTCTGCTCGGTGAGAGAAGGCTGCTGAAGAAGTCGAGCGGGCGTCGTCGTAGAAGCACTAGTGCCGATGAAGAAACGGCGTGAAAGATGCCGCTTCTTCTTGTAGCACTGGGACTCGGTGTGGCCATCCTTGTCGCGGTAGGAGCAGTGAGGCGGCCACCTCGGGCCGAGGCGGCCACCACCACTGTGGTAGCCGCCGGAGGAGGCGATGTGAGCGGACGGCGGCGAGCACGAGGGGAGTGGCATCGGACCGGCACCACTCAAGCGAGTCTCCTCTGCGCGTATCTCGGTAAGAGCCTCCGAGAGTGACACGAGGTGGCGTGCAAGAAGCTGACACGCCTTTGCTCGAACTCGGGGCGAAGGGCGAGTAAGGAACTCGTAAACCCGCTGGCGTAGATCGCACGTACCTCCGAGCGGCACGGGCGAGTACGGCGGCCCGGCGATGCGAAGTGAGTCAAGCGGCGCCGAACAGCGAGAACTCGGCGTAAAGGCGTCAACGATAGCATCACCTGCGAAGAGAGTGCTCTGGCGGACCACGAGGCAGTGCAGGGCATCACCGGAGGGCTCGTGCGCGGCGAAGATGAGTCCACATCGAAAAGCGAAGGAGTCCCACAACCTCGGAAAAGCGAGGTGGACATCGGCGATGAAAACAGCAGCGGCGGCGTCGTCATCGTACCACGAGTGTAGACGGTCGGGCGATCCGTGTAGGAATCGAGCCTCTGGTAGCGAGGCGCTTTATCATCGGCGGCGGCTTTATCGGTATCGGAGGCAATGCAACGGCGTAGGCTCGTCGGAGAATAGGGCAAGGCGGGCGGTGACATCGCGCAGAGGACGCCCCGAGGCGAAGACCACGCATGTGAATGCGCATGTGAGACACGAAGTCGGTGTAATTAACACCATCAAAGATCACCGGCGGCGAGGAAACAACGGTGCCCATTGGTAGCGGCTACCGCGGCGCGGCGACAAAACAACGAAGTCTAACGGCGGCGCTGGGCGCGCGCGGCGGTTAGAACGACGTTTTTTTTTTTTTTGCTTTTTTCTTCTTGGCTTCCGGCTAAAACCGAAAACCTAAAAACAGGCCGGCCCAAACACACGCACGCGCACGCCTTAGGGTTTGAGGCGCGCGCGCAAGGCTAGAAGCGCGCGCGGCGCGAGCGGCGCGGCGGCGGCGGCGACGGATCGGCGGCGTGGCCCGGTGGCGTCGTCGGATCGGCGCGGTGGACGGAGGTGGCGAGCGGCGGTGGGGCGGCGAGAGCAGCGGCGGTGAAGACCGAGCGAGGCGGCGGCGGCCGTCGATGAAGCGGGGCGGAGTAGCCCAGCGGCGGTGGAGGCCGGCGAGCACGGCGACGAGGAGGCGGCGGGGCAGCGGCGGTGGAGGCACGGCAGCGGCGGCGACAGCAGTCGGCGGGGCGGCGGCGGCGAGCTCAGCGGGCGTGCTCGGCGGTCGGCGGCCGGAGGGAACTCGGGGCCGACGGCGGCGGTGGAGGAGGCCGTGAAGACCGAGCGGCGATGATGGCAGCGGAGGAGGCCGAGTCGGCGGCAGCGGCGGCGGGCGGGAGTCGGCGACGGCGGCGGCACACGGGCGCGCGGAACCCTAGGTAAGCCAAAACCCTAGTTTTGGCTCTGATACCATGTTATGAATAGCGCATGTATTCATATGAGGCCAATGGGCCGGTATATATACACAAAGTACAGGTGGTAAATATGCAAAGAACCCCTCATAACAATGGGGAATAACAAACTATACATATATCTCTAACAATTTTAACAGATCAAGAAGACATTCCAATTCTCAGTGTCCAAAATAACTGTAGATGGTATATTGGTATGCAGACGGTTGACTCATACCATTCACGTATAGATCCATTGTAGAATATAGGAAGAAAAGGTGAATTTCTTTAGCAAACCTCCTGTACAGTAAAATCATCGTATCCCATGCGTTGCTACTTTGGGATCTGGAATCGTACATCCATCTTCCTCCCCAGTTGTGACATCACTGATCCAGAACTCAGGTGATATTAGGAAAGAACTTGAACTATATTGGTAGTTTGTCAAGAATTGCTGCTAAGGCTGTGGTTGCTTTACTTCAATGAGAGCATCTGAAGGTCGATCAAAGCAATACCTTCAGTTCAAAGCTGTTGCTTGTGCTAAATTAGCACAAAAATGGTGGAATGAGTTAGTTTGTTGCGCATGTGCATAGCACAAATATGCTTGCTTATAAACCCAGTGTGTGTGTATATCTTGTGGACAATGGAATATATATTGAAGAATAGCGGAAACATAGTGAAAGACCGAAGATGACAACAACAAAAATCAACTAACTCATAACAACAAAACTTTGAACCTAATCCTTCCCGGCGGTCTAACCGGCCTTCAAACTGTGGTCTGACCGTTCGGGCAGTCTGACCGCTAGTGTAAGGACAGATCGACTTCGCTCTGATAAAATCAGGTAAATGAATAGTATTTTCAACACGGTTTCAAAAACAAAAATTGAGAGAACTTTTGACCTGTAGATCTAAATGATATAGAACTTTGAAGAGATCTACTCTAGGATATCAAGAACCTATCCCAACAAACTATCATGAAAATTATAGTCAAAGTTGTGACCATTTTTAGTTTGTTAGAATGTTACACTAAAACTGTGCTAAAACCCCCAAACGGTGAATACAACTTGCTCGTGAGTAGATGATAGCCAAGATAGATCTAGATATATTCCTATATGTCACATCAATCTAGACCACTGAAGAATCCCAACAAAAAACCCTCGGATCGAGAGATGAACCAAAGAGGTCAAAATCAAGTAAAACCGGGTTTTCTCATGAATCTTGCTATCAAGGTGCCTAGATGGATGAAGATGTATTTCCAAGGATTGTTTCTATCTCTTTCACTTTTTTGGCACAGTAAGATCACAAGAAAGAAAGAAGAGAGATCAAACCAACCAAAATCACAAAAACATCAAACAAAACAAGAGAGACTCAAGAGTTATACAACGTTTAATGTATTACTTACTTAAGAATGTAGGTTTTATAGCCACTTTACCTTAGAGGACAAAGAATACCCAAGATATTCACTCTCGAACTCTAACTCTAAACCTAGAGAAGAGAGCACAAGAGAAGGGTTGGATAGTTAACCTCACATGTCTCCATCCCAACCCCCTTTTATAGGTGGGCAACTAGCCACCTACATCTCTTAATGGATTCTATCCACTATTACAATGGGGAAACCTGTTAACCACACACATATGGGTTTTACTCTCTCAAGTTCACTTATGCACGCTTTTCAAAGCGATAAATGTGCATCCGCTAAATCATTAGCCTTTATCCAACCAGCTCTATCTTAACCAACACCGCTCTCCAACGCATCACCTATGTGCTACGGTTTTAATCCAAGATGGTTTTCGGTATTTTGGTCAAACTACTAAAATACATTTTCTTAACTCAGTCATCATCAACCACTGCAAGCAATCACCATGCTTGCCATGTGTAGATGCACCACTAGTTCGCCACGCACCGCCATGTCTCTTCTGTCTCGGTTCCATTGAACCACGGCTCATTTAGCCCGTGAAAGCCACATGGCGTCATCTCACCATTCAAACTCGCCTTCAATATTTCTCGGCTTTCTCGTGCCATGCTTAAACTCACTGCCTCATCCGGCATCCTCGATCGTTCTGAACCTCAACTCCTCTATAAGCCTAGCCCCGATCCTCGCTGTTGACTACAGTTGACTCCAAGCGACCCTGCACATCCAAAGACAAAGAAATCGTTTCTAGATATAAGCTCTTCACAATTTGACCTACATTAGCCAAGACATGCATCATGCACCTTTAATCCAATGACCCAGGTTAGCCCAACTTAATCCATGACTCAATTCCCCAAAACCCTATTTTTTAGGAAGATCGGAAGTACCACACTTACCATGGTGGTACTTCTACTCTGCAGTACTACCGCTATCCAAAGCGGTACTTCCGCATATTGAAAATCTCACCTGGACTTCTCTGGAAAAAACGTACCGCAACTCAATCCGACACTCGGTGATACTACCGCACTTATGCATGCGGTACTTCCACAAAGCGGAACTACTGCACTAATACCTGCGGTACTTCCGATTTTCTTGACACGTCTTGAAAACAGTCCAAATGCAATATTGCAAAACCAATTGACCACTCTATAAACATTGCAATGGTTCATCACAATAGTATTATAGACTTTCTCACATGGTC
The DNA here is from genome assembly GCA_036346575.1 of Dendrocalamus sinicus. Classification (NCBI taxonomy): domain Eukaryota; kingdom Viridiplantae; phylum Streptophyta; class Magnoliopsida; order Poales; family Poaceae; genus Dendrocalamus; species Dendrocalamus sinicus. The sequence continues at coordinate 129,492 of JAYEVI010000330.1, read as the reverse complement.
CTTCACATAGACAAGGGGACAATAAATACATAACTAGAAGAAATAATGTATACTACCTTGGTTGGTCACCCCTCAGCTTTGACGTCCTGGATATCTACCTTGAAAATTAAAATACGAATAGGGGTAAGCTACAATTTTTTAGGAGAAGCTCATTAATAATTGAACTAGAGCCATACCATTCACTTGCCCAAGATTATGATAGGACTATTATTGGGGAGCTGGCACTTCCTTGAAAACCAGCCATTATAGATGCTTCGTCGACCATTAACAACTCCCAACTATCCTGTAATATGCAACTTTCTTTTTAGCGTGGAACAGCTTGAAACTTAATGCAGAGAAGACTCTTAACCTTAGGAAATGTCAAGTACAGATAACTGCAACAGACCTTTGTATTATTGCATCAAGGAACAGATGCTCTCCATATTCTGAGCACAATGGAGAACTAATGCCATAAGAAGCCCAGCCTATTGTGACCGAACGGCCCATGAGAAGCCCAGGATCTTCTTCTTCTTCTTCCTCCTCCTTTTTTTCCTTCTTTCTTTTTGCCCTGGGTGGCGATTACCCGAAGTCACATGCACACGTGTGCTTATAAAGTCACATTACGTGATGCTTAATTGGTGCAACGATGCGCATGCAGCAGCTCGGTGGACTCGCCAATTAAGCGCCATGCACGAGCACACAGATACAGTACTCCCTAGACTTTTAATTAACTGTTTGAGTTGCATGAGACAGAGAAAAAAACTTATATATTATATTTATAGAGAAGATGAAGCCTATCGCCTGCCGACTGGTTAGATTAACGATCAAAGTTCAATTTTATAGGTTGTGCCAAGTCCAATCGTACCTAATTAGGAAGTTGCTAGCTACCGCTACTGTGTAGATGTGATGGGTAGAGGATGACCTCCACCTTCTCTAGCTAGTTCCTTACCTCCCGTTCTAGATCCATGGTAGTTATCTAGATCACCATCCTTATTTCGGCGTACAACAGCTAGAGGTATCCGGTTATTGTACTCGATGTCATATAAATTTGATAGGGTATAAATATGATATAATTTTTTTATCTGATTAATAATTTCTATTCTATTTGTATTTGAATTCGTATAAAAAAATATACATACGAATATGGTATAGACTTTTACCATCCAAAATATTATTTTATCTGAACTATCTATATCTGTATTCGTATTCGATGAAGCAATATACTTATTTTATTACAATACGACTAGCTGGAAGGATCTACCTCGGTGATCTCTAACATATCTCGATGGCTTGGTCTCGGTGTGGTCGACGATATCCCTCGGTCTGGGGTCAAGTTGGTGGTCTCCCCCGATCCGGGGTCCGGGGTCGAGTTGGCAATACTCGCTTGTGAACTTCATCTTGAGTGCCAAGTTTTTTCCAATGAGGGATGATAACTTTCTCACCTCCCTAACCGATGTGCCTCTTGTGAGCTTCAACCCAAGCACCAAGTCTTTTCCAATGGGAGACAGCGATCCTCTTGCCCTACCAACTGAAGTGTCGCTCGTGAGCTTCGTCCCAAGTGCCAAGTTTTTTATGATGGGAGACAGTGATGCTCTCGCCCCCAATCAAAGTGCCACTCGTGAGTTTTGTCCTGAGTGTCAAGTTTTTTACGATGAGGGATGACGACATTCTCGCCTCCCCAACTGAAGAGCTGCTCGTGAGCTTCATCCCGAGCACCAATCATTTCTGATGGGGGATGACGATGTTCTCACCTCCCCAACCGAAGTGTCACCCGTGAGTTTCGTCCCAAGCACTATGTTTTTCCAATAGGGGATGGGGTAATGGGATACCCCTAGTAAAAGAATAGCAAGAGAACTTTATTCTAGCATTAGGAGCCAGGGCAGTTATGACCCCTTACATTCTTACCAGAGAAGGTCAGGCAGTTGCAAGATAAACTTTGGGTATCCCAGCTTCACGTCGCACCAGCCGATGCACAAGCCAGCATTACTCCCGTGCAAAAATGAGTCCCAAATGCCAAGTTTTCCCGATGGGGATGTGTGCCATCATCTGGCCTCAATGTCCACGGTGCACCACCACCCCGACTCATGTCGACTCCACCGCCGCTACTACTATTTGGGCTTGACCTAGCGGGATCCACCCTAAACAGTCTTAGGCATCGCCTCAACTTCAACCCTACCATGCATCGAGTGCAAGTCCAGGCTAGGGACAGTAGATCTAGTCATGGCGCCATCGTCTTCCTAGTCCTCTATGATGCCACCTCCTAGGCCAAGTCTGTGCTTCGCCAAAAGACAAGGACCGTGTCACTCTCGAAGGTAGCTCGTTGCGATGGATGCCTCGGCCCTTCCACGCATCGGCAAAGCTTTTTGAGCATCTTGAGAGCGATGGAGTGACCCCTATGTGGCCCAATTGGTCTTGATGGCTTTCCCTTAGCTGAACTTTGCTTCGTCTTGATTGCGTCTCCCTGACTATGGACTCTTTCTAGCTCCATGAGTAACCAAATCACCTCCTTCCGTTGATGGCCACGCCCCGATGTGTGGAGTAGTCTATGCACGCAGTTAATGCCTCGATGAGTCAGCCACGTAGCCACTCCTATGTGGCTCAATATCATAGACGGTTTTTAATACAAACCGCTTGTGATGAGGTAATATCACGGTCGGTTTTTAATACAAACTGTCTATGAAGTTTAAATAAAAAACCGTCTATGATATTTAGTTATATCACAAACGGTTTATGGTGAAAATAATCGTATGTGAAGTATGAACCATCTGTGATATTTCTCTTCATAGATGGTTTATATTAAAACCGTATGTAATTATACTTAATATTGATAATTTTGGTTAACCGTCTGTAATGAGATGTCTAGTATAGCTTAGTGAACTTTTGTTGCTCGGATAACCGATCGGGTATAGTTGTTGATGAGTAGTCAGTGACCCTGAGGTCGTCGTGTGTTCCTGCACACGCAGGTAACTGTAGCTACTAGTCCAGGTGTATATGTGCACCGTACAGTACAGTAAATGACATCCCATGCATGGCCATCCACGTATATTCCACGTACCACATGCAGACAACAGCTGCTTAATTATTACATATGATATGTAAGGTAGCTAGATAGTGCAGCGAGGCAACTAACTGTCAACCATGCACCGACGGTTGCGAAGCATGTGCTGGCGACACGTAGGTACGGTTCGTTGTCATGGATTTTCGCGCGCGGCACCACAGCTGCATGACACCTCGCCACAGTACCCAGAGCTAGTAGCCACCTGGCTAGCTGCAGCTGCTTCCTAGGCTGCTATCTATCTATAGATAGATCAGTAGATCACTACTACAGCCGTGCGCGTGCATATCTATCCAGGATTCCTTCAATTTCCAGGTCGAACTCGGAAGCCAACGCATCTCGATCGGTATCTCCAATTGGCCACGCAGGGTAGGTGTCTACAGATGAGATGAGCTACATTAATTTATCGGTGCTTTTTCCCCCAAACAAAGTCAGTCCGATCCACTTTTAGGCCAAACTAAAAGCTACAGATAAGCTACATCAAGTGATCCATCTCCCTCTTCCCAGTTGCCATCGCCTACATGTACAGCATGCCATCATCCTTATCTGCCCTTGCTGCCCACCGAGTATTGGTTGAGGATGGCCTCGCCATCTCGCCGATGCATGTTGGTCGCCGCCGCCACCGTCCCCGTTATTTTATGTTTTGTGTGTGGTTACCCTACCTACTTAAAGCAAGAGACATGACCCCACCGCCACACACCGGTCAAGAGTTGTAGTAGGGTGTATTTTTTTCGGCTGTGGCTGATAATTTTTAGCACGAGTATGAGCATTTGTGCGACTGAAACGAATGTTAATAAATTGATAAACCGCTTTAAAAAGATTATTTTGATAAACTACTTTGAAACGACGGTGAAGAAACGGTCCTGTTTATTTGGGCTGTACTAGCACGATACCTCTCAAAAGTAATTAACATAAAAAATTGGCAGCAGTACCAATGAGCCGATATTGGGCACTCTTTGACGAAATTTGCTAGTCACAGCTAGCTTATAAGCATCCAAACCCAATGATGTTTGAGGCACATGATAAATAAACTAAATATTTTCAGAATATTTCTCCACTGAGCAGAATTAGTAAGATGATTTAGCATTTCATCTTTCTTATGCTCCTCTAAGTGTCAACGCAACAGTTTTGCCTCCTTTGGGTTCACAAAAATTGCTTTAAAAGGAGAATTATAGGAAGATACCATACGACCTTAGTAGATGGTCCTCTCTTCCCCTCTATTCCCTCGCCGTCATCTGATTGATTTTTGCGCTTGTATCGGGATGCGTTGCACACCAGACATACATATGTATCTGCATACTCTTTACGGTATAGAATACAGTCGTTCGGATATGCATGTATTCTTTCTACTTCCCTTCCCAATGATTAGAGAATCTTCTTGGCTTTGTAGGTGGTTTTGGGCAACGCGTTTCCCTCCGAAAGCATGTCTGCTAAAAGACCTAATAGTGTCGTGAAACTCTTGTCGGACCAACCGTTGTTTGCCTTCAATTTTAGCAGTTCAAGCACGGCTGACAACATCGTATACTTTAACTTGTAGCACGTGAACAAAAGTTTCTCCGAATCCTCTATCAAGCCCTGGAATTTAACATACTCTCTCTCATCGCAGTTCCTTCAGCATCGCAAAGCATCTGATCCAGATTGTCGTCATGCAGCCTATCTGAATCGGAACCACAATCGACATGATCATCTGGCGACATATATATTCCATCCGCTTATTCAACATATTCTCCTCGGCAGCTCTTGTAAAAGTAGAAACGCCATTAATGTACTCTTCACTCACACGGTTCCCATCGTACATCCAGCTTTGATCCTACGTTACACATATAACAATTTAGTATAACATATTCAATTAATTAAATTACTAAACTATATATGTACGATCTAAATTAAGTAGCCGTATGTAGCAAGAATAATTAATTACATTGAATTAAGTAGAAATAGACTATGAATTGGCTAAACTGTAAAGCCTAAACCGTGTTAGATGTAAATAATTTTCTCTCTACATCAAGCTAGCTAGATCTAAACCATATACAATTCTCCTCTCACCAAAAGTTAGATCTAAATTATAATGCAATTAGGAACATATTACTAACCATAGCTAGCTAATAACTTAGTGGATCCACAATTACTCTAGGCAAATAGTCTCCTTCCACCAAATGGCCTCAGCCCCGTCTCCAACTCAAAACAGGAGCGTATAGATCTGGAATTTAAGACAAAGAGTCGACGGACCTGCACGTAATTAATATAGTAAAATTATCACAGATAGTTTCTATTAAAAATCATATGTGATAAGCCTGCTCAGGCTATCCAAGATATGATTAAAGCTGCTTTGAGCTCTGAGTGCGACAGATCTTGATCGACGGATATATTCTTGTTGGCGCGCGGTCGAAGAGAGATTAGGATCGGATCTTTGTTGGATTGATGAAGGGATAAGGATCGATCTTTATTTCCTGGTCCATGTAGATATGCTCATGACACATTACTGTCACCGATCGATCGATCGATCGATGTAGAAGCTCTCGGGCGGTCTATGATATCGATCGATATGATCCATGTAGAAGCTAGCTAGCTTCCCTTCCAATAATCGATCTCCATCTCGATCCACACGGATGGAGCAGTATTAATAGTTATATTACTAGACTAAACTAGATAGATGCATATGGGCATGTACTGATGGATCGATCGGTGGGGCATATATATGTAGCAGAAAGAGCTAGCTAGCTGGAGGATCGGAGAATATATCTATATGAAGATAACATCGATCGACCGGATCATGCATATATGCGTGCACCTGATCCGAATTATATATATTTGCATACATAATATATATATGATCAGTTAATGGACTAGCTCCATGCATGCATGCGTGTGATCGAGTATCGATCTGGCTAGAGGAATATATACTACTCCGATCCATCAACTTCGTATATATGCCGGATATGCACGCGCATGTGGATGGCTAGCAGCCGGCTTTACGAGTGCGTCGCAGGTGAGGTGGTAGATCCTTCATTTATTCACATCGATCAATGCATGGATGCATCTGCAGTGCATGCTATATACTCCGATCGACGATATGATCCAGAAACGCATATGTACGTATGTGGATAAGTAGGGCCAGCTCGTCCATAATCTGATCCGTACGTACGTGGCATTTGGCATGGTGAAACAAACGAACAAACAAACTTAAGAGATCCAAGGGAGGATGTATCTCGCTCGCACGTACGTGAGGCCCGCACGCGACTTATCCGCTAGCTAGCTTCCATGGTGGTTCCTTTCCTATGGTTTGTGATTTTAGCTTGTAGCTCTTAAATTTTATTTGTTCGTGAGAGAGAGCACTAAAAGAGATAGTTGTATATGATTTTAATCGATATAGTTGAAATCGATATAGTATTTATTTCAATCCACCTGTAGATCTGTTTTGAAAAATGAATAATTTAAAACTAGTTATCGTAGCAAAAGACAAAAGCCAAAAATCATGTGCTCTTCCGAACCCAGCCCATATTTATAGTGGTGTATGGAATCCACGAAGCCGTAAAACCGAAAAGGTCGTGGGAGAAAATGATCATGCTATATGTTTTTATTGCTGGAACACACCGTAACAGTGTAGGTTAATTATGTATAAATATTATAGCTATTGTGATTATATAATAGATATAACTATATTTTTAAAAGACAATAGACGTATCTAACCTGTACGTTATATATATCTAGCTTATGCAGTGGCGCGGGAAATTCCGCTAGTTAATTAAAACTACGGAGCATATTGAAATATGCGGATAGTAAGAATCTCAGCCATCGGATCAAGATCGGACGTCACACGCATGCATGTTCCCCTGCCGGCCCAGGAGTCTCGATCGGATGGTGCGCGCGCGCCGTTAAAAGGCGCCGGCCGGCCGTATGCATGGTAAGCTAGCTAGCAGCAAGACAGACGGATCGATTGATCCATCGTCCATGTCCTTCAAGTGCCGAAGCTAGCAGCCAGTAGTAGCTAGCTTGCAGCAGCTCCATCCCAATTAAACACCGGTGGTGCTAGTAGCTAGTACAGAATACGATCGAGTACTATCCATGGAAGAAGGTGTAGGCAAGAAGCAGCAGCTTCAGGCGACTACGGGATCAACAAGCTCCATCGTCGACGAGCTCTTCGGCCCCAAGGACGCCACCGCTGGCAGCTCCTCCGCCGCCAGTTACTTTAGCGCCGTCTTCCCGCCTCCCTCCACGGTACGTACGTACGTCTTAGGCCCTGTTTGGCACAACTCCACTTCACAAGTGGAGCTATTTTTTTTTGGCTTCAGCCCCACGAACAGCTCCACCGGTGGAGCTGGAGCTGTTTTGGTAGACTGTTTGGCAAAACAGCTCCACCTGTTTTATCATGCATGGTTGAGAGATGTCAATTGTCCAATATACCTCTGTCTATTTGGCTTGTAGTAACATCAAGAGCTGTATGTTTCTACATGATTTTTCATCCGAGTAAATTTGAATTCAAAAAAAATTAAAATTTTAAATAACACAAAGTATTAGCAACCAATATTTAATGCGTTTTTTTGCATAGGAATGACCCGTTAAAACAAATATGCATGACCCGTTAAAACCAATATTTAATGCATTTTTTTCATAGGAATGACCCATTAAAACCGGTAGCAGATCGCGTAAATTCACAAAAGTACAAGGGCAGTGGCATGCGGGCCTGCGGATGGAGCCGAGTGGAGCTACTTTTTTCAGCTCTATCTTGTACATATCTTTTGTCTCAGCACGTTTTAAGGGACTCCTTGAGTGGAGCTATTTTGTTTTACGCCGTTTGGCACAAAACAGCTCTAAACAGCTCCAAAAGCCGGTGGTTGGAGCTGTGCCAAACGGGACCTTAATTAATCCCCATGCATCCATCTTACTCCGATTTCTGCTGCTAGCTCCATCGATCCCCAGTCTCGTCTGATCCATCCATCGTTTTATCCATTTTAATTACTGGATTTCCAAAGCCGGTTCTCCTTTCTTTCTTTGTTTCTTTCGAATTAATGCGTGCGTGCACTCTGGACCTCTCTAGCTCGATCCAACGACGATACGTACATCATCCATATCATCGATCGGTTCGTAGGTATATGCATGACATAAGCATCGTTTGTATCATGCATGCATGCATGGCGTACTCACGAGTAGTAATTTGTTTCTTCCTTCGTGCTTATCTTCTTCGCTAGTCTTCTCGATCGACACAAGTCAAGCATGGGATGGGTGCCCTCTGATGGACGAAGTTCGCATGATGTTCAGGCTCTGAAATGCTTCAGCTCTCGGTCGTTCTGCTTTTATCATCTTTTGTAGCTGTAAGACTATACGGAGATCACTTTATATATGTAATAAGTATTTAACTTTGATGTGTATGTTCTATCAAAATTGAGTTTGGTTTTGAAGCTTTTCGGTTTATGAAGTTGCTGCTAGGGTTAAGTGGTCCGATTGGCTTGGTAATAGTGGTCTAATTGGCCTAGCATTGGCGATATGATCGGTGACTTTGGAGCGGTCAGAGCGACCGTGTGGCGTTTTGGAAAATACATACCAAACACTTAGTAGGTATGCTTGAGAATGTATTTACGCTAGGTGTTACTTGCTTTAGAGTTTTAAGCTGAAACTAGATAAAGATTAACTAAAATTTCAAATATGATGTTTTCTGGTGCTCTTAAACGGTCTGACCGACCTGTGGCAGACGGTCAAACCAGGGTGGTCTAATCGACGTTGGGCTAGCTGTCAAACTGATCCCCTATTACCGAAGTGATGTTGAGTGGAGTTGAACAGTTAGACCAGGCTATGGTTGACGGGCAGACCGGTTTTGTAGGTTCAGAGAGTGTGTTTTGGGTTGAGTATTTTTAGTGATGCACAGTATGGGTACTGTTGAATGGGTGTGTTGTGTTGTGTAATGCATAATTTGGCTAATGTGAGTTAAATGCATGGAATTTATGCTTAAAATTGGATTGCTTGGTCTTTAGATATACACGGTTGCTTGGAGAGCGGCGATTGTCAACAACAATGGACTAGGATTAGGCGAGAGATGTGAGGTGAGGTCTATGTGATCGGGTAAATCTGGGTGAAGCTATATATGTGTCAAGCGTGAAGCTATTTTTCTGTTTCTTATAATTTATACTATGATAATTAGTTTTTAAATGAGGTGTTTTTAATGAGATCAACAGAAAAATTATAATAAAAAAGTATACTAAATTTAACTGTATCGATAAAAGTTATATGTAATTATTTCTTCTATATACTATCTCTTATAAACAATCAAAATTTAAAATTTTAATTCATAAGTCACAGTCAAGAATCTACACTATATCATTTGTTTTAGCGTGTTTACTAATGTTACGTACATGTGTATGCATGTCTATTGATGGGATGGCAGGCGATGGCCGAAGATGCGTCACGTCGGGCTCACGGTAAGCTATAGCTACTCATACACACACACATTATATATATATATATATATATATATATATATTCTTTAATTCATTTTTACCATCCATTTCTTTAATTTGATTATATATATTATAATTAACAAAGGATATCTAAAACAAAGTATTTTTTCTAGGTAGTTCTAGCTAGCAACTAACTATAAGACTTCCACATCATTTATATAGTACACACTAAAGCTAGCATTCTAAAGAACTATCTATAAGGATAGCTATTTGATGCTTACATGCACACACAGAATTTATAGAGGCTGCCTCGTTTGGCGTTATAGACTAGTGCTTAAGGAAGAGCTGGCTCGGTTTTTTTTTCATACTCTCTTTCCTCCACATAGGATATATGCTGGTGTGTACATGCATATAGCTAGCTGACTCAGACCATTAGAGATGCTCTAATGGCTATATACTCTATTTTGTTTTGCTAGCTCTTAGTTTTAGGTAGCTAATGGCTAGCTAATTTAATTACCCACATTATTTTGCCCAATACATGCGTATATTGATGAGTGGTGGAGCTGGGACAATTGGTGTTGGGGTGCGGGTAAAAGAACGGTTTTAAGTGATTACGACTAATTGAATGCTAGCACCAAGTAAACCATACAATGTGAGCACTTCGTGTGCTACTTTAGTTCCTGTGTAATTAGTTTTGCTTTCTTTCCAATTAATTGACTACTTTGTACCTTTAATTTTGTTGTGGAAACGGAGTGATAACGACCAGGGAGAACATTGGCAAAACAATTTACATCTAGTTCTTTTAAGTATTAGCAAATTACAATATAGTGCAAATTCTACGGAAAAGTATAGCTAACGAAGGTATATGCAAGTGGTCGTATGTTACTGCCACATGCATGCACAGTACGTACGTGTATACATGCATGTGTACTAATTGAGATGCGTGCGTGCGTGCATGTGGAAATCGTCAGGGCGGGGGAGCGGAAGCATCAGCAGCAAGCGGGAGCAGCAGTGTGGGTCATCCGCAGCAGCAGAGTCGCCTTACTTTGGCTCCTCCTCCGTGCACTACGGCGGCCGGGACTTCTACTCCGCCGCCGCCTCCCAACAATCTCCGGCGGCCAGCAGCAAGCAATATCACGCCGCCGATCAAACCGCTGCACCGGCGCCCAAAACTACTGTACGCTAGCTAGCTAGCTAGCTAGCTTTTAATTTGATTCAATTCTTGCTCTCTCCATCTTTCTGCTGGCTTAAGAATGCATTCCTGATGGTAACTGATCTATTATATCATTGTTAACTACTGAATTTCAGCACAAGCACAAGGACGACGACAAGGACAGTTCGGCAGCCACTCGTGGTGACTGGTGGCAAGGTACGCACGTACTACCATACAGCTAGATTGATATATACCCATCGTCGACCTACCTAGCTAGCTAGTTAGTATCTCCTCATCATATGGAGTACACGTACTAGCTAGCTAGATAGATGTACGTACTCGATCTTGGATCATTTTGACATCATTAATTTTTTCTCTTAATATATCGATGATCTCTTCTTCCTGCAGGCTCCCTGTACTACTAGCAGCAAGCAATTCATACTAGTATATATACATATATAGCCTAGCGATCGATGCAGCTCTCCGACGAAAACTAGGTAATTTAATTTTACTACCTGCCTGTCGGCTAGCTGCATCCAGAAATATAATTTTTCCCACTTAGTAATTAACCGTTTCTTCTCTTTTTCCTTCGGTGACAGCTAGTGCATGGGTTCTGCCTGCCGGTTAATTTGGGGAGCCATCTAGCTGTATATACTTACAAGGTAGCCATGCATGGCTATGTAATATATAGCTAGCTATGCCCTGATGATGAAATAACTAGCACTATGTAATAACTTCACTGTTACTCGCGGCCTGCGTCGAGAAGATGATCCATCATGCAGCTTTAGTTTACGGGTATGCATATATGCGTAGACCGATCGAACGATCATCAGCTTAATCACATGTGCCGTCTGCAGCCAGATGATACAAACTTATATTGTACGTGTGTGTGTGTGTGTTCATAGCTACTAGCTAGCTACATATCCGCATGTCAACTGTTGCCAGCTTCTTGTTGGGGTCGATCGGTGTGTGAAGTCTTTAACCAAATGGCTTTGTGCGTGCCCCTGAGGCTTTCCCTCAGCTGGTCTGTGTATAGTAGTGTGTTGGTTCTGATATATGTATAGAATCACTAATCTACGTGTATGTGTAAAATACGTATCGGAAAATTACTACTGTTTGTGAGTGAAGTTACTATCAAATATATGTAAAATTACTATCAGTACACGACAGGGTAATAACTCTATATGTATTTGATAGTAACTTCGTAAATAGTATTAACTTCCTGGCACGCACACGCTCGTTAGCGCGTCCGTGTATACGTGTGTGTGGGTGGGAGGGGGGTATAATATAAATAACAGGGTATCATGGTGCCTAGGCATCATAATTTAAAAAAAAAGGTATTTTTTCTAGGTATCATGCTTGAAATTTTTTGAATTTTTCAGATGTCGAATTTAACTTGTTTACTAACTAGTTCAAATAAGTTTAAACTAAAATTCAAACTAGAGTTGCTTTTTTAATGATAGTTTGATTATAGGTATGTACCGGTTATATATAAAAATAGCAAAGCATGTGACAAGCAATCATTGAAAAAGTTTGAATTCAAGTACATTTTTTCAAAGATGTGTATTTTATTTGAATTGTTGTGTATAACATTGCCGATCAATCAGAAACGACCGATTCTGAGGAAGCTTATCATGGCATTCTCTTTGAGATTATGGGCCATGCTAATAATTTTCCTAGGCTAGAGGAGGAAGTAGAGAGCGCAAGGACAATCTTCACGGTATTTGAGAACTCAGCGGCTGATCCACTAACTCCAAAAGTCAAAGAAGAAGCATATGAAGCCCAGAAGACTAAGATCTAGGAATCTATTTTTGGAACTTTTGTAATAAATTTGCCTTGAATTTGTCTTTTATAAAAGTGACTAGTCACACTAGCACACTTATGTTCCAGCTCAATAGCTTCTATAGTTCTTACGATAAAGGACCAAACATAGACGGTTGTAAATAAAAACCGTCTGTGATAGTTTCACAGACGGTTCTAATTAAAAATCGTCTGTGATAATGCGTATATCACAGATGATTTTTAAACCTAACCATCTGTAATAGTTTCAGAGACAGTTTTGCTATGAACCGTCTGTAATAATTAAAGCACAGATGGCTCCACATGAACCGTCTGTGGTGAGGCATCTAATGTAGCTTGTATTGTAGTGTGCTACCGATGTGCAGTTTTCTATTCCATGCCAAACTCCTTTGCAACTAACCAGACCCATACAAGATGCAATGAAAAGCAGGAGTACCTAGTAATTTGTATGAATAAAGCTCAGATAATCATAGACGATAATGAGGCATATGAGCATGCATAAGCATAGTATTATGATGATATGTTAAGAATAGTACATGCTATCAAAGATGTGATGAGACTTAGGGTATCCATAATTTACACTAAGACACAAAATCATGTTTGGCCAGTCGGACCGCCAACCATTAGCCTGTCTGACCTCGTGGTCAACTCTGGTAACAGAGGAGCTTGTGTCTGATCGTGGCAACCATGCTAGTCAGACCGCTCGACACACCTCCGGTCGGGTCGCTATCATACGATCAGTCACTCTGCTATTAAATCCTTTGCTCAACCAAATGAGGACCTTTTTGGAATAAATGTGTCGCCAACTATGGGCCAATACAACAACTCCTTGGCCAAACTGCCGCCCACGGCCGGTCTAACCGTTCTCCAGTTTGACCGCCAACCATGCCCTAATTAGACTGTCAGCTAGGCCAGTTAGACTGCTTAATTAGCACCTGACAGCAAAAATCAGAGATTGCAATAGACATACAATCAAACTCAAATTTTGATATCGAAGCACAGCAAAGTCTAGTACTTGTCATATAATATGAAATGATCTTCACATAGTCTCATAGAAAGAAAGAAAGAAAGAACGAATGAAAGAAAGAAAATAAGAAAAAAAGAAGCGTGTCCCAGGCCGACTGAGTGCATGGTGCGTCGGCTTGGGAGGGGTGGGCGACACGGGGCTATGCGTCGGCCGCGCGGCGCATAGTATTTCCAGCTACTTCATGCATATGTCCAACTGTAACTATAACAAGCCTCATAGGCGCGGCGACACGCCGCGTCAGCCACCGTGTGTACCGAAGTAAAAGAGGCGATAATTCGTGAGGAGTTTTTTTAAAAAAATCGAGGGCACGTACGTATTTTCGAGAAAGCTAAAGGGCTTTTTCGAAAAAAATCGAGGACTTGTAAGGACCTGTACGTAAGTAAATAAGGGCTTATACGTAATTTCGGGAACCTGCGGGGCGCTATCCAAATTTTTTTTAAAAAAAACTTGCAGAGACCTTTTCGCGAGGAAAAATGACCTTTACGTAATTTCCGAAAAACTGGAGGAAACTGCCTCTTCCGGCCGTACAGGAATTGCCCCGCCACGCGCCGGCCGGACACGCGGGCGGGGCGACGTGGCCGAGCGGGGGGTCGCGAATCCCCTGGGAATATGGTTGTTATGATTCCTCTGTAAAATTACAACTATAATTAAGCAGTGCAGACCGCACAAGATACAGATCTGTCATGTGCTATCTATATATGCACAAGGATATATTGCCTTTTTTAAAAAAGAAGACGACGACCTGAGAGAGAAGGGTAGTAATTGCAACAGGACTTTTTTTTTCCGGCCATAGTAGCTAATCTAATAAAATCAGTAGGCAGACGGCTGCTCTGGTTAGCTCACCAAACAGGGCAGCGGGCTCGTTGGGCTGGTCAAGGCCCATGTTGATCCACTCTACTGGCCCAAGGAACAAACAATTGATGGTTAATTGAACAAGATAATGCACGCACGCATGGTATATTTAGGGGGTGTTTGGGACTGCTCCACAAACTCTGCTCCACGAATTCTACCGTGGAGCAGCTCCACAAAAAACCTAGAGTTTGTGGAGCACCCCTTTAGGTGTTCTCACAACTCCACCTTTTTTTCCTCGAACAGAGTGCGTGGAGCTGAACCTGTTTGGCTAAAAAACATAGAGCGGAGCTGAAAAACGTGGAGTGGAGCAGTCTCAAACACCCCCTTACTACTGCTACTAGAGAGGGCGCTCTGCACTGCACTTGGACAAGCTATAACTAACTAATCATCCATTACCTTTTCAGTCCCTTTCACAGCACCATGCATGCACTTAGCCCACCTAGCTCTTCAAAAAAAGTATATATGTTGGGTGTGGCCTCCTTCACTTTCTGGTAAACCATCTCTCTTGATTTCCCCCATCTACCCATCTATCTAGACGCGTTATTGAACATGCCTATGGAGACAGTTAATAACAAGAATCAACTTTCTCTAATGGAAGAATCTACTCCCATTTTTTTTTTGAAAACAAAGTACATCTCCTCACGTTCTTCCCTTGATACAGCTAGCAGCATACATATCATGTGCATTCTAGAAACAACAAGAGCTAGCATACAGCATATCGTGTAGGAGAGTACCAGGTTAACTGACATCGATCATGATAAGCTCGACGGGAACAGCGTGCCCGAAGAATTAATTTTAATTAATTTATACCACCACACCACACCTACTGAAAATTCCTCAGAAAGCCAAGACTAATTAATATATGGAGTAATTAAGATGGTGGCAGGTACGAACAAGTCGTCTTGTAATTTCCAACATATGGAGCCTAGCTAGACTTACTGGCCGGCTTCCATGGAATGACATAAGCTAGCTAGCTGGCTCTGAAAAATTTTCAATGAAGGGCATGAATGCTTTTAAGCAAAGCGTATTAAAACCTGCATTAAACCTGAGGAGATCGGGGGTCAATTCCCGCTGTACTGGCTGATATGGAGAGGATCTGCAATTGTACCGGCAGCTGCTTTATTAACAAGACTGTCAAATTAGTGGCAAGTTCTGAAGCACTGTCAGGCAGCTCAGCGGAAAGACCAAACCGCTCCAAACAATTCGAGGCAGGCAGCAGGCCCAGCATGATCGACACGACGTTGCGTAAGCTTGCTGTCCTTGGCAAATGCAGCTTTCTGACAACAAACTCCGATCGATACATCATACATGCATCCATCCATCCTTGCTAGCTAACCAGAGCGATCCATCGATTCGTTTCCTTGTCGATAAGCGAAGTAAGTTAATTTGGTCACCGAGCGTGCCTCGCCGATCGAGATGCCCATGCCACAGTTGATAGCAGCGCAAACATCAACGATCCCAGACTGGTACAGACTACCTACCTACCTGCAGCAGTATATCATCGGCTGCTTGATAGATAGCATGGGCTTTAAGCTTGATTTTGTGATGTGTGATGTAATGCCGACTAATCCTGCATCGATTAGTGCTACTTAATTTCTACGTTTCCTAGCCTATATATACATATGAGATGCGTCCAGCAGCTATCTATGTAGCTTGTGCATTGCAAATAGCATCGCAGGCAGGCAGCAGCTTTGAACATACATATATACTCTCAATCTCAAATATATCGATCTTGCATTGTCAGCAAACAACACATACATATACACACCTCGATCATATCGATCCTTGCCTCTACCTACTGCGAGTAAGAGATCGAAATGGATCGGCCATTGTTATATCTTGCATATGCTCTCGTGTTTCTCGGATGCTGCTTGGCTGATGCTGCTGTCGTCGAGCACACATTCCATGTACGTTATTAATCTCGATCTTTACATCCTTATATAATTATGGAATGCTAGCTAGCTAGTTGCTCCATTTTTTTCATGCATTCGCGTGTCGTCCTATTTCGTTTTTGAGCTAGCTAGGATAGGTTCACTACTAAATGGTGATCAAGTTAATTATGTCTAATTTAGTTTAATTTCGAAAATAGTACGTATCAACAGTGCCATATGAGCTCAATCAGGCCGCTGGGGATACTTAATTTGTTGGGAAAAAAAAGGTGAAATTAATTCTACCATATGTATGTACGTTGCGAGTAGTACGCGCGTAAGTTTGATGCATTGTCAGCATGCATGCTGTTGGAAATCGGCTGGCACGTCTACCAATTCTAGTCGTCGACACGGTATTGCCTTCTGGATGGACGTAACATTAACAGTTAACACGTGGAAATAGTGCAGATGCCATATTAAGATTCGGTTGCTGGTGTAGGTCACCGTCCTTCAAGTTCACAGGCAACGCAAGTAGCTTATCAAAAGAGGTTTATTAATCTAAGGCCCTGTTTGGCACAGCTTCACCAACAGCTTCATGAGCTGTTGTGAGCTGTCGTTTGTCAAACACTCTTTTTTGCAAACAGCTTCATGGGTGAAGCTCCTTTTTTCTTCTAAAAAATTATCCAAATTTCAAATATTAGGATGTGCGTGGAGATTTATGTGCCGTCACCTCCACCTTCTTCTCTGACGACTCTTTTTTCCTCCTCATCGGCGAGCCTAAGGGTAGAATACCACCCCCACGTCTAGGCTTCACCGTTCCCCCTAGGCATAGAGAGAGGTGAGGGGCATGGCCAGGCGGTGGGCGGCGATGGGGGCGACGGGCGGGGTAGGAGGATGGTGGGCAGTAGAAGGTACTAGCATTAGGTTAGACAGGGGCGGCACGACAGGGAGGGGTAGAGGGTGGAGCGGCGACGGGGGCTCCGCCGACCGCAGGTGGTGAAGGAGGGGGCAGGGGGTGGCCGTGGGAGGTGCGCGGAGCTGCTCTGATGAGAAAAGAGAAGGAGACCATGGGAGGAGGAGGCGCGAAGGGAGTGGTGTTGGGAGGAATGGTGTGGAGTGGGAGGTGGTGCGGAGGGGGCGGCGACGAGGGAGCGCACAGGGTGATGGCGCAGAGGGAACGGCGGGGTCGGGGGTGTGGGGTGGTAGGTGGCGGGGTCAAGAGATAGGGTTAGGGGTAGATGGGTTATATAGGAAAGAGGGAAGGATGATGACCTTTGGATCTTAATATAAGAGTTATAAATATAGATGTTTATTTTTTAAAAAAACATTGGAATGATCACTGGACACACCCTCCATTAATCGAATTAGTGCAGTGCAGACGTGTAGTGCAACCATGCAGGCCAGGTGAGGTCGCACATCATTGTATCTGTTTTGTTGGTTGAACAACCATGGATTGCGATAGATAAGAGTACGGATAGCTACACACACACACACACATTCCAATTGCCGGCCTACCCATCGGTTTGGTATCACCTAACGGGTACCGCAGGTACGTACGTACGCGCGCGCGTGCCAAATACAAATACTACTTGGCGCACAAGAGCGCTCTCATGTCTTATACCTGTTTAGCCTGCACTATCATAATTTAAATCTATTAAAATAAACATCGTACGTAGTTCTTTCTTTTTATCCTCTGTTAATACGATCGTTCAGATAGATGTAATACCTATATATACGTCTATATATGATGGATGGTTGATTATATTCATCCGTGTCTATACATGTTTAGACTGTACGTACGTACCATTAATACAATCTAACCCTATCAAAATATATAGATCTTTCTTTTTATCCAACTGTGGACGTGGTAGTTCATGGATTGATTGACGTACGCGTGCGTGCATGGATATGATTGGATGCACTGATGGATGCAGGTGGGCAACCTGACGATCGAGCGGCTGGGGCAGAGGCAGGTGATCACGGCGGTGAACGGGCAGTTCCCCGGCCCCAAGGTGGAGGCTCGTGACGGCGACACCGTCGTCGTGCGTGTCGTCAACGACTCGCCGTACAACATCACGATCCACTGGCACGGCATCTTCCAGCGCCTGTCGAGCTGGGCGGACGGGCCGAGCATGGTGTCGCAGTGCCCCATCCGCCCCGGCGGCGGCAGCTACACCTACCGCTTCAACGTCACCGGCCAGGAGGGCACCCTCTGGTGGCACGCCCACGTCTCCTTCCTCCGCGCCACCGTCTACGGCGCCCTCCTCATCCGCCCTAGGCCCGAGGCACAGTACCCCTTCCCCGCACCCCACGGGGAGGCCACCCTCCTGCTCGGCGAGTGGTGGAACGCTAGCGTCGTCGACGTCGAGAGGCAGGCCGTCCTCACCGGCGGCCCGCCCAACAACTCCGTCGCGCTCACCATCAACGGCATGCCGGGCGACGAGATGTCGTCGTACGAGCTGACCGTGCAGCACGGCGAGACCTACCTGCTCCGCCTCATCAACGCTGCGCTCAACTACCAGTTCTTCTTCAAGGTGGGCGGCCACGCCTTCACTGTCGTCGCCGTCGACGCCTGCTACACCGACCCCTACGACACGGACGTCATCGTGATCGCGCCGGGCCAGACGGTGGACGCTCTGATGCACGCCAACGCAGCGCCGGGCTGCCGCTACTACATGGCCGCCCAGGTGTACCAGAGCATCGCCAACGCCACCTACACCGCCACCACCACGGCAGTCCTCCGGTATTATTCCGAGTCGTCGTTGCCAGCAGCAGCTGCTGATAAAAGTATACTGGCGCCAAGCATGCCGGCGTTCAACGACAGCGCAACGGCGCAGGGCTTCTACCGCAGCCTGACCGGGCTGCTGCAGGACGGCAAGCCGAGGGCCCCCCTGCACGTGGACACGCGGATGCTGGTCACCTACGGCCTGGGCATCGCGCCGTGCATGCCGACGCAGACGCTGTGCAACCGGACGCGGGGCTCCGTGGCAGCGAGCATGAACAACGTGTCGTTCCTGCTCCCGACGAGCATGTCGCTGCTGGAGGCGCACATGAGGAACGAGGCGGGGGCGTGTACACCCGCGACTTCCCGACAAGCCGCCGGTGATGTTCGACTTCACGAGCGACTCCATCAACAGCAACAGTGCCCTGGCGCCGCTCAGGTTCACGTCCAAGGGGACCAAGGTGAAGACGCTGAGGTTCAACTCGACGGTGGAGGTGGTGCTGCAGAACACGGCCATCCTGGGGTCGGAGAACCACCCGCTGCACCTCCATGGCTTCAATTTCTTCGTGGTCGCGCAGGGCAGTGGCAACTTCAACGCGCACAGGGCCGTCCGCACCTACAACCTCGTCAACCCGCAGCAGCGCAACACCGTCGCCGTCCCCGCCGGCGGTTGGGCGGTCATCCGCTTCACGGCCGACAACCCAGGTACGTCCACTATACACCATTCGATCGATCATGCATGGATGCTTGCAGTGCACCGCCACTTGGATCTTGCATTGCAATTCGTTAAAATGGAATTAATTCGTGAATTCATTATGAATGCTGCAGGTGTATGGATCATGCACTGCCACTTGGACGCGCATCTGCCCTTCGGGTTGGCCATGGCGTTCGAGGTGGAGGACGGCCCGACGCCCGACACCATCCTTCCCCCGCCGCCGGCGGACTACCCCCAGTGTTAGGCTACCCGCAGGGGGATGCATGCAAGGAATGTTCAAAGTCGAAGTTCGATCTCTCTACTTGAGGCAACCATGCATGTTAGTTCCTACCAAGAAGCACCAAAGATTCATGTCTAGTCAAGCACAGATTCTGCCACTATCCTTCATTCTATTATTTATTATTCATTTCTTTTTCCAATTTCTTTTCAGCGCTAGATTGATTCTGACTTTTTGATTGGGTATTTACAATAAAGGATACCTATAGTCGAGAGACCATACAATCAAGGATACCTATAGTCGAGAGACCATGTATAAGATATAGTATATGTTTGTGATGAATAATTGCTACTTTGTTTGAGTTGAATTTAGATCTAGCAAAAGTTTTAGGAAACTCATATTTCAAATTGTGCTGTTAGGGTTTATGCGATGTGACCGGAATGGGGCGAGCGGTCAAACCGGCCATGGTCTTTCGGAAAAATGAATTCCAAACACTTATGTAGACTTATTTGGGGGATGAGTTTGCACTTGGTACTATTGGAATTAGAAACTAGAGCTGAAACTAAATAGAGTTTAACCAAAATTCCAGAGATGGTGTGTAGGACCAATAGACCAGCTGCCAAGGGCAGTTTGATCGCCGGCTAGGCACCTGTCTGACCGGCCTCAGGAGGTCTGATCGGAGGGGATACGATCTTACCGCTCCCTGTTCTAGAACTAAAAACTCAGCTCGAGCCGATGCAAATAATATGAAATTTTGCACGCATCTTACTTAAGGTCTCAAGAACCTATTCCTTTCAAGGATCGCATGAATCTATAACAAATTTCAGACTTTTCTCAAAATCAAGCAAGATTACATAAAAACCGGGCAAAATATGAAAACAGGTAATATGACTTGCTCGTGGGTGGAAGATAGCTTTAGATGTATTTTCACATGTTAAAGCAAGCAAGAACACTCAAAGATTAGAAGCAAAAACCCTTAGAACAAGTAATCTTACGTTGAGGTCAATTCCAAGCAAAACTGAGTAACTTCAAGAATTTGCCAAACCTGATACCTAGATGGATAGAAATTGATCCCTATGAGTCATCTCCATTTACTTATCCTTGACATCCAGCAAGATCAATAAGTGGAGAGAGAAGATCAAAATTATCAAGATCAAGAACAAATCAACCACAACAAGAAGGGTCCATGAGAGATGAAAAGTTGATGTATTTCTATTTGAGGATGAAGGTTTTACATCCACTTCACTTGGAGGACAAGAGAACACACCACATCACTCACACTTCTCAAATTCTAACCCTAGAACACTTAGCTTCAATGAGTAAAGTTAGGATGGTTGGATGATTAACTATCAAATCTTCGTTCCAACCCATTAAATAAATAGGCAGCCATCACCTATTTAATTTTAATGGATACTATCCACTACCACATATAGGAAAAACATGTTAACCCTAGACAACACGGGTTTTACACGCACACAAACACACTATATTTATGCATGCTTTTTAAAACACATGAACCAAAATCCGCCAAGTTCTTAGCATTTGATCCAACTTGATCTTTTCAGCTTCTCTCGACCTAAACCACTTTTTCAAGCACCGCTCAAATGCCGTAGTTTTGATCCAAGATAGTTTCTAGTAATTTGGTCAACTTACCAAAATATCCTTACTTTACCTGGTCTTCATCTTCCTTTGCAAGCAATCATCATGCTTGCCACGTGTTGGTACACCACTGGCTTGCTACGCGTTGGCAAGTATCTCCCATTCTAGTTTCACTGGGACACGCCTCTCTTGACTAACCAAGCCACATAGTGCAACCCGCCATTTGAACCTTCTCTTCAACATTTTCTGTCTTTCTCGTGCCATGCTTAAGCTCAACCATCTCACCCGACATCTTTAATTGTTCTGGGCCTCAGCTCCTCTACCACCATAGCCCCGATCATTGCCGTTGACCATGGTTGACTCCAAACCTTCCTGCACATCTAAAGACAAAGAAATTATTTTCGGTATAAGTTTTTCACAACTTGACCCACGTTAGTTGAAATATATATCATGCTTCCTACGGACGTTGGTCGGTAAAACATTTTGACAAGGTTTCTATTGGCCAACAGCCCTCAACGACGCCAAAGATCTGGTTAAGAAATATGTACAATGCCAGTTTCATAGCCAACAAATACACTAGCCAGCTCAGGTTCTTCAAACGATTCCTTTATCTTGGCCTTTTGCAACCTGGGGTCTTGATATCTTAGGGTTATTCCCAAGAGCGTCGAGGGGCTTTGAGTTCCTCTTCATAGCTATTGATACATTTATGAAGTGGATTGAAGTCGAACCAGTAGCTAGGATAACAACGAAAGCCACAAAGAGGTTCTTGATGAAAAGTGTAATTACTCGATTTGGAGTCCCAAGTCGGATAATTACAGACAATGGTAAGCAATTTTTGAGTGCAAAATTCTGAGAATTTTGCAACAAATTAGGCACCAAATTATGTTTTGCTTTAGTTGCCCATCTGCAGAGTAACAGGGCAGTTGAGCATGCGAATGGCCAAATAATGCAAGGAATTAAAACTCGAGTCTTTGAACAGCTAGTAAGCGCTCGGGGGCTTGGGTTCAAGAATTACCTTCAATATTGTAGGCAATTCACACAACTCTGAGTCGGGCGATAGGTGAAACTCCCTTTTCCTTGTTTTTGGGGCTAAAACCATGCTTCCTCCAAAACTAAAGATCCGATCGGCGAGAGTCAAGAGCTTCAGTAACTCTAACCAAGAATAGCTTCAAGCGGATGATATCAACCTACTCAAAGAAAAGAGGAATCAAGCCTTAATCTGTTTAACAGTCTATCAGTAGGCACTACATAAGTATTACAATCATAAAGTCCAACCTCGCAGCCTTGCTGTAGGTGACTTGGTATTGAGAAAAATCCAATTCCAGTCTAATTGGAACAAGCTTTCCTCCAAGTGGGAAGGTCCTTACACCGTGGTCAAAGTCACACACCTTGGTTTTGTACGACTTGCTATGGAAGACGGCTAGATTCTCTCGAATTCTTGGAATATCGACCAATTATGCAAATTCTATGTGTAAATATTTCTATCCTTTTTTCAATAACAATTTCAGTATATGCAAATTTTTATTGTCGTATGTCTTGAAGAGCTTCTCTTATATTAGTTCGACCACTTCTAGCGCATCCAACTTATTTAACTGGTCGGATACGGGAATACCACTAGCCGAAGTCTCTCCTCTCTGCATGTGCTCCTGCCCACTAGAAGGAGGTTCCTAGTGTCAGTCTATTCCTAACTCTTGCTACCAGCATACAACAATTGTGTTGCCTGTGAATACATTGAACGAATATAATAGAAGGCAATCTAAGTGTTTATCCTCTGATCGTTCAAGTCTTCGATTTGTTTAAACTTGAATGAATATAATAGAAGGCAATCTAAGTAGTTATCCTCTGATCATTCAAGTCTTCAATTTGTTTAAATCTAGTCGGAAGGAGGTAACATCACCTAGTCAGAGCCACTCCTCTCTGCATGTGGTCTTGCCCACTAGAAGGAGCTCTCTAGCATTGACTCGTTCCTCATTTTTGCTGCCAGTACTTGACAAACAAATTCGATAATGATGGCCGGATACATTACTCTGCTCTCAGCATACTTCACTCTGTACTATTTGTTTAGTTTATTCATATAAACTATAGTCGGGGCTAGGATAGAGTTATTCATATAACTTTACTTAGTCATAATTTTGTTTCTCTTTTTATTTATTTTTTATCTTATGAGTATTGATTGCTCAACAAGATAAATTGCAGGAAAAAAAGTTCATTCATCTCCCAAAGGTAAGTCTTTACAAAGTTGTTTTTTATTTACAAATTACTCTACTTTGGAGAAGAGGAAGAGTCAAGTTACATTTCTTCAGACACCTATCATCCAATTGGCTCTATTTCTTCAATCAGGTGGGACGCATCCTCCAAAGAACAAGCGAATTCATGCTCGTGGGATGTAAATTCAAATTCTGTTCACATGCCTTGAGTTTTGCCAACACATAGCTCACGGTGCCCCTGACTGCATCCCTGATCGACTCTGTTTGATCAGCCCTTACAGTAGCGAAGTACTTTTCCAGGTCTTGCCTTGTAGTGCAATCATACCCATGTGAGCTGATGTAGTCTCAGTGGGAATCATCTTTTTCGCACCAAATTCACCGAGTAGATTTTTTAGAAGAATACCGTAGTCTTGAAGGCTCGCCTTCATTGACTTCGCTTCTTCCTCCCTACGAGTCATTGCTTCAGAAAAACATTTATTTTTGACCATGGACTCTGCAAAAAAAAAAATTAAAATTGGTCAAGGCAATACTCGTTACAATCATAACCTCTTATATGACTAAATGGTCGCAAGTCCTTCTATTACCATGTAGTCGTAAGCTCTTTTACGACCTTATGGTCATAAATCTCACTGCGACTACTCTATATGGTCATAAGTCCTTCTACGATCACATAGTCATAAATCTCACTACGACTACTCTATATGGTCATAAACTTAAGCTTCAGGGCTTACTGTTTATTTTCTCTTCCAAGGTTCTAGGAGCGGAGTTGGCTTTTATGAGGCTTATTGATAAATTAGCATTGTCCTCAAGTGTAGAAGCTAAGACCTCTGCATCTAGCCAAGACCTGTAAAGGTTAAAGGTACACCTGAATTTCTAGTTGTGTGGTCAAGGCATAATTCGACTAAATAAGTTAAGAGACTTACAATGCCGCTGCTTTCTCGGAGAGTTCGACATTCCCTTGTCATAGGAGCATTAGCTGTCTGTGGTACTCAGCCATAGTTGCCATGTCTTCTAATGCTCTATGGATAAGGAAAGGCAGTGAGAAATAAGAAGAGGCAAAATATGAATATTCAAGTTGTCAATACTCACATTCATACTCTTATGAGCAAAATCTCCGAGCACCCGAATGGAATCTCTCAGTTGGTCAAGCTCTTCGACCCTGGTCCACCACACCTTCTTAAGACGTTCATTGTTGAAGATGTACTCCTTGTTTGGAAGATCGTTGGGGTGTGGGACTATGCTCCGAGCTTGATCAGAAGAAGATCCTACCACAAAGGGAGGATTAAAGAACGAGGAGAAGAGGTTAGATTGTTCTTCCTCTTCTCCAGCACCTTCTTTTGCTACAACCACTTCAGTGGTCGTAGTCTTTGCAGGTTTGGCTACAACTTTTGTTGTTGTGTTTCTTCGACCACCTACTCCATCATCCTTTCGATAGAGGGTAGAGCCACAAGAGGTTTCTCAGTAGAGGCATCCTTAGGCGATGGAGAGGCCAAGCTGCAATCACAAGAAATGAATCAGTAGTTGAAAAGACAAAGGCAAAATACAATATATGTACTTGCATTTTTATACCTTTAAATCTTTACTTTCAGCACGAATTTGGAAGAAACCCTCCCAGAGAGTGGTTTCTTCAACTTCTTTTTCACAACCAAATCCAGTTGTGGGAGAATGAGGACTTTCTTGAATACCTCCGGTCAAGTCTTGAGCCCCTTCGACCACGTCTGGTCGAAGGTCTACAGCAAGAATTGTTGTTATTTCCTTTTCTTGTCCCTCCTGATGGTGAGAACCAAATTCAATCATTGGGACAATCTCCTTCTCGATCACAGGTTCTACCGACGCGACAGTTTCTTTCACAAAAGACACAAAATTTTTCTAGTTTAACTTTTCAAGATGCTTGATTAAGCCTTCGAAAAGGCCAACTGAGTCAGCTTTGATGTTATAAGAGAAAGGTACCTTGATCATAGAAGTTGATTGCTTCAATATGGCTGCCGCTATTTTACTTGCCACACCTATATCCACAATAAATTGCTGAATAGGAGCGCCTGAGGTAGCCAGAGGAAGAATTTTAAGGGGGACAGTAGCAACTGTGCTCACTTTTTCTTATCGACTGACTTAACCAGTCGACGCCTTTTGGCCGGAGGAGCATTTATTTCTTCCACTTCTCCACCGATCACCATGAATTCAATCCCTTGGTTGTCTTGACAGAAATTCATGCCTATGATCTGTAGAAGAGGAAGATACCACTAAGTTATGCTCTATGACTAAGAAGTCTTAAAGATGAAGGCAATTTTTTTATTACCTTTAAGCGTTCCTCCCTTTCTTCGGCAGAAATATCCACCGGAATGCGAGGAGCCTCTACCTCAAGCGATGGAGCCTTTCTCACAAATGGCCTTGACTAAAGAATTGATTTCCTCCAAATCAAGGTCTGAACAAATAAACATGGTAGTCGATAAAGTGTACTCAGAAAATGTAACCTAGTTAGGAATATGAGCACTAGTGTCACTTACCATTCTCGTAGTCCTAGGTCGAATCCGAGACTCCTGAGTACATCCACATAGGATGTGCTCGACGCTTCAAGGGACTAATACGGTGTGTGACGAAGTACTTCACCACATGCCAGCTCATAAGCCCCTTGTCCCTCGGCTCCTTAATGGCTGAGATGTAGGGGCTATTCTTGTGATGTCTTTAGGGGCTGAGTTCCAAAGACTATTCTTCTCGGTGGCCTTCCCGACGAAGGAGAGGTTGTCTTCACTAGTAGTCTCCTAGTAGAACCACCTCTTCTTCCATCCCTGATGAGGCGGTTGGGGTCTCGATCTTCCAATAGGATGATAAATTTGATTTGGAGGAGAACGATTTTGATGATGCAGGCTTCTAACCGGCCACGACTAGAACACTAAGCAATCGCTAAACCACACTCCAAGTCGTTATCAACCGTGCCAAAAATGCGTTTGTCCTGACCACGAAGGTCTATTCCTGCATGCAACTGAAGAACACGCAAGAACAAGACCATTGGCTCCACCATATGCTTTGGTGAGTTTCCCTCGATGCGTAGATACTTGTGACGTGCTCAATTTCTAGTTTTTGCCCCTGCTTGACCATCGCCGCTGACCCAACTCCAATGACCATAGGTCTCCGTGCCCATCCAGTAGTGTCACAATTACTCCTATTAGTTCTCATAGTAGCTAGTTCCTCCCTTCTTTTACTCCTTTGCCAAAGTTGTGCCACAGCCAAGGCTCCTCCGTCGCTCATCACACCACTGCATTTGTGCCCCATTTTAGACTTCACCACCTTCCATTTTATCAATTGCTCGAGCTCCTCCACCCCTCCCTCGTTGCCAGTTAGCCTGCCAAGGCGCTCGTCCATGGCCACAACCACATCCCTCTATTTACTCTATTTGAGCCATGCCGTAGCCACATCCCCTATTTCCTCTCACTGACCGGTGGACTCCGCGCGTAAGTTAATTAGATTAAGGTGGCAATAATTAGTTTAATCTAGTAGTTAGTAATTAATTAGTTACACTACCATAGATGGGGTCATCATAGACGGTTTCTGAACCGTCTAATTTAATGTGTCTATGATAACAGGTGGTTATCATAGACGGCTTCCAAACCATCTGTGAAAAGTCACAACATAGACTATTTTTTAAAAGAAATGGTTATGATATCTTGGTATGAAAGTGGAATTTGTACGGTATATTAGCACGAAAATGGATATACAATGGTGCTAATGGAATGGATATGGTATCTTGGTATGGAAATGGATATGGAATGGATATAGTGGACAACTATGAAGAGAGTTCATTCTCATGAACTTAATTAAACTAGACGCTTTGATTTTAAATTGAAAAGGCTAAGTCATATGTTTGGAAACTAGATATAGCGTGATATTTGACAAACTAGCTTTATACTAAAAGAAATATGAGACTTTCTCTTGGTTAAGCTTTACATGTAAATATATACATATACACTTGCAATCTGATATAAAGACTTATTGAGTACTTTTGTACTCATCGTTGCTCAACTATATGAATTCAGTGCTCAAGAAATGATCTACCAGTAATATTCATTACCATCCATCAAAAATTGAAGACAACACCGAATATTAGGTCGCATACTCCAGTTGATTGCCTGTGAGCATATCCTGAGGGTCTCCCGTGCTATGTGTCTTTTCCACTGCAAGACTTCATTTGCATTTAGCCTTCCCAGCCTGATGTAAGACCTTGGTCATCTGGTCCGTTTACACTTCATTACTACTTTATTTATGCACATATATGGATGTGATATTCCCCATTGTTATACTATGTAAGCTAGCTACTGATCCAAGGGCTAACTCATTATTCACAGGTCCGAATTGCCAAATCTAGATCACTACAAGATTTAGGTTGTTAGTGCACACAGTGAGATTAGACCATTTTGATTTATGCTTTTGCATATAAAACTGGTTTTGGCCAAAGAGAGTTTCAAAAGTGTCTATTCAGCCCCCCTCTAGTCGTCCTCCTTGTCATTACATTTGGGTTTGGGCCCAAGCACAGTGAAAGAGAAAAAGGGATTTCAAATTTTATTTGAAATGCTGAATTAAATTTTGAATTCAGATTTGAGTTTTTGAATTCTCACAAAACGTTTGACAACTCCAAAAATGCAAAAAAAAGTTTCTGGAAATTATGAAAATTATGGGGTTTTAAAATGGAACAAAATTGGGATGTTACAGTGACGGTGTGCATATCCATCTCAGATTTCCTGTTAAAAGCTAAATTGAAGCAGCTGTTTCAACAATGGCATCACAATTTTAGCATTTGTTTTGACCCCTTGCAAAACTGTGCTTATCCACAATCCCATCTCAATGTTCAAAACTGGCTTGCCTTACAAACTGCTGATTTATGGAAAAACAATTTATTTATTTCACAAGGATTCCATAGAGAACTTAGAAGCTAACCTGTCATGTTCCTCGATTGCTACTTTATGTCAATGACATGTAATAGATCCATCATGTTAATCCGCCATAAGCAGTTAAGATTTGAGGTGCACGGATGATATCTCCACAAAATGATGTTGGTATCTGGCAACATGGTTAATGAATAAGCAGTATAGAAATGGAAAATCAAATCAGATCAGATATGGAGCATGAAACTAGACCGCAAGCTTACCAGTAAGCCAGGTCCTCCACAAATGAAAGAACAAGACCATCTTGATATGGCCCACTTATTTGATGTTATTTCCCCAACAATGCAATTGCAAGCGTCCTTGCTGAATGTCTGCTTACAAGATGGAAACAATGGATATAGCAAACGAAAAGGTACAACGTTCGGTACCACATAGTAAAATATTTCAGCACCACATCATAGAAAACTCAGTAAACCTGGTATCACAGTAGACAAATTTGTCAGTTCAACTTACTGAAGTTCACGGACAACATCATGGAGTCATGCAACTCAGTTTCTTTTGGGGATGAAAAGCAGCAGCAATAGCAACGACAATAATGAAGAATGATATGATATAAGCTTAGATTAAGTGCTGCCTTTAATGATGTAGCTTCACTAATACAGTAAACTACCTAAACCCAAACACAAACATCACATGAAGAATGATATTATATAAGCTTAGTTTAAGTGCTGCCTTTAATGATGTAGCTTCACTAATACAGTAAACTACCTAAACCCTAACACAAACAGCACAGCAGAAAGGACACATTTTTTTATCTGTTTAGGGGGGAATTGCAATAAAACACCTTAAATTGTAATTTACAAAGGAGCACAATTAGAATTTCTTGTGCTTTGGCAACATTAAGCGCTTTCCATGGCCCTTGAAATGAATACAAGGCAATGATCAGTATAATAAATTACTCGGGATGTGCCAACTGAAATGGCTGAGGCCAAAAAGAATCAATGTCGCTTATGTAATTGTCATGATTTGTATGCACAATGTAACATCCCAATTTTTCCTCACAATTAATAAAGCATAATTTTGTTGAATTTAAAAAAATTGTGCATTTTTAAAGTTCTCCTAAAGCCTTGTTGGAATTTAAGATTTTTAAAATAAATTCCTTAGCCAAAAAATGTGAATTCAAAATTTCTAGAAGTTAATTGAATGCTGAGGAATTTTTCCTAAAAATCTGTGTGCAAATACCTCTTGAAATTCAAATTAGAAATTCAAACTAAAATTAAAGTTTAAACTTTAATTCCTTCCCTCCTTCGCTTTGAGCTGAATCCAACCATCGGCCTAGCCTGTCTTCCCTTTTCTCCAGCGTCGGCCCGCACGTCATGCTAGCCCAGCCTCCCCTGTTGTGGCCTAGCCGAGTCGGCCCAACACTCACACATGCCCACAGCCCAGCACCCACTTGCTCCCTCACCACCACTACCAAGTGGGCTCGATCCCACCTGTTAGCACACTATTGTGCTTCTTCCTCCTGTCTTCTCTCTCACGTGCACTAGCGCATTGAAGGCCTCTGAGTCTCGAGCCTTGCACGCCGTGACCTCATCTTGTCGTCGTGAGATTGTCCAATCACCATGACATCGTCACATCACCCTCTCTCTTGCTCTCAAGCGCTTTCTCGCCCGGTGCCCAAGCTATTCATGGCGCCCATGCCTTCTCTCCCTTCTCGCCCTTATTTAAGCCAGCACTTGCGTGTCACAACCTTCGCACTCACTCACTCCGTGTTTTCCCCAAGCTCACACACCCCCATCGCCCTTGGAAAGGAAGAATTTTCTTTCTTCCCTATGTTTGGCCACAAGCTCCGCTGCTTGATTCCCATCGTCCAATGAGTCTCTAACGAAGCCATTACACGCGTTGAGTTTCTCTCATCCCCCTCTACCTCGTGCTCACCTCCTCATGCACGTTTACCCTCCGGAAACCCAAATCCGACGCCCTCACCATAGTGTAAACGTCGCTGCCGACCTTAGTGCCCATTCCCTTCGCTTGGGTGAGCTCTGATCGTAGCCATCATGTCATTCTTGTTTGCCTTGACTTCCCTGTGCTAATGTGCCCCTTTAATTGCCTTGACATGTCCCAGAGCCGCCAAGATGTGGTCATCTTCACTGACACCAACCAAACTCATCACTGCTGCCGTTCTTGCACCTCGCCCAAGATTTTGGTAAGACCTTCCACTCCCTTGCAAATCACTTCAAAGCCAAACTTATAGGCTAGCCATCGGACTATAGCACCAGGCACAATGCCCTTGCCACGTTCACCCTTCCTCATCACTGTCGGCCACCATGGACAACATGGCATGCTGCACAAAAAGCCATGAGCATTACTCTGTTAGCTTTGTCTTAGCTTGTAGATCATGGAACCACCTTCAATTTGAAGAAGCTAGGTAGAAAATCTAAACTTTGATGTTGCCGGCCATGTCATTGCCGCCTTACTCGCCGCCGACCTTAATATGATGATCCTAGGTCCCTAGGCTGTGCCTAAAACACTCTAGGCAACTCATTGGAGCTATTGTGTACCTAGCCTGGACCAGAGTGTACCATCGCCATCGTGCCGCCACCTAGCACCGCCAACTAGCTATTGTTGTAGTGCCCCTCGCTAAGCAGCATCACCACCAATAGTGTAACATCCCATTTTCGCAATTTGTATCAATGTAAAAATTCAAACCTATGTTAATGAAATTCGAAAGTATTTCTTCTCAGTTGGTTATTCCTTTTTGGTTTTCAAAGGAAAAAGTCAAGTTGTGCTTAAAAACTTGAAATGTATCTCAAAACTTAAAGGATTTAGGAAATTAAGAAGTGCTTTAATGTGTCAAAGAGAGGAGAAAATATATATGTATATATGTGAATATCCTAGAAAATGCGGAAGTCCTTTCAAATAAAAACCTTGCTCCATCTCCAGGGAAGTAAATCAATTTAACCTTTTTAAAAAAAATGAAATATACTTCAAGGATTAAAGGATTTAGGAGGCTAAGAATGTGAAGAAAAGATATATGCATGTATATATGTATATATACCCATATACATATATGCGTATGTATATATTATTAAAGGGAATTCTTCCCAGCCAATCCTAGCCATCCATTTCCTTCTCCATGCCATCCCAGCCCCATTCTTCTCTTCCACCTGGTGGCAGAGTTCTTCCTTTCTTTATCATGGTTCCAGCACTTCCTCTGAGTTTGTCGCCATTCGCCACCTACTTCGTCGGCGATTGAATGCGCTGTCAGCCCTCGTCTTCAGCACCGCTCCTCGCCATCAGCGCCTGGCAGCGTCAGCGCCTCCTGTCACCTCCCTCGCGTCCCCGGCCGTGCGCCATCTCCCTACGCCAATGGCTGCCATGGTACTCTCTGCCGCGGTCCTTCGCGCAAAGAGCTTGCACGACTCGCCGCCTTGTCCCCGACGAGCCGCCCTCGCCCTCCTTAAAGAGCGCTGAAGCATGCTGCACACACCCGGCGCGCCAAGACGCCAGCCATCGCCTCCCTGCAGCGCGGGCGCCCGGCAATCCCGCCGCCGAGCATCTCCGGTCACCGCCGAACTCCTTGAGCTCTTCCCGGTTCCTCTCCTCTCCTCTTCCTCCTCCCGCCTAATCTTCCTCTCCTCCTCGCAGCCGCCGCCGACCTCGTTCTTCCCCAACGCCGGCGTCGGCTCCGTCGGTGGAGCGCTGCGCGTGCCCACCCCGCATGTGAGGCAGCTCCAAGGCACCCGGTCACACCCTTACCTCGCCGGACCCCGCCGCCACTCCAGCGAGCCGCCGCCCTCCTCCTCTCCGCTGAGCACGTCTCCGCCGCCGGCCCTCCCGCTCATCTCGCCGCCGTCTGAACCCTGGTGAGCTCGGGGCCTCGGTGATGCTCCACCGCCGACAATTGGCCTCCCACGGCCCGAGGCACCGCGCCAAATCCTCGCGCCGCCGCCGCTTTAGCTGCTCGCCGCCGCCGCCGCCACCGGCCGATTCCGCCTCCCGAGGTGCACGCCGGTGGGCAACCTTTGGGCCAGCGCCGCCGCGCCTCCGGGTCTCCTCTGCCGCCGGCCGGCTCCGCTCCCTTTCCCCCGTGCGGCCGGAAATGAACCCAAGCAGAGGAGAGCTAAGCACCACAATAGCTCATTAAGTGCTGCCCCCAAATGCACCATTTAACCTGTCCTAAGACGGCAATTAATGAGAACATTAAAACCCTGCTAATTAGGGCCCACCTGTCCGCAAGGCAGTTATTTATTTTTCGGATTTTCCAACAATTTAAACTCCAAAACATTATAACTTCTTAACCGTAACTCCGAAATGGACGAAACCAACTTCTAAATTTTTCTAAAATCAAGACCTATCTAATGGTTCTGGTTTGGTTCAATTTCAAGTTTGTTTGAGTTGCTTTATTTTATTTGGTTCTTATTCGGCTCTCGTTTTCTCGTGTGGTTTTTCCGGTACTTCCGTCCGAGTAGAGTTCGACGACGCGAATGAGACCCCGCTTGAAGCAGCGCAAGACCCCCAAGCCTTCGATCCAGGCGAGTCAATACTTTGATCATTTTGCACCTACATTTTGTGAAACTATGTTCGTTTAAACTATAAAAATTGCATGCGTTATTTTATGTGCTAAAAATATGTAAGTCTTAAGGTAGATAATAACCTTATGCCCACCTAATGATATAATACTTCACCAGAACATTTGAACTCCCATGATCATTTGTCGCCTAGATGTAAACACTAGTATGGTAGTTATACGACTTATTATTGCCATGCTAAGATTTGTCAAGTCCAGGGTTCTAGTAACCATGTTAATCACTCTTTAATCATGAACACTAGATTTGGGATAGTCATGGGATGTACATGACTGAGCAAATATGTTGATTTGTGTTATGCTTCTCAAAACCCCAAAATCTGCTGAACTCTGTTTGGCGGGTGGAAAGATCGGTGGGTGTAGATGTAACACGTGGATTGTGGAATGAACCGCCCGAACAATTTAAGGACTTAATCCTGTGTGGACCCTCCGTGTATAACAGTACAACCACAAGCTGGCATATTGTAGGCTGGGCTAAATAATTTACTGAACTCTCTAGTCATTTCACGGAGAACGTGTGTAGGTGGGTAGTGAAAACCCCACTTGGAATGGGACACCGGATGTAGGTGACGTTGCCTAGGATAGCGTATGTGGAGAGTGGAGTCCGACTGCGCTAACCTATGGTGGACATCCCGCACAACCTATGGACGTAACCCCATAGGAGTGAAATGCTAGAGGGTGAGGTATTGTAAAGGCCTCGTGATATTTTCTCGATCTGCATGTCAAAGGAATCATGTAGAACCATCGGGACAATTATCTCTTGTGGGTAAAGATGTACAGTCTCTGCAGAGTACTACACAAACTATTCGAATAGCCGTGCCCACGGTCAAGGGCAGACACGGAAATCTTCCTCGAGTTAGTTCTATTTAAAACTAATGTGGGTGGGGAGAAACTGCGTCAGTGGATGTAACCCGACTTTGGTAATTTGTCCCGGAGGGATGTACTCAGTTGTTGGTATTAAGGTGGATGTAACCTGGCTTTGGTAATTTGTCCCGGAGGGATGTACTCGTTGTTGGTATTAAGGTGGAAGTAACCTGCTTGCAAAAATGTTAGGCATTGGTGGATGTAACCATAAAATATGGTGGATGTAACCATAAAATTTGGGACTGAAACTACTCCGCTTATTGCACACTTTCAGTATTTAAATCATAAGTTCTTGAAAATGCTAGGTCTTGGAAATTTTAAATTATGGTATTTCCAAATGCCGCTTTATGCAAACAAAAGAACCCGAGCCATCCTTGAATAGCCTTGCATCTATAATATATGCATTCTGTGTTGGCTCATGAGCACGGTTGTTTGTGCTCAATCTCGCTCTTAACCCCTTTCGTAAGATGTGAATCAAGAGCACTACGCTTATCATGAGAATCAGATGCCGAAGGAAATGAAGATGGTGGTTATTAGAATAGGCTTGGTAGTCTTGCCTCTCGCCTCGAAAAGTCGACCAGCTAGTTTTGGCGGGTGCCTTCGTTATTAGTCGGTCCTCGATTAATAGCATTGGTACTCGAGTTATCCCGCCGCTTTCTGTGGTGAGTTGTGCCCTACGCTATGTACGCTCCGTTTCCGCTTCTCATGTATTGTAAGACATTTGGCTTTGACGGCTCTATTGTAACCCTGCCCGACGTGGTCTATTTGAACTCTGGTATTGTAATGTATGAATTTATCGTGTATGAAATGATGCAGCGATGTATCTGTGAGCATTATCTACTGATCCAGGGAATAATGCAGTGTTATCACAGAGGATTCCAGGTATTAAACTTGGGATCCGACAAATAGCTAGCTCTCAGCTCACCCATTCTAGTTTGGCCCTTAGCCAAGCATGCCGATGTAACATCCCAATTTTCAGAGTTTGTTTGATGCTTTTAAAATAAAATTAACCATTTTGATTTTTCTTGAATTAATTAAAGCTTAATTTGAATTTTTTAGAAATTAAAATGATTTAATGTGATTAAAATAAACTTCAATTAATTCAAAATCTATTTTATTTGAGTTCCTTATGTTGCAAAGAATTTTTTGGTATTTTCCTTTCTAGATTTATTTGTAATTTTTAGAGCTTAAACTCCTTTTTCTCATTTTCTGAAATTCAAAAAATGTTAAAAATCCCTAAAAATTCCTAAAACTCCAGTGGGCTGAAATCCAATTCTCTTGGTTTGCCCCAGTCCACTTTGCCTTGCCCCTAGCCTATTTTTGCATGCATGCCATAACCTACTTGACTCAGCACACCTCCTCGACCCAACCTTTGCCCGCTATTGGATTTGCCTTACGCCACGCATCACTGATCCTTGCTAGCCACCTTCTTCTTCCTTGCTTGTTTCGCTACCAAGCAAGGCCTACTTGGCAATCAAGCCCTCGTCTCCGAGTCATCTTATTCCTGGACTCCTTTCCACCATGGCCGATCCGATCACCTCACCATGAGAGCCTCGAACTCCTCTTTGTGTCCTCTTGCCCATGTATAAAAGAGAGCTCCTAAGCCCATAGAGCATACCCCGAGCCGCCCCATATTTTCCTTGCACCATTTCCCATCACAATTTGAGTAGCCATCAATGTTAACTTCGGAAAGGAATTGAGTCCGTGCCAGAGCCGCTCCAACCTCGCCATCTTCTCCAGAAGATTCTCCGTGCACTCCTCGTTCTTTTCCGCACCTCGCCAAGGTATTTGCATCATCAGAACTCTTTCTCAACATGTGCCCAACCTCTTCGCCCCTAAAGCTCGCCATCGATTGCACCTAACTACCATCGATCTCCGTGTTCGGTCCCTTAGCTTCGTAGCATCCTCAAGAAGCTTGTGCACGCCATGCCACCCCTAGCCAAGCTGCATCCTCACCAGTTTCATCTTTGCTCTCCACTCCATGCCCCTTTACCTGATCTGAGCCGCTCAGTGAGTTTCCCTTGTTGAGAGGATGCTTAGGTTATCCTTGCTCTGCCACCACATGTCGTTGTTGCCATCGCCACAAACAACTACTGTAGACCGTCGATCCAATCCCGGTCCACCGCTTAGTTGTTCCCCCATCAGCAGCCACGTCAACGCATAGAGTCTAGTTGTCAGCCTTGTCTGTGCCACGTAAGACCCAAATGCCACCTCATTGCACCGCACTGCTCTTGCCATGTCATACCACGTGTTCGCCACCACGTTGTTTTTGCTTATGTCATTGTAGTCATCACGACGTCAGTCGCCACCTCAGTACCACCCAAACCCTAGACTCACACTGTGGACTTCGTTCACCATGAGCTATGCCTATTACACGTAGGTCCCTATTGTCAACCAAGCCATGAACTCGGTGTACCACAGACCAGTGAACCTTAGTAGTAGACTTGGTCCGCGGACCTGGGAAAATTTAATCATTTGCCACTCTTATGAGTCCAGTGGCAACAGATTTGCCACCCTGGCCCATTGTCAGTGACTCAGGTGACCCCACATGTAAGTGACAGAGTGAATTGATCAATCTTAAGAGTGGCAAAAAATTGAATCACCCGCGGACCTGAGGCCCCACTTGTCAGTGACCGAGCAAATTTCCTTTAGAAAATAATTCAGCCCAAAAAATCTAAAAATCTTTGCTGATGTCATAAATCAATTTTCCTTTAGAAAAATAATTCCAAAAAAGCCAAAAAGTATCATTTTTCCTTTTTTTTAGATTTAAACCTTCCAAGAGTCTGTTCTTCTCCGTCCAAAATCTGTTTGACCTGATTTTTCTTCCTAATTTCATCTAAAATTGAGCTCTATCTTTTAGTTCTCGTTTTGTTGTTTTTAGATTTTATCTGAATTTATTTGTGTTTCATTCATTTTCCTTCTCATAGATAATGTCTTCGAAAGAGCAAAAGTAGGACCTTAAGTTCAAGAGTTGGTAACTATGTAAAGCCAGGGTAAGTCGTGACCTTTGATTATATTGAACCTATTATTTGAAATCTATTTATTATTATTTTATTTTAAATTATCGTGCATTGCTAATTTATTACAAACCATTATACTTGGTAGTTACCAACCAACTTGAAAAAAATCCCTAATTGATAATTTGAATGCTATGATTCCGTTGTTACTATATGATGGTTAATTATCTAGTGATACAATACTATTATTCACTTAGGTTGTATGTCTAGTATGCTTAGCCATGCTTATTGTTACGTTGGACTCATCATCACCTCTTGATTAATTAATTTATTTTGACTTAATACGATATTAAATCATGGTGGTCAACCATAGTTATAAATTTTATGTACCATGATATGGGTAATATCATTGGTGTTGCTTATCCAAAATGGTTTTCACTTAAGTGAGTGATCGGCAGTAAAGAGGGAAGTATGTCAACACTTTGGGATGTGGATGCCTCGTTTAGGTAATAACTAAGGACTTAACTTTGTACACCATTGAAAACATAACTCA
This sequence comes from Dendrocalamus sinicus, assembly GCA_036346575.1. Lineage (NCBI taxonomy): Eukaryota > Viridiplantae > Streptophyta > Magnoliopsida > Poales > Poaceae > Dendrocalamus > Dendrocalamus sinicus. The sequence continues at coordinate 92,067 of JAYEVI010000330.1, read as the reverse complement.
AGATGGAAATGTTTTGAGGTGAGGCATAACCCAAGATGAGAACGGTCATTATCGTCAGTGTTGAGGATTCACCCTGGAGTGGGAGTAAGCATCGAAGTGAAATATCATACTTGTATAGTTTTCATAAATTAATGGTTACTTGGTAATGGTGGTGATAACTTAATTTGGGTGGAAATGAAAATGGAGGGATTTTGAAAATGGATGTTAGTTTTAATATAAAAATGTCTAAGTCATAAATTTAAAAATTAGCTAACTTAGTACATTTGATGAATTGGCTTTATAGGCCCCGTTTGGCACAGCTCTAGCTCCGAGATCTATGCTGGATCTGTAGTTTGTTGACTAAATTAAAGTGATTTAAATATTTTTATTTAATATATAATATAAATGAAATGAGTCATGTAAATGCACTTAACATGCCTGCAACTCTAGATCCAGGATTTCCTAGAGCTACAGATGACCAGCTCTAGAAAATCTACAGATTTCCTAGAGTTAGAGCTCTGCCAAACGGGGCCATACTAAAAGAGACATAAGCCTTCACTTGGATAAGCCTTACATATAGATACACACACACACATTTTTATTCTGCTATAAGGACTTACTGAGTACTTTTGTACTTATTGTTGTATAATATATAGTTTTAGATGACGGAATCGATGATCCAATGTATGGATACATCCATGCTTCCGGCTATGACATAGAAGATGAAAGTCACGACTAGATTTGCCTTAGTTGATTTCCTATGGTAGATCATGGAGGCCCTTTTGATTTACTTACTCTTTTGCTGGTTTGTTATGAACAATCTTATTTGGCCCGCCTGTCCGTTATGTAAAACTTTGTCATAAGATCACTTCTTTTGTTATTACACATGTATGGATGTGATATCTACTGATTTTATATTGTGTGAGCTAGTTACTGATCCAATGACTAGTTCAGAATATACCGAAGATTCCGATTGCCAAATCCGGGTCGCTACACACAAAGCCACAAAACCATGGGTAACAAGAAGTTTTGTGAGCACAAACTGACAGCACAGAATGATACCCTCAAAAGGTATATCATACAGAATAGCCAGGCAAAGCTAAAAAGGAACATGTGGGCATACATATTGGTCAATATCTATATTAAGCATGGACATAATGGTTTACAAGCATCATTAGACTGTGTTAATAGCTCCTAACCATCTCAGCTCAAGCGTCACGGCGCATATATTTTCACTGAACAAAATACCACATCTGAAAAAAATTTGGAAATTTGGGGCCACTTGAGTAGCTTCAGGCATATAATATCTGGATGGAAAGAAACCTTTACAAGATGATTATGATGGCAAGAGCAAAAGTACTTGTTTCACATCATTAGCAATGAGGGATGATTCCCAAAATCAAAAGGGACCTTCCCTCTTTACCACTCACTTGTATTGGCATCCAATATGTGCTGCCAAGCACCAATAGCATCAAGGGGCCACATACTTGTGTGAGGGTGGGGTAGGAATGCTAGCATTCAGCTCAATAGCAGAAAAATCAGAGGGAAAAATCTTATCGTAGTAGGAATGCTCATTTAAATCATTTGCATATTGTCTCTGAAGGAGGAATCTAGTATGCCACAAAAATGCAAATACTGAACATTCATGATTCATCTGAAGCATTGTTTTGTTTGTTTTTTTTTGAGGAAATCACCAGGGGGAGAGGTTCCCCACTTGAATTACTGAAGCATTGGTTGTAAAAAAACTATGGAGCTGGGTGGCCTAAAAAGCCTTGAGCTAATGCACATGGAAGTGAATATGCACCAAGATGCCCTGCATGTGCAGGCAAGAGAAGGGTCAATTGGTGTCCCACAGTGAAGCGAGGTAGATTTTTTTATTTCACTTCTCTGGGTCAATGAGGCAGTAGAAACTAGCTAGTAGGCAGTGAGTGGTATGGACTAGTTTGGAGCATGCAGTTGATGCAGGACAGAAGGCTGAAACATACACCTATATTATCTATGGTCTGCGACTGGTGCGATCCAATGGTAAGTATAGTTGGGTGACAAAGCTGGGGCAGGAAGCAGCGTACATGTCTGGTAAAAAGGGGAAGCAAAGGTTTCAGCGATGTGCACTCTTGATGGGCTGAATGAGTGTACCATGAATCCTTCACTTCAAATCAAACCCCGACACTGTCGACCGCAACCATTTATTCTGCTACAATGCCTCCACCAAATTTAGAAGATGAAAGTATCAAGGCAGAGACAGAGAGGTCCTTATCTTGGAAGATTATTCTAGTCCCTACCAAATATTTCCTGGCTCAGTGGAAATATTGCTAGAATCAGGGAGAAAACAAACAAGAAAAGACAGGTGTAAAAACGAATCCTATCCTATCAGCCGCAGAAACATTTTTACTTGGAAAAAAGGGTATGAGATTAAGATTACCTTCTCAGCAGCACCAGGTTTTTAATTTGCCCTGCTTAACAATTCAATTCCTAGGACCTACTCTCCATGCATACTGTTGATTACAGGGAAAAGAAGGAAATCTACATCTCCAGAAACAATTGAGTGTAGAAAAGATTAGTTAGCAAAATAAGAACATCTGAAATGAAAGAGTTATGTTGATGGGATGAAGTAGCCAAAACAAGATAAATCGAAAACAGGAAGCCACTAGTAGTTTCCTTATCTATTGATACTTTAACATTCCCAAAAGAACATATCTTGGGCTTGTGGAGATTTTTCACAGAAGAATTATCAGTAGCTGTTGGCCACAAAACTAAATACACGTCTGGGTGCACATGCGAGAGAGAGAGAGAGAGTCTATAAATATCATTCCATCTCCATTTTATGAGGCAAGGTCCACCTTTCTGAATCGATATGCAGCTGAGGCGCCCAATGTTGTGCTAATACATGGCACCACTGCATAAGTGGCTTGAGGAAGCATCCAAAGGGATCGCATTGATCCGTTCTTCCTCGATTATGGCATCAAGAAAGGATCATGCGATCCTTTAGGATGCCTCCCCAATCCATTCTCTCTCAGCTGTGTACCATCCTCGGATGGTAGAGGCTGGAACTTAGTTCCATTATCTAAAAAATCCATTTTCTCTAAGAACACTTACCCTTTTGTTCACTTCATCCTCTTGCTCCCATGAGATTCTGCAAGCTGGTTTAGAAATGGTGCAACCTCATTACCCCTCGTGTTTTTGCCCTATTTATGTAAGTTCCCTTCTCTTTTAACAGACAACGTTATGTCAAACTTGGAAGCTATCACCACCTCAATTCTGTATTATATATAGTTTGATGTATGTCCAGTTGGATCCATACTTGTTTTCCTCCTCAAGACTCTAGCCTTTCCTCTGGACGCTTGGTTTTTCTAGCTTAGATTTGTTTGGTTGTAAATTCTCATCTCGGGTACTGTATCTCCATCCCTGTTCCTCTTCCTCTCAATTGGAAGTTTGAAGTATGTATTTCTCTCTTTCATATTATTGATTCTTTTGATAGTTTTCAATAATGTGATGTGATACTTTTCTCTCTTTCAATTAGCAGTATGAAGCCGGCAATATAAACGCCAACAGGCAACATCAACGGGAAGTCGGGAACCTTTCGAATAAAGTTATGGAAGCTGAAACTGCTCTCTCTCTCTCTCTCTCTCTCTCTCTCTCTCTCTCTCCAGAGTCCAGATGACTAGTAGGCAAAGACTTCATAGGATGCAAAGGAAGCTGAAACGAGATGGATACAGGAGTCAGGAGAAGCCAACAAAATCATCAGATCATCTGTGTAATGGCACTAAACCACGAAGAATTGTGCTTGTCTTCCCTGTTAAGGGTATTAGAGATAAGGTATTAGAGATAGAATAGGACTCTTATTTGTTTCCTTATATCTCTTGTACTCTCCTATATATATGGCCCATTGGGTCTCATATCAATACACACAATATTCATAACATGGTATCAGAGCTTAGGTTGAAACCCTAACCTTAATCTAGCCTTCGTTCCTCTTCCGCTGCCGCTGCCCCGGGAGGCACGATCTTCACTCCCGGCGCCACCTCTTTTCGCGGCCGACGGTTCGCCGACGGCGCCCGCCGACCACGCCACGGGGTCGTCTCTTCGATCAGCCGCCACGCAGCCGCTTCCGGATCAGGCCGCCGCTGGGTCGCCCTCCTCCGCCGACGCCATCGGTGCCTCGGATCCGGTCGCTGGTCTCGCCAGCCGCCGCTTCTGGTCTCGCCAGCCGACTCCGCCGGATCCGGCTCTCGACGCTGATCGGCGTCCGCCTCGGCGCCATCTCCGGCCGCCGGCCGTCTCCGCTCTCCACCGCCAGATCCGACGCCGCCGCCGCCGGATCCGCCCGCTCCTTGCACCGGCCGTCGTCGCCTCTGCCGCTCGGGCTACCGTGGCAAGGAATCGAAGCGGCGAGAGGTGCCGATCCGCATCTCCGCCAGATCTGTGAGGATCTGGCCGCGCCCGCATCGGTCACCGTCGCTCGAGTCTTCATCAGGGGCTCTCCGCGGGGTATCCGGCTCTCCCCGCCCGTCTGGTAGTCCCTCTACTCCACTCCGCCCGGCCGTGCCGTCCGCCGCCACGCCCGGATCCGGGCTCCCGACGCCGCTCGTCGTCGCCGCGTCAGTGCCTCCAAGGCCGCGCCGCGCGCGGCTGTCGTCTCCGCACCTCCGCGCCGCGAGAGACGGAGGGGTTGAGAAAGTGGGCGTGCGGGAGTGAGGGAGGGGGTGTGAATCCGAGAGGATGGAGAGGAAGTTATGAGCTGGGAGAGGTGGTCGAGATTTCAGATGGCGATGGCCTTTTAACCGTTTTTATCCAGACTTTCTGTTTTCTTTTTTGTCAGTCATAGAAGTGTAGGAATTCTCCTTTGCATGGCAGCCGCCGCCGCTTTTATCCTTGAGCCGCTGCAGATTGTAGAAGTCTCTATGATGCCGCCGCGCTTCTTTTGCACTGCGCCTCCGTTGCGCTTCTTGTGCATTGCGCTGCCGCGCTTCTTTTGCACCGCGCTCGCTGCGCTTCTTGTGCATTGCGCCGCGCTTTTCTCGCATCGCGCCTCCGTTGCGCTTCTTGTGCATCGCGCGCTGCTGCGTCTCGAGCTTCGATGCGTGCCGCCATGCTTCTATCTATTCCTTTTCGCTTGATTTGACAGTTTATTCGACGCATCGCACACAACGCGACTTTATCACGACTCGGATGTTGGATATTTTTTGTTTTAGTATTAACCCTTGTTCAAATGCAATGCTATTGCATACGCTTTGCATTTGTGGGGGGGTGTTAAGGGTATTAGAGATAGAATAGGACTCTTATTTGTTTCCTTATATCTCTTGTACTCTCCTATATATATGGCCAATTGGGTCTCATATCAATACACACAATATTCATAACATGGTATCAGAGCTTAGGTTAAAACCCTAACCTCGATCTACTTCGCTCCGGCCGCCGGCACGGCCACGCCGCCGTTGCCGCCCGGAGGAATGTGCTCCACTCCGGGGCGGCCACCTCCTTCCGCTTCGCGGCGAGCCCACGCCCAAGTCGCCGACCGTCGCGACGCTGCACCGGTCGCCGACGCCGCCGCCGCTCCGTGTTCCCGAGCCCACCTGTGGCTCGATCCGCCGCCGCCGCCGTGGACTCCGCCCGGCCCATCACCTCCGGATCCGGCTGTCTTCGCCCGAGGCCGCCGCTCCCTACTTGGATCCATCGCCATCAAGACTGGATCCGTCGAGATCCATCCGGCGTCGGCCTTCTCCGGGCCTTCTCCGGCCAGATCCCGCCCGGATCCGCGAGCCACCGCGGCCGCCGTCGCTCGCCTCTTCCGGATCCGGCGTCACCGCTCCTCCTCGGGCTTCTTCGACGACTCATTGGCTTGTCGCCGCCTGGAGACTCTTCCGCCTGGATCTCGTCGCCGATTCTCCGGCTGGATCTCATCGCCGATTGCATGTCCGCTGGCTCACGCGTCCGGCCGCTTCCACGCCGATCCGATCGTCCGGCCGTTGCGTGCGCCGCGCCTCGGCCGTCTTTCTTGGTCGCCGCCGCGCGATCCTCTTTCTTCCGGCTACCTCGCTCCAGATCTGCCGCCGCGCGCCGTGCTTCGCTCCTCGCGCCGCGCTGTCGTTGGATCTCGCCGTCTCGCCGCCGCCACCGCACTATACGATCCGGCCGCATCCGGCGAACCGAAGCCGCCGGCGCGCGTCGACTTCGCCGCCGCCTCCATCGCGGCTCGGCGAGGATCTCATGGCGGCTTCCATTCGGCCTCCCGCCGCGGATCTCGTCGCCGCCGTCCAGATCCGACGCTCCCTCGCCCGTCCGGTGGCGCGACACTCGGGTTCCCGACGCCGCCTCCCGCCGCCGCGTGCGCGCCTCGAGCTCGACCGCGGCCTCTTTCCGCGCCGGCTTCTCGAGGCGCCGCCACTCGCACGAGGCCGCCGCCGCGTGTCGCGGCCGCCGTTCGCACCGCCGAGGCCGCCGACCAGATCTGCCGCGCGTCTGCCTCGGTCGGCTTTCTCAAGCGACCGCTTGCCCCTTTTGGTTGGTCCGGTCGATTGGCTTTTCGGTTGAGCATTTTACTGTTCGTCTTTTAGTCGGTCTTCGGTTATTTTTCGTGAGTCTTCCGTCGCGTCCATCCAAAATCCGTAGTTTCTGATTTTTTCGTTCGTCCAAGCCGTGCGAGTCCACAAATTTATTGTCAGTCATATAAGTGTAGGAATTTTTCTTTTGCATGGCTGCAGATTGTAGAAGTCTCTATGAGGCCGCCGCGCTTCTTCTGCACCGCGCCTCCGTTGCGCTTATTGTGCATTGCGTCGCCGCGCTTCTTTTGCACCGCGCCTCCGTTGCGCTTATTGTGCATTGCGTCGCGCGCTTTTTGCACCGCGCTCCGCTGCGCTTCTTGTGCCTGCGCGCTGCTGCTCGAGCTTCGATCGTGCGTCATGCTTCTATCAATTCCTCTTCGGCTTGATTTGACAGTTTATTCGACGACTGCACGCAACGACGACTTTATCACGACTCGGATGTTGGATATTTTTTGTTTTAGTATTAACCCTTGTTCAAATGCAATGCTATTGCATACGCCTTGCATTTGTGGGGGGTGTTAAGGGTATTAGAGATAAGGTATTAGAGATAGAATAGGACTCTTATTTGTTTCCTTATATCTCTTGTACTCTCCTATATATATGGCCCATTGGGTCTCATATCAATACACACAATATTCATAACATTCCCAAGTAGCAACCTGTACATTTAGCACGCCAACTAATAATATAATGCTCTATTTTTTTTTACAGGGCCGACTAACACAGGGTTACTATGATTAATTCTACACCGTGCTGCTTTTTATGTGGCTCAAGACCATCGCAATTCACATTCTGCATTAGTTGGATTTGGAAGGCAGGGATACCCCTTTTGCTGCTATGCCTCGATAAGATTGCCTTTGTAAGTTCAAATTCATTTTTGCATGTAGCAGGTACATTTTAGGAGTGTTCTTGTAGGACCGATATGGTAATATAGAAGAACAAATGCTGTCTTTAAATTTTTTTTCTAAATATTTATCAATCATTCACTTCAATAGTTATGAGAAGCTACGAAGATCAAGAATCCAAAATTCTGAAAACACTTGATGGTATAGTAATTTCAGCCATGTAAATAGTTAATCCAACATTATTTTAAAAACGAAAATATATGAAACTTTTGATCCGTCGATCTAAAAGACTTGAAACTTGAATCATGACTAAATCATGACCTTAAGAACATATCTTAATAAAAAAGACTTGAAAGAACTTAAAGAGAATTTGAATTTTTTAGGTCGTGAAACTCTGCTATACCAAAACTTTGGTAAAACTTAAAATTGAGTTAACTCTTAAACCAAACCTCCAAATTACTTAAAACTTATTATGAACCTTCTCTAAGATGTCAGAAATCTATTCTAATCAACGATCAAGAAAATCATTGTCAAATTCTGGCTTTTTTCTGTTTGAAGGAATGTAGCACAAAAAACGGGTCAATAACGAAAAACGATGAATATGACTTGCTTATGGGTGAATGATGACTAAAATGGCTTTAAATGTATTTCTACATATCATAGTAAGATAGAACATCAAAGAAATTGAGATAAAAATAGTTAGATCAAGAAATCACTCGGAGAGACAAAAAGAGCAAAAACTGGGTTTCTACATAAAATTGACATGTAAGTATCTAAATGGGTGGAGATTGCTTTTCAAATATTATCTCCATCTTTTATATGTTCTTGACACAGTAAGATCAAGAAGATGAAAGAGCGAAGGAAAAACTAACCAAATCAAGAGCAAATCAGTCAACTCAAAAGATTTATCCCATTACTCATATTTCTAAAAAATCATCCATTTTTGTAAACTGTATAAAAAAAATCTGCAAATTCCATATTTTTACTCCTCCAAAATAACAATAATTTGTCACAACAAAGTCATAGACTTTTTCACATGATCCTTCAGTTCTAAAAAAGTACATTTTAGGAGCATGCGAGCTCAAGACAAAGCACGGGAAAATATATATTGTCACTAATTCAATACACTTCTGATAGACACCATTAGCGCTAAGACTTACGAGTCAGCACCTGTATATGCAATATTAGCTATAAATGAAGACAAAATGATTAACAAGTGCGAAAAAGAACATAACGGCACAGGCTTGCCACCGAAAGCGATGCGTACTTGCGGTGCTGAAAATGCCCCTCAATGCAGTACAATTGGTTAAAACAATTAGAGCATATATATTGCAACGAATTATCTGGCCATTTAGAGCATATCTGTTAGTAGTCATATCAAAAAGACATTTGCTTTTGGTGATGTGGACTAAGAAGCTCTGCAGCCCTTAACTGCAAACAAATAACCAACAGCATGTTAGATGGTTTTAAAGCGGTTGTACAGGTTTACATGCATGATCGGCATAAGTTATACGCATACCAGGGCTAACAATCTTTATCCTCTTTGTTATTGCTCCGACGGAAGTAACAGATGTGGCTCCTGCAGATAAGAGGTATGAATGGAGGTTTGTTAGAACAAAAAATGATGATAGGATAAATAAAATCAAGATATTGCTCTGAACCTTGCGAATTGACATCTTCAGTGGGATCTACCCCCATTGGCTTCATTGAATCTGGTAAAACTGGATCTGCCGTCACGCAGTTACTCTTTGCCACAGTTGAGCCTTGGACGGAGCTTTGCCATAACTGAATGTTCAACTGAGCATGGTTGAGTAGCAGAACCCATGTTGTCAATTGGCAGTTGAGAGGCTATAGTTTTACCTGGGATTAGGACACGGTGAGTTAATATATTTGTGATGTTACAGGAATTGACAGTTGTTTTATGCTACTCTTAAAACACAATATCTTTTGGGTGCGAGGTTGTAGTCGGTGAAGTGCAGGCCTTCTTCGAGGCAGAAGTAGTCTTTCCAGCAGACTTGGCCTCTCTTTTTTGTGGGCAAAGAGCTGGATGCTGGGGTTGACATATTGTTGACCTCTGATGAGTTCTGAACAACTGACGATGTCTGAGTGTAGTGTACGATAGGTGAAGCATATCCAACCATGGTTATTAAGGCGGTGCGGCGAGACACGGCGACTCATCACCTTCACACAACAATATTGCTTATGGCGTGCGGCGTGGCGATGTCATACACACAACAATATCGGACTTCTAGAGGTCCCAATCAGAAGAAATACAAAGAAAGAAATGCTTTATTACAATTTCAGAAAATTAAGAGGGCTAAATCACAAAATACCAAAATCCCTCAAAACCCTAGCCGCCACCTACATTTCTTGAGCTCGGCATTTCTCTTCGCCCCATTGCCTCTCTGATTCTCTCCCTTTGCTTCCCCCATCTCCTCCACCTCCGGCGCCGATAAGGTGAGCCGGCTGTCGTGCCCGCCTCCTCTTCCCGCCGCCACTCTCCACCGCCTGCGGTAGTGGCGCACTGCAGGAGGCAAAGGAGAGCCGGCCGGTGAAGCAGGATGTGACGGCAGACTGGAAGAGTGGAGGCGGCGCTGCGGCAGAGACCGGAGCTAGTGGAGCCGCAAAGGAGGCGGCGGAGAAGACTCACCATCTAATGAAGCAGGAGGTGGTGCCGCGGCAGAGACTGAAGCTGGTGGAGCCATGAAGGAGATTCGATCTGGCGGAGACAGTGGATTTGGCAGCGACGATGATGGAGACGGCAGATCCGGTGGCGGCGATGGTAGATCTGGTGGCAAGCCGGCAGACAGAGTGGGCCAGAGGGAGTGGGCTTCGACCCAACTGGCTTTTGGAGTTTTTAGGGATTTTCCTTTTTCCAGAAATTCAAATAAATCTCTTGTTCTAGAAAATAGCAAATAAATCCAAAAAATCCAAGAAAATTTCATAAAATTCCTTGGGATGCAAGGAACCCAAATAAAATACTTTCACCCGATGTTAATGTTTAATTTAATCATTTTAAATCCTTTTAATCAATGAAAATTCATTTTAAGCTTGAATTAATTCTAGAAAAATCCAAATGGTGAATTTTATTTATAAAAGCTTCAAAAAAGCTCTGAAAATCAGGATGTTACAACATAGACCTCCAAAAAACCTTTAGCAAACTTCGATGGGTCAGAATAAAACTCAACCCAAAGAAATATGTCTTTAGAGTTCATGCAGGTAAGCTGCTTGGCTTCCTAGTGGCCGAGAGGGGAATCGAAGGTAACACCGATAAGATCGATGCTATACTATCCTGGGAGGCTCCGAAGATCGTCAGGGAGGTCCATACACTCACGGGTCACCTGGATACCCTCAGTCATTTCGTATCAAGGACGGCGGAGTGAGCGTTACCATTCTTCAAAATGCTTCATGGCTTAGTTATATTCAATGGACCAACGAGTGTGCACATGCGTTCAGAGACTTGATGGAATACCTCGCCAAGCTCCCCAGGCTCGTGTGTCTAGCATCAGAGGCTATGCTACTATTGTAGCTCGCAATAACTTCCCTTGTCTCGTGCTGAAGGAAGAGAGCCCCAGCCGGCGCAAGGGAGAGAGCACAGGGACAAGAAAAGCAAAACCACAGGGGAGGTCAGGTCAGGAAAGCAAAAGCAGCGAGAAGGTAGGTCCACTCCGGCGCTAGACTCACAGTCTCACTGTCCAGCCCCCAAGATTAGAAGAACGAGAAGCCCAATCCCCAATCTGTCAGTCAGTCTCAAGAGGAGAGGAGAGGTTGTCATTAATCATTCCATTCATCATCAGTCGAGCTCCATCTCCAATTGCATTCTCTGCTGTGCCACTGAGCATTGCAATCCGAAGAAGCAGCATCAGCAGAAGAAGAAGAAGAGGCTATGATGCTCCCCTTGCTGCTGCTGCTGCTGCTGCTGCCGTCCGCCGCCCTCGCCAGCAAGGCCCACTCTTCCTTCTCCCTCGATTTCTTCCCCGGCGACGGCGCCATCGCGCAGCTCGCCCTCTCCGGCGGGGCCAATGCCACCTCTGGCTCAGGCGCCATCTCCATGTCCTCCCCCCACGCCCGGGTCGAGTACAAGAAGCCCATCACTTTCGCCGGGCGCAGCCCCGGCTTCTCCACCTACTTCTCCTTCTCCCTCCGCCCCGACAAATCTTCCCCAAACAATAATAACGCCTCCCCCTCCCTCGCCTTCTTCCTCACGCCCTCCGCGCCCAACGCCCTCGCCGTCATCTTCGCCGCCACCTCCACCAGCACCAGCCACATCCGAATCGACCTCGCCGGCGACACGGCCGTCCAGACCGCCACCCGCGGCATTCCCTTCGCCCGCACCCCAAAGCTGCATTCTTGGATAGACTACAATGCCACGTCCGCCACGCTCCAGGTCCGCCTCTCCGCCTCCCGCCTCCCCAAGCCGCCGGCCGCGCTGCTCTCCTGCCCGCTCGATCTCTCCACCATCCTCCGGAGGAAGCCCATGCACGCCGGATTCGCCTCCTCCGCCGCCGCCAACTGCAGCCTCTTCAGCTGGGCCTTCCAGGCCAAGCAAGGCCCTTCCTACCTCTTGCACTCCCAGCCGCTCGATCCCAGCGACTTGCTCACCACGCCGCCGCCGGAGGAGCGTCTCCACCGCGCTCCCGACCGCCCGCGCTACCGTTACCCCTGGGGCGTTGCGGGATCGCTGCTGTTCGCGGCCGCCTGCGGCGCAACGCTTACCTTCTTCATACTCTTCGTCTGGTACTCCGTGGTGGCGCGCCGCCCCGTCGCACCGGCGGGGTACCCCATGCACCGGTCCGACGTCGTCTACGAGAAGATTGTGCTCGTCGGAGCCAAGGATGACGCCGCGGCCAACGGTGTGGCCGCAGGTGGTAAGAAGTAGACGCTCCTCTAGCTGCTAGCTCCTGTTTGCTTGTACACACACACACACTCACTTCCGTTGTATTATTGCTGCCTTGCAAGTGTGCTGTAAGTACTGCTACCAGTGAGGTGGAAACTGCAGATTTTGTGGGCAAAGAACAACGCAAACTCTGCAGTTTCCACCGCGGTTAGAGGGATCGGATTCGATGCTGTTTCTAAGCTGTAACTCGTCACGCCATCCACCACTACTCTTTTTTTTTTTGTGATGCTTATTGATGCTAGTGTTTCAGCTCTCACTCTAATGGAGAGCAACATGGTCGTTTATTTCCTTGCCGTGTGTCTCTGTCTCTGTCTCTGTCTCTGTCTCTGTCTCTCTCTCTATATATGTGTGTGTGTATAGAGAGAGAGAGGGTTTCACCTAATTTCTGCTTATCCTATATTGAGGTGATAGTAATTCCATAGGTTTCTTGTGTATAATCATAAATTTGCAGGAGGGCTCTCCCATCCTGCTACCGAGAGTATCCATGTCTTGCTATTTGAGTTCCTTTGTAATTCCTCTCCCCTCAATTCATGTACTTCTGCTTTGCAAAATTACCATGCTATGCTTTCTAACACAATTCGCTAAGTCTAATTTAGGCCTGCATTATTAGATTGTGAGTTTCTTCTCAAGCAACATCAAATGGAGACTCTTCTTGCAGCTTGGTGACATAGGTCCATCTCAAGTTGCCTAACAAAATGCAACTAGGATCAAGTCACCAGTATTTCATATTTCTGCATAGGCACCAATCTTGGACTGCTTTCCGTTAGCCAAAGCCACTTTGCATTAAATATATTCATTGCTGCTTTCAGTTAGGAACTACTACCTGTTATATTGTGGAATTCAGTTTTGCTTTTTGTTAGGACGGTTGTACTTTGGAACCAGGTTCTGCTTTTAGTTGGGCTAGTTGCATCTTGGAAAATCTGTGACAAGCAGACTTGGAAGACCGGATATATCCATATGAAATATGAGTACATATAGTTAGCGCACATGATGATATGACTATTCTACTAGAGTGGATATGTTGCCGTAAATTGTGCGCCTTTCTCCTAGGGACACACTGGGCTTTGATTGGTGATGTGAACCTTTGGACTTTGGCTTAAGTGCATGTTGTTTTATGTTCAACCTTATTATTTAGCTGCTTTGGTATTGTACTACCGCTTTCTCTATGAGGAGTAATTTTGGATTGCTAAAATCTGGAATTGATGACAAAATAGAGGCTATGCATATGACATTAACCAATGAGTTTTTGGGAAAGAAACTAATCGATGAGCTTAAATTTTGTAGGAATCGGTTAATTCCTGCAGTGTTTTCATTTGCACTGTGCCATGATTAACTCTCTCTCTCTCTCTCTCTGCAATCATGCAAGATGTTGTGATCTTGATCTCTGTCCCTTGGTAGAATCAGAGAGAAGCTCAAACCTGCATGTTAGTTAAATTTTAATGCTGCATCCTCCCTGGGTAATCGGTGCTATCTACAAGTGCCTTGTCTGTCTTGCTTTGGTATATGTTGGAGCATGAAGATACTTCATATCGGTGTGTTGTTTCTGATCAGTCAAAAGATGTGCGTCTGTCTCTGGTATTCCTCTGATAAGTGCATTTTAGACTTGAATAATAGGAATTTTTTGCTGTTGCCGTTGTTGGGCATCTGGTTCATCTGAAGTGCGCACTGCAGGAATATAAGTAATACTGATAAAATGAAGCCTTTTAGACTAGTGCCTCTGGCATGATGGCTCGTCACCGTTCTGCAGAGAGGCAGGCAGGATATTATGCTGCATTGCCTTTGCAAGTTGCAGCACTACTGAACTCATTTGGAGCGGCCAGAAAGTTTGTAGAAAGGATCTGGCCGTACACACAGCATCACACCATTTCCCCTCTGCATAGATAGTTACACGCAGGAATAAGTTGTTGATCTCATCCAGCAGTAGTTTTTTTTTTGTGGAAGTTGGCTTCATCTAGTTCTGAAGCTTCGAAGAATACCCTAGAAAGGATGGAGTAACATGCAATTGGTTCAGGCCCTAAGACATGATACCAGTAGTATGATACTGGACGCGTTTTGCTGTCTTTGAGTGAGTGCAGTAGCTGCGTCGATCGGTTTCTCTCAACTGAGTCATGTTTCTGTGAAAGGAGAAAAGGACAAGCACTGATGAACGATGATCTTTCTAGGAGTAGGCGTGTTATATTATGCTATGCAATCACTTTTTATGGTTTCCCATTTGCGCACTAAATAAGCATGAACCACAACCCCTAAAAAATCTAGATGTACTTTTGATTTTATCTATCTATTTATAAAATTTCAAGCACAAATTCGTTAAGAGTAATAAAAATGAGAAGAATGCTACTATTGACAGCAAATTTATCTTTTTCGTTTCTTCTAACACATTTTGAATTTGAAGTTAAAATTTTAAAGAATGTTAGAATACTCTATAGATTACATCGTCATTTTTTTGAAATGTTTATGTTGATTTGGTGCCAGAAATGAAAGATGGTTGTACTAGTGCACCAAACAGGGTGCTTCGTGGTTGCAGAGCATATGTTCCCATTGTGTACTCCATATGTCTTCATCTGAGACTTTAGGTCTGAAAACTGAATTCGTTTCGTCTCATTTCATTTCACAGCCGGAGCCGGTGTAATGGAAGAAACCACTGAAACTCAAAGCACAGCTATTATGTAGTCGCAGAGTATATATTATCTAACAGAAGAAATCTTACGGGGATGGCAACCTCTGTTAAGCGACCCAATAGAGTTGAATCTGATGGCCGCTCCCTTTCTTTTATGTTTGGATTGGTCGATGTCAGACCGTATGGTGCAATCAAAGGGATAAATGATTGTCTCTGTTTCTTTAAATCTTTATGTTGTCGACGACGAATATGACCGCTCGAACAAATACTCGTTGCAGTGCTTCGCTCGTAATCGTATGCCTCACCTAAACAACAATCACTAGGATTTACGAACCAGATTGATTCAAGATCTTTTTTATTACTGAATTTTCGTAGAGTTACAAAGTGCTCTCATAAGCATCCTTAAAAACTCTAGCACACAAAACATCTCGCCAAAAGCTTCTACCAAAACCAATAGCCTACCTCTGCTTTTATATGCTAGTGCTCTAAATCGTGTTCGACTCAAACATGAACACAAAATCTTATCTCTTCCTCAAATCAAGAGACCCGAAACCCTTTCTAACATGGGTTTTAATCAAACTCTATCTCTTCCAAGTTATAGACTTCATCCATAACTTCTAACCTAACATGCGACGAAGCCTCCAGGATTGCACCTCCCATAGCTCTGTTTTGCATCACCACTATTGATCTCCATGTGCTCTAGCATTAGCTAGACCACTTCACGTGACATCCTCAACCGTCTGGATCTCAATTCTCCCTATCATAATCCCGATCTTCTACGTCATCGATCGTGATCGTTTCCATACTTACCTGCACATGCAAAGGCCAAAGAAATATTTCCTCGGCACAGGTTCTTCACATCTTGACCGTCATCAGCGCACACACTCAAAACACACCTTCAACCATCCAAAGTCATCAACTAGGTCAACCACGACCATGCACCTCATCGCTATCTAGAAGTCACTCTCGGACTATTGATTACGACTGCTAAAATTATCGCTTTCCAAAACTCAGCTTCAGACAACACATTACGACTGCTAGCTCAATGAGTACCGAAAACCACAAGTACTCGGGAATTACATCACTCCACTCAAAACAATTAGGAATAACACCATTGCTACCGACCAGAGAACCAACAAGTATCAACAACCGAGTACCGATCACATACCACAAGTCTCAGACAACCAATCGCAACACCCACGACTACCGTTCACCGACCATAGTGTACCGAGCCCTTCCAACTACCGAGTACTACAACCACTTGATCACCATACACCTGCCAGTCATCCCACTGGCGTAACACGAGTACTCGGAGTACTCAAAGATCACAAGAAGTAAAGCACTCGTACCGACAATGAAGTGTTCGAGTACCGACCATGAAGCCAATGGCAACCGATCGCAAAGCCTTCGACTCTAATCGTGTGGTGTATGACAACTGACTGGACAACTCTAAAGACAACAACAGCTAACCACAAAGTCTACAAGTACCGCTCCCAAAGTTTAAGACCACCGACCAGAAAAACCTACGACTATCGACTAGTAAAATCTACAACTACCGACCAGTAAAATCTACAACCATTGTGAATCGTCCATGAAAATCTATGACCATGAAAAGGTACTGTAGCTACGACCATAAACAAACACCTGTAGCAGATGATCTTATAACCTCCGACCGGTTCCCTGTAGCTTACGACCGGTTTCATGTAGTTTACGACCGGTTTCCTGTGGCGTACAATCATCAACCAAGTAAGGTCGTTCTGTTGTGGTCGACTTATCATGGTTGAAGTTGTATGTAGTTGAAATGTCATAGTCAAACTGATGTGGTCATGGTCGAACGTGGTCGAGGCCTGTCGTGGCCTGAGCCAGTCGTGGTCAAAGTCTGTTGTGATTTGAGACAGACATGGTCAAAGTCTATCGTGGTTTGAGCTAGACGTGGTCGAAGTTGAACGTGGCCATAAAGCCGTGCTCTGATCATTGATTACTTTGCTCAAAAGTAGTCCGATCTTCCGATGGTACTCGAACACTGTTCGATCCTCCTGGACCACTCGAAAGCCATCTGATGTGCCAATGTCAGTCGAACTCCATCCGATCCACCTTTGCTACTCGAAGGTCGTCTGATGCCATTTAGACCTGATCGGACTAGTCGATACTCCGCTGCCACTCGAGTGATGTCTGATACAACTCAGACACGATGAAAACTACTCGAACTGGACTAAAACCACTCGGAGCTGACCAAAACCACTCAGAGCAGACCAAAATCACTCAGAGCAACCCAAAACTACTCGGAGCAACTGAAACCACTCGGAGCTAACTAAAATCACTCGGAGCAAGACAAAACCACTCGGAGCCAACTAAAACCACTCGCGGACAATCAAAACCACTCGTAGCAACTCAGAACGACTCGGAGTAGACTGAAATCACTTGGAACCGACTGAAACAATTCAGAGGCACTCAGATCAGACCAAGACCACTTGGAACCATCTGAAACTACTCGGATTCAAAATCTATGACTGCGATCGATCGAAACTTTTGCAAACGTATATTCTAAAGCAATCCAAATGTCAATTATTTATCATCGTATTAATCATGACCATCCGTATAGTCTAACAGTCGGCAAATAAAATCTGAAAGCAACCTGCACTATATATGTTATCGTGTACGTTTCGGCCACAGCATATTGAATTGAACTGAATTGGATTAGATTGGATTGGATTGAATATCCTACCCGCCAAAAATTAAGGGAGCAGAGGAATAACGCGTCAGTATGAAGGACGTCCGCCCAAAAAGATGGATGTGAGTCGTCTATTTCGGCCTCCTTCCTTTCTCGGTGGTCACCTTCTATCTTTCTTTCCAGTATACAAGTTCCTTTTCTCTACTTCGCTCGCTCAATGATTAACACAGCACAGTATGCTGTTGCTGTTCGGGTTCACCAGCCCAATTTGTATTCTTGTTCCACTCTACAAACATTGGCGAAAAGGATCACTCCTCTCCATCACTACACGTAGGAGAATCAATAAATAGGTTGTGTTGTGTATCATGTGTGATACATAGCAATGCATATGATTTGATAGGATCGGATGAATGAATGGAGCGGAGTGGACTGCCTTTGAGTTGTCGCATTGTCACCAATTGATTCCATTTTCTTTCTTCAATATACCTGTTATTCTTCCGCAATCATATGTGTGATGTGGAACGCGAAGGACGGCTTCCTTTTTATAGGCCACCAAGCAACGCCACGAGCACCACCACGACGAGGAGTACCAGCGAGCCTGTTCTTCTCCTTCTTCTTCCTGGGCATCCTCCTCTGCCTTCTCTTCCTCCTCTTGATTGCCCAGCCAGCAGGGTACAGAGGAGAGGGAGAGGGCACCGCTGCTGTCCAACAAGATGGCCGACGAGAAGGGTGAGACCGTCGACGTCTCCGAGGATACGGCGCACCAGATTAGCGTCGGTAATGATTTTCTACTTCTGCCCTTTCCTTTCTACCTCGTTTGTTAATGCTCAAATGTTAGTTAAATTGCTAAACCTGACTTTTCCTAGATGACAACGGCCAGATGCTTGCTTGCTTATTGATTGTCGTCTTATGAGTCCATGATGTATTTCTGTTCAGCTGTCTCATAATCTTGTGAAGGAACGGAAACTGCTCTTTCCTTGTATATTTCTTTAGTGACTTTTACACCGTTGTGAATGTTAGTTTATCTTGTCTCAATACTCATCAATCTGTTGCCATGCTTGTCAACAATATGCGCTTCTATTAATTTGTTCACATGCTGCTTTGTTTCCAATGAATGAAATTTCTGCTTTTCGCTGGAGTTGTTGGTACGTTCATGTTTAGCATATTCAGGCTTTGATCATGAAAAGAGCTCAAACACACACACACACACACACACACACACACACACACACACACACACACACACAAAATGCTGATTTCATCTGAATTTGCAGTGATACCTCTTCTCACTGCTTCCACTACCTGAATGTTGAAGTAGCATGTATGATTAACTCCTGAAAGATTTTGGTCATTTTCAGATCCTTGGTATCAAGTTGGATTCGTCCTGACAACTGGGGTAAATAGTGCATATGTTCTAGGATATTCTGGATCAGTTATGGTCCCTTTAGGCTGGATTAGTGGGGTATGCGGCTTGATCCTGGCTGCTGCAATATCGATGTATGCTAATGCTCTTCTTGCCCGGCTTCATGAAGTTGGCGGCAAACGCCATATCAGATACAGAGATCTTGCTGGACACATATATGGTACATATTCGTGTGCTCAGCTCCAACATTTCTGTTAGATGGACTTGATATTTCATAAAGTAGAGTTTCATTCTCTCTCTCTCTCTCTCTCTCTCTCTCTCTCTCTCTCTCCACCAATTTCCTTGTTTTACTTTCCCCTTACATTGTAATTGTGAATGAATTTTCATATTGTTTGGATGGAATTCAAAATACGATCCTTCAATAAATTTTATTTCTTCATAGAAAACGTAAGTTTGCTTTTTGCAACATGATTGGTTTACCTTTACTTTGGTGACTGCAGGAAAAAAGATGTATGCGCTTACATGGGCTCTGCAATATATTAATCTTTTCATGATCAACACTGGCTTTATCATCTTAGCTGGCCATGCCTTGAAGGTACGGTAACATAACCACTATCATGTAACTTTTGTTATGGTGAAACCAATTTTGTGAAAAATGTTCCTCCTATTCTATCTTTCTCCATCCCCCATGATATCTGGCTCTGCAGTTCTTTTTCTCAATATCTATGTTTAGAATTTTTTCTGGAATTCCAGGGAGAACAGTTAATTTGTTGATGCCACGCTGTACATGGATAGTTCAAGATTATGTGATTGATGCGAGTACTTACCTATATTTGTTGTCACAGAAAAATTGGAGTACGATTAGTGCCATTTATTTATTTATTTTTGTGTTAGATATTTGCACAATGTTTTGTCCTCCAAAACTTATTTGCGGCATCCTCTGTGCAGGCAATATATGTACTCTTTAGGGATGATGAAATTCTAAAACTTCCCTACTGCATAGTATTATCTGGGTTTGTCTGTGCTCTTTTTGCCTTCGGAATCCCTTATCTATCTGCTCTCAGGATTTGGTTGGGATTCTCAACAGTTTTCAGTCTCATCTATATCGTGATAGCATTTGTGCTGTCACTTAGAGATGGTATATATTATCCTTTGGTGCCTTGTTCAGCTGCCTTGCCAACTTTTATACCATGATTCCATCATGGTTGTCACGGCGTCGCCAAGTCGTCACCTTGGCGTCGCCTAGGCGCTGTGGCAGTCTAGGGGTGACGCCATGGAGCTTCGCCGTTCTCTCCTCCTCCCCCACTCCCATCCCGTGGCCACCCCCGTCTTCCTCGGCTCCGACCGGCGGGAACGGCCAGATCTGGTTGGGTTATGGCTGGGAGTGGTTGGATTCGACGAGGAGATGGGTGGGGATGATGGGTTGCAGTGGCAGCGTGCACGAAGACAGGTGGATTCAGCGGAGACAAGGTGGGAGGCAGCAGCGCGGAGAAGCCGCACCGGGGACAGGAGGTAGCAGGGAGGGGAGACAAGAGTCGGGTGAGCGGTTGGGGATGGGAGAAGGCACCGGGAAGGGAGGGAGGAGGGGAGGCGGAGTTGGGCGAGCGGTTGAGGATGGGAGAAGGCACTGAGAAGGGAGGGAGGAGGGGAGACGGCGTCGGGTGGGCGGCTGTACCGTGGAGGGGAAGCAACACCGTGGGGAAGGAGGCACGGTGTGACGATGGTGAGTTCAGGAGAGAGAGAGAGAGTCAAGTCTGGGAGTTATAGATAGAGGGGAGGACCCAATTGTAAAGAAAGTGATTACAAGATTCTTGGAGGACTTGGTTGATATTTCACATTGATGGGCTGGAATGGATTAGAGATCGGATGGTCTGTTTGCCGTTTTGCCTGGACGCCATGGCGTCCTGGCGCCTCTTAGACGCCGTGGTTGCCAATTACGCCGTGACAATCATAGATTCCATATGCATTTCTATTTGTTGTCATAATATATGGTACTGGAAGTGTGTTTAATATGACATGTCTTTTCATCACTGATTTTTTTCGAAGGGATAACCGCACCTGCAAGGGATTATAGTATTCCTGGATCACACTCAACCAAAATCTTCACTACGATAGGGGCTGTAGCAAACCTTGTATTTGCTTACAACACTGGAATGCTGCCAGAAATTCAAGTGAGTCAGTGTAGCACATATGACTAGTGGCTAGCTAGTTTATTTGCCATGAAATTAATTACCTTATGTGTCTCATATATTGCAGGCAACGATAAGGCCTCCTGTGGTCAAGAACATGGAGAAGGCTCTATGGTTCCAGTTCACTGTTGGTTCGTTGCCTCTGTATGCTGTGATCTTCATGGGTTATTGGGCTTACGGCTCCTCAACATCAAGTTATCTACTGAGTAGCGTCAAGGGACCAGTTTGGATAAAAACTGTTGCAAATCTCTCAGCCTTTCTTCAGACTGTCATAGCATTGCACGTGGGTCCACCTTCTTAGTCCAATTAAACCGCATGTTTTTGATTGATCATGCATGAAGTTCACGGTTGCATTATTTAATCCCAGTGCTGTTTATTTCAATAAGCTAACATGAGGCTAGCTCGCCTGTATATTGCTCAGATATTTGCAAGCCCAATGTACGAGTACTTGGACACAAGGTACGGCAGTGGACATGGTGGCCCTTTCGCAGTCCACAACGTAATGTTCAGGGTTGTTGTGAGAGGAGGCTACCTGACCGTCAACACCTTGGTGGCTGCGATGCTCCCGTTCCTTGACGACTTCATGAGCCTGACAGGAGCCCTGAGCACCTTCCCCCTCACATTCGTCCTTGCAAATCACATGTACCTGATGGTGAGGCGGCACAAGCTGTCTGCCCTCCAGAAATGCTGGCACTGGCTGAATGTCGGTGGCTTCAGCTTGTTGTCTGTCGCCGCTGCAGTTGCTGCGCTGAGGCTTATCATGGCGGATTCCAGGACTTTCCACTTATTTGCTGACCTGTAAATTTCATTCTTCTGGGAGGGGGTTGAGTCAGTAGAGCAATGGAGATGCAGATGCTAGCTCGGTGATTGCAATAAAGAAGACGATGATGCGCCTGCCTGCCTGTTCGGCTTCGGTCAGTATAGGAACGTAACCTTGCTGATGGTCCGCACCGCAGGAATGTGGTAGCATGTACGTCTATTATTAATATTAGTAATTAATAGACCGGCGAGTTTGCCTGTCTTGGCGGTTTATAATAGTAACAATGATATAAAAATGCAATTTTGTCCCAACCAAACGCAGCTATCAAAACAAAGCAATCTGTTAAGAAAGATAATCTATATATTAACAGTACCGTTCTTTTCGAGCTATGTCTTATGCTATAGAAACTAGCTTTTAAATATAGTGTCTTTTCAAGATATCGTTTACAAATCGATTGTAATAGAAATTATATCGATTTTAACTGTATTATCTAAAATCACACATGGGTATGCCTCTCTCTGTACTCTCTTTCAAAAACTAAAATTAAAAAAAATTTAGTCAAACCGCAGCAGAGCGGAGGAGAGAAGCCAACATCTATTCATTTAAAACTTGTTTGTGTGTACGTACATACGTTCTACTGATTTCTCAGGGGTAGTCTAGTATAGACTTGTTCTCCGACTAGCATTTTCTGCTGCAGTGCAGGGGTATTATCGACAAGGCACCACTCGCGCCTCTCCATCGTGCCTCCGCTTACCCATCGAGACCTCTATATTTGCTGTCGAGGGAGTCTTATTGTAGGAGTAGCCCAAACCTCTATGACTAGGCCTTACAACTGACCTAATATATAATATGCCAAATAGTATAAAGAAATGTACCAATATACCCTTACCTTATGTAATTATTAAGGGGTAAAATGGGAATTTTTCATCCCACCCCACTCATGTATATAAGTCCCCAAGAGGGGCGTGAGGAGGAGAGACCCACTCATTTTCCACATACCGTCTCTCTCTCTCTCTTGGCTCTCCTCTTCTAGTCTCCCTCCCTACTGTTTAGTCTGTAACCATAACAAAGATATTTCTAGCCTTACAAATAGCTTCAACATTAGCAGTATTTTTAATAGTAACAACAAAAGGTACTATATATGAATTTTCAACTTTTTGCCAAATAGCATTGCCTTGTGCCTGTAGAAAAACCCCCATGTGAGTTTTCCAATAGAGATAATCTAATCCATCAAAAAATAGTGGCTTACCTAAAAACTGATCCCAATCTGATGCCATTGCAACCTGCTCTGATACCACTTGTAGGATCGTATGGCGCAATCAAAGGGGATGAATTATTGTCTCCACTTTTTGATACCTGAAAACAAATCCCAAACTAGATGAAAAGCAATCTAAATTACCGGATGTAGATTTTGACTGCAAGTCGTTCGACCATTCGCTTGACCTCCTTCGCACGTAGAGGAAATCTTCCTCCAATCGAAAGCTTCGACTGCTTCAAACGCTTCATCTGCTTGATCACTTCGATCGCTCAAACACGAACAAGCCAAAGACAACACCGCGCTCGACGATTGGATTGACCTAATGACCAAGACACCGCTAGTAGATCACAAAATCGTGATGCAATAGCACACTGACGAGAACATAGGAAAGCGATGCTCAGAAAAAACTCATCGTGCTTCGATTGAGACAATGAGACAATGTCGACAGTGATTTGATTGTTTTAGAACAGATCTGATATTTTAATTCTATATCATATTTATGACTACAAAGAGCCCTCATGGCACCTCTAAAACCCTAGCATAAAAAGCCTCCTCAAAGCTCTCTACAACCCCCAAGCTAAAACTCTTAGGCTCTCTCTGCATTTATAAGCCAAAGCCCTAAACCGTGTTCACCTCAAACACAAACACAGAATAATCTCTTTCGAAAACCAAGGGACCCGAAACCCTTCCGAACACAGGTTTTATTCAAACTCTCAATCTTCTTAGTTATGAACTCTATTCACAACTCACGCCATGAAACCTCTAGGACCACACCTCCCATAGCCTCATCAACTTCCGTGTCGAAGCCTCTAGGACCACACCGTCCATAACTTCTCCCCGCATCATCACCTTTGATCTTCACATGCTCCTGCGTGAGCTTGACCACCTCACGTGGCATCCTCGACTACCTAGACCTTAGATATCCCCATCTTAGTCCTAGTCCTCCTTGTCACCGACCATGATCATCTCCATGGCCACCTGCACATGCAAAGACCAAAGAAATATTTTTCCGGTATAAATTCTTCCCAACTTGGCCGACATTAGTCTGCACACTAGTATCTCACCTTTATCCATCCATCAACATCAACCACGACCACAAATTCCATTACTTTCCAAAAATTAGTCTAAGATCACTTATTATGACCGCTAGCTCATTGAATACTCAAAAACAACAAGCACTCGAGAATTTGTATCACTTTAAACACTCGGGAATAACACGCATAGCTCATTGAGATGCTGCTGGCTATGTGTTACCGTGCGGGAGGTCAACTCTTTCATTTAAGTAATATACTAAATAAAGATCCGACTAAGAATTTGTACAATACAAGATAACACACTCAATACTCTTATCACCCGACAAGCATTTGTACAACTATGCCATCCAACTAGATTAGAAGAGGTATATTTTACTCTGTACAACACACTACCTTCAGAAGCTACAGAAAGTTGTAAAGCTTAGAGGACACCTAGCATGAACGCACCACAAAAAAAAAAGGCCAATAAACTGGACACTATTTTCTTGCGCAGCAGCTTTGGAATACCAGCCTTAATCTTCTAAAAGAAATAATACTATATATAATGAACAAAGAGTGATTAAGCCACATAGAGCAAATGACCAAACTCACTAGCCGGTTCTCCTCTAGTTTGTCAAAGTAAAATACAGTACAGACAACTAATTACATTTGCCAACCAAATGAGCCTTTCGGCAGGGCACAGAAATCATAGCAAACAGGCTGCATACAGAGGATCACATTGCCTGAACCATATAGCGTATTACAACTGCCGTTCAAAATATTATGGCATTTCGTAGCTAGTTGATAATGCTCCTTTTCTTGTGCCAGACTGTTGCAAACTACATTATCTGAAAATGCTGCTAATCACAATCGTCGCAGGTATAATCATATTCCGCAAACGTTGCATGAGCATCATCTCCGCTAGAAACCTCATCCTCCGAGCCTATCTCCATGGCTGCAATCCCACTTCCAATCACATTGACACCGCAAGATGAACTAAAAAATTTGTCGTTCAGATGGACACCAACATGCTTGTTCACCTATGAAATAGACCAAGGGCAGATAAGCCACATGAAAAAACAGTTAATTGTGTTGAATTACAATGTTCCCTTGACTTACATTAGTAGCTCGAGAAATATTTCCTGGCACATCAGCAAGGACCGCAGGGAGAATATTGGCCAACTGGGGATTGCTTGCGGGTGGTGTTGAAGCTATAAGCCTCATTAGTGTTTCCCTAGCGCTTCTCTCAACCAATGATTCTGTTTCTGGAATTAGAGGCTTCAAGGTAGAAAGAAGGGGAACAGTTGAAGATATAGAAGCCCCACAACTTACCAGATAGGTCTGGCCGGAGGAACACACATCAATGACTGGGACATGCACAATGGGATCAGACATCAACGGTGTGAATGTTGGAACCTGTGAACCATGCAGGGGAACAAGTGGTGAAGCAGGAAGCGACAGGAGAAGTAAAGGATCATGCAGTATGGATGGAAGATTAAGTGAGGGGAGATCAGTTGTATCCAGCTTTGCAGAAACTGCTGAAGCAGGTGGCGGTTCCTTTGATAGCAGTGAACTCAAAGGTGGTAGGGGCAACGGTTCTACAAATGTAACTGGCATATGCAAAGGGGTTACACTGTACTGTAGTGAAGATGGGCATGGTGGGCACCAGCAATAGTAAGGCTTAAATGGTTTCTCTGAAGAAGCCTCAGGCAGCGGACATTGAGTAGCAAGAGGATAAAGAGATGGCAGAAAGGGAAATGAAAGAGGCAAGGCTAAAGGAGCTGAAGTCAAACTGTTTTTTGAACAGTCCCCATCACACTTCTCACTTGTAGAATCAGTGCTAACACTTTTTGATATCAAAGGATTTGCATCAACAGGAGCAGTTGACAGGCTCAACCATTCCCCACGCCGCTTCAGCTTATCTCGACCAACAATCTTTGCACAAGAGGTCCTTGGCACCCCATCTTTAAAGGTGCCGGATCTGGGACTCAGACTGGCTTGATAGACAGAATTTGCTTTTGTTGCATTAGCTGCAGAGGCGCGAAACCTCGAAGACTTGGAAACAACTGATGGGGATTGTAAATATTGATCATGTGTGCTTGAAGTACTCAGGAAGTTGTGAAGTGATCCCAGCGATTTAACATCCCCAATACTTGATGCAAGAAGATAAGCATGTAGATGAGTGGCAAAAGCATCAAGTCGTGAATTGGAGATGCTTGTGAGCTCAGCGAGCGTTGGCCTCCCCTGAAGTAGATTTTTCATCTGTGCACACAAAAAAAGTAGGGAAAAGAACCAACATCCTCATCAGTATGTGCATATTTCCACTGACACCTACATTCTATGTGACATTTTTAGTATCATGTGGACAGGCTTAAGTTCTTGTAGTTTGCTCTCCACAGTAGATGTACAAATCACAGTCAATAATCAAGATTGCATATAGGTCATTGTACATTTATGTAAAAAGTTGGCAGACAGTATAAATACAGACCTTTGCAAGAAGCTCCATTCCATGTTCCCTTGACTTCTCAGCGCACCAGTAGTAAAATACTTGAGATTCTGAAATCCTGATGAGAAACGAGCGTCCAGAATTATCAGCAGATATTTCTTCAATCTTAACTTCTGAAACGTCTAAGTCATTGTTCAAGAGAGCTAGTTGCTCTGAATGACCATCATCACCAGCAAAGGTAATGCGCATGCTTGATGAAGGCAGAAGAACAAGGCTCAATCTCCCTCTGTACATAGGAAATGAGTGCATGTAAGATCCCTGAATTCCTATTGTTAACAAAAAGAAGATAACTAAGAAATATATATTTATAAAAAAAGTATCACAACAGCATTGTTGTTTGCTCTGATAAGAACATACACAACAACTATTAGTAAGAATTTTTAATTCAACTAAATCAAGATCAGAAGACAGACTTCAATAAAAAGAAAATTCAAAGGTTATTACTAAAAAGGGGTGCCACTGCAGACATCTATGCATGTAATGCGTAACCATGGGAAAGAGGGTATAGTGAAGTGATAGAACATTTCATTAAGACCTAAGCTCACTATAGATTTCGACCAGAGACACCGGAGGTTAGCAAAATATATTGAAGAGTGAAGACCTTCAGAAATTAACTCACCAAAATACAGTGTTTGACAACTATTTTCTTTTTTAAGAAAATAGCAGCAGCCCTGCCTTTTCACTGGAAGAAGTTAAGAGAATTGAATGCAAGTCTAGGGCCACGACAAGGGGCCAAGTGTTTGACAACTTGTTTCTTTGTTCGACATCAGTTCATAAGAACTACGCATCAGCTAATGACATTTCCCTCACAGGTGATAAAATGAAGCATGTAAAACCTCCCAGAGAAATATCCCAGACTAGTGACATAAATTGTAAACATTAAAGAGTTGTAATTTTTCTTGGACATGAGCAAACCCACAATACTTTGCAATCTAGGGAGAATATTAGAGCTATGCACCCTATAGAATACAGTTTTTGCAAAAATTTTAGGGCAGAGTAAATACCAACTACCCATAGTCATTTAATAGTCTGTAACCTCCATTTTAGGAATAAACTCGATCAACATGAACTGAAAATAGGAAAGAAATGGTTGCCAATAGTTGAAATGTTGATAAACAAAATACACTGGGGGTATAAAAAAGGGCACATGCAACAAGTGCACACAGGGTATCCTTATAGAGAGCAAGACAAAAATGCAGATAGCAAACACAAAATGATTGTGGATGGAACAACTTGTTAGGCACAAAATAATTGATTTCAGAATAAGCACTGATCTGGCCATATTTTACATTTGTTCATAGTACAAGTTGTCCACAATGAACAAAATAGTAAAAGTACTATGTATACTAACGGCACCAGAGGAGCCTACAATAAGTTAACTGAAAACACAAAACATATGCATGAATGATAACTGCAGAACAAGACATTCATAGAAATAATACCAGATGTGAAAACATCAACAAACAAAACACCACACACTAAACAGTACCATTATAAAATAGCATCTAAAGCATCAAATAATCAGGAATCCTATTAATCCATTCTCATGTAAGATTGCAATTGAACGTGATTAGTCATTCAACACAGGTAACATAATATCGTAAGGCCATGAAAGAAACTACCTTCTCTTTCTTCATATATCAGATTATGACACACGCCCAAATTACCTACAAATGAAAAGATATATTTATTCGGTAGGACGAACAATGCCATCACTAATACGATGAAACATGTAATCCTAGAATCAACAATCTCTAGGTATGCATTCCTTCTAAATTAGGTGAGAATAGTTGAAAACATCTCCCCTCGAAAGACATTATTATGTGTCATAAAGTAAGAAAGAAGAAACCACATGTTCATGTTGAAAGCAGGAAAAGTGCTAAATAGCAGAGAGAATCACAAGAGCAACAAAATTTATGAAGTAGTAAATATATGGTACTGAGACCCAGGACAGCGGCTGCATGAACCACAGGTGTAACTGGATTAGGGCACTGGTATGAAGAAGGCATAGAAAGAATAGGAGGCACCAACGACATTATACTGACCAGAGAACAAGAACAGGTCAGTTTGTTAAATATTGGAGATGGTAGTACTGAACAATCTATTGAATCATGTCACTTGTGGTACTTACCTATTCCAATGCAAGTAATAGACAATTCATTACATAACCAAACTTATCCGCCTGACTCTTGTAACATGAATCTAACAGTATGATAGCCTAAGTTGTACTAACATGTTACCATACCATTTTTCCCCCAAAAGCACCAACACAACTACACGATCATACATATTTTTGTTCAATTTCCATTGGCAGATAAGTACATATTGATCAACAATGCTTGATTTACATGCTAAACTTATAGGATTCGAGGTAACAAAATTTTAGTCAACACATTGCTGCACCTTTACATGGAATCAGATACTAGGTTGTGTCTAAAGTAGACATAGCTCAGAAAAACAAGTTAGCCATCAGCAATAACATATCAAAAGTTTAGAGTCCCACTGGAGACAAACTGATAGAACACACAATTTCCTCACACAAGTATAAGAAGTATCTGGCCGTGGCCATGCTCAGCAGGTGCCGGACATGCTAGACAGTACAAGAGTCAGTGCAACCTACCTGAGCAGCAATCTAAAGATCACAATTCTGTATCCTTTACATACATGTGGCAAGTAGGCAAGAACGGACCGTAGTTTAGCGTTGTGGGCTACACTGACTTGGTTTGGAATGTGATTCAACCAACAAATTGACAACTATGAACTTATGAAGTGAGTATGTGATTTTTGTAAAGAGTGGAGAAAAAGACATACATGAATGCAGAAGGCTAGTATAGCAAACAGCGATGTTGCAAGGAGATTTTAATTGCATAATCAATGTGAAGCAACATTAGATTGACTAGCCAACCTGTATAACAAGTAAAGGCTAGCTGCACGTGAGGAGAGTATACAAGTTAAGAGGCAGTGATGTGAAGGAAGATGCAGCATGAATAGTTTGTAAACTTGATTTTAATCATTTCATGTGATTGTGCATAACAATTATGAGAAGGTCTACAAAATATACAATCTACAAGAAATTAGTTCATGTGATTTTTTTTCCTTTGATCGCTGGATAGATAAATCGAAAGCATCCAATTGAATCAAATCGAATCCAGTAGATGAAGTTGGCAAAAGAAAGGAAAGCATGTTTGAGCGTGCCTACCTGATGGTTGTTGGGCAGAGGAGGGGGCCGTGGCGGTCGACGTTGCCGACGCGCAGAGAGACGAGGGGAGCGCAGAGGCACCTGGCCAGCTTGCCGACCTCCGACACCTGGAAGTGCTGCACCGACGAGGCAAAAGAATCAATCGATAGATGGATCGATACATCACTACTTTTCTTCTTCTTTCCTCTTGTATAAAAGAAACAATCGAAGGAAGAAGAAGGAGCCTTACCTGGGAGAGGTGGGAAATGAAGCGGTCGTCGGCGGCGGCGCATGAGACGTTGAGGGTGAGGAGCGGCCTGAGGAGATCGTCGGCGCGGCAGGCCCCCATCAGCTGCTGGCGCAGAGGCACCGGCGGCCGATGAGCATCCTCTCCTCCTTGTTCCGACCGGGAGGCCTCCGGCTGGTCGGCGTCGGAGTTGGGGTAGGAGGAATAGGTTTCCTCTCTGCTCGGCGGCGCACCCATCGGAGGGAAGGGGAATTAGGGTTTGGTGGAATTGGGGATTGGACGACGAGCTGGGATTGGACTTCCTTGGGAGGAGGAGGAGGAGGAGGACACGACACGACACTTACGAGAGCACAGGAGAGGGTGGCACCAGCCACCAGACCAGACCAGATATTTTTCCATTGGTGTGGTGTGGCGTGGTGCCGGTGCGTGCGCTTCCTTTGGGCCCCCCCGCTCCACCCATCGGTCGGTCATCCAACTTTCTTCAAATACCTACAAAACGTACACTTGTGTCACTGCATGTTTAAGTGCAACATTTAGGTCACTTTGACTCCTCAAGCACCTATATTTGGTTTCCATAAGTGGCCCCTCCCTCACAAATTCCTATTCTTCTAAACTAGTAGCGGACTCAGAAATTTCAGAATAAATGTTCGAAGTTACAAAAATATTGTTCGGTACAAAACATAAAAGTCCACAATATCAATATTTAAAGTACAATTGTTTATAGTAGAGATAATATCTCTAATAATATAAACAAATTACAAAATAATTGAAAAAAATATAAATTAACTCAACGATGCTTCATGACTTGGAAGCGTGATATAATGTCATCGTTATCAACTCTCCCTCAAGAAATGTAACCAAGCAGTCATTCAGGTATTACTCTCCTATTCTATTTCGTAACTTGGTCTTCACATAATTCATTAAAAACCCCTCTCTCTACACTAGTAATTGCTACGGGAAAAATGAACACTAATTTGATAAGCTTGTAAACAATTGTATAATTGAGATTTTTCTTTGTTTGAATAAGGCCCCATTTGGCACAGCTCTAGCTCCGAGATCTATGCTGGATCTGTAGTTTGTTGACTAAATTAAAGTGATTTAAACATTTTTATTTAATATATAATATAAATGAAATGAGTCATGTAAATGCACTTAACATACCTGCAACTCTAGATCCAGGATTTCCTAGAGCTACAGATGATCAGCTCTGCCAAACGGGGCCTAAACATAATGGAGAGCTCAGAAAGGTTGTTCACTTTTCTAAACCTTTTATCTCTATTCATATCAGTAATGAAGTGTGTAAATTGAAATGGAAGATACATCAATCCTGTGCTTCAGAAATCCTTATGATAAAACTGAGCAAGCCTAACCAAATTGCCTTTGTCATAAGCAGTGAATGAATCAGTAGGATTGAATGATGCCATGCAAAGAAGCAAGTCTGTGTTTATCTCATCAAAGCTATAAGCTCTCGAAACTGCCTATCAACAACATTTAAAAAACATTTCAACATAAAAATGATGGAGATTTTTGACTTTTTTAAAAAACCTTTTGGATTTTGCAACTGACTTATAGAAACCATCCATTTAAGTAATTTTGATGGCATGTTTCACACAAAAGGAAGTGACATCTTTAAAAAAAAGAATCCCACCCATTATCTTCCGACTTCTTCATTGTTTTAAAGTTCAAAGATCTACAAAATCATAAATACAAGATTCATGAGTTTACTACAAAATCAAATGAGGGAGACTGGTAACTCACATTTGAGAGTCCACCAATGAACAATCCAAAGGAAAAATCTTGCCACTGATTGATGCACTGAAACTTCAGTTTTGCTTTCCCTGACTTGGCATAATCCGATGAATAATGTGCCAGCTCATACTGAAACCGACATAAAAAATCAAGTTAGGACTTAGGAGTCCATTTGAAGAATGAGAAAATCTCTCATTATGTCCACTAATAAGACCCTTCCATCTAGTGGCTTCCCATGAGAACTAGGTTTTTTCAGGTGGTAAGATATAATTAATATCATGTCATTCTAAACATTTATTGTATATAAAATAATAGTGTGCAAATAACATAATAAAAGTACTGATAAATAAATAATTAAAGGAATGTAGGTTTAATATGATCAAAATATTATGACTTACCTCCTTATCCAAAGTTTATGTGGTCTTCAGGTTGGACACTTGACTTCTTGAATTGCTCTTGTAGTTCTTCTGTTGACTAACTCGTGTGGTCCGAATACTAGCATGAAAAACGAATGCAAATAAATTCCAACTTTGCAGAATACAAGTTGGGAACAAAACACAATAAAATAAGCAAAAGACAAATAAAATAGGTTTGGATGGTCAGGGTTTAGACAATATTTGATTTGGCTGATTGGAGTTAGGAATTGGCTTGAAATGGTTGAGTGGTTCTGGTTTCGTTAAATGAAGGCAAAAATGAATCAAAGGTGTTTGAGATGGTAGATATGGTTATAGATGGGTTTCTATAAACAGTAGTAGGTCTAAAATATTCCTGATTTTGACTTGAATTAATATCGATTAGAGCTACGAATAGGGTTAGGTTATCATAATGAACTTGGTTTGGTTTTATTGGAGCTTAGTTTGGCAACATGAAACAAAAAAAATAGTAAGAACGGGTTTGAAATAGTCAAATGGGTATAAATGGGTTCGGGACGGTCGAAATGGTTAAAATGAATATAAATATGCTAATTAGGTTTTGGTTGAACGGAATTGGGTCTAGGGTAGTACAAACTCTGAATTTGGCATGATATCCAGTTTAGGTTAGAAAATGGTCAAAATGGCTATATATAAATCCAATGGATTCTGGCGAATGAAAATGCCTAGAACATTATTGGGTCTAGGATTTTATCGGCATCTAATTTGGCCAAATGGAGTAGAAAATGGGTTCAAGACAGAATCACCCATTAAACCTTTTCCAATTAGAGATTAACAAGTCTAAACCGTTCCGAAAATGGAGTAGAAAATGAGATTAACAAGTCTAGATCCCTGACTACCTTTAATTTGATAGAACTGCCTCCCAACTGATGGAATCAACTAGTATGAATATGACGCCCTAAAAAAACTAGTATGAATATGCCGTTATGATTGATTTGTTATGGCAGGCGCCGGCCTGAACAACCTCCGGACTACCCACTGGACGGGTCTCAGCAGCTGTGCCCTCTTCTTGCGCCAGAACCAAATCGCAGCACTGTACTGCTCGTTCCGAATTTTCCTCGTCGCCGCTCTCCAATCGAACTTCTCCATCTCCTTCCTGGCAGCCTGCCCCATTTTCTCCCTCATCTCTTCACATGACAAGAGACACTCAATCTTACCAACACAGTCGTCGACATCCCCTGGTGTATACAGAAAGCTGGTCTTGCCCTCCTGGTCTTCTGGTATAATGTCAGGTATTCCTCCAGCTCGAGCAGCAACTACAGGAACTCCAGATGACATAGCCTCCAACACGACAAAACCAAGCGTCTCTGACTCGGAAGGCATCACAAAAACATCCCCACTGGCATAAGCCTGTGAGAGTTCTTCCCTTGTAATGTGCCGGTGAACACTGCAGGTATTCCTGAGAACATCTGTTCAAGTTCAGCCCTGCACAGAAAGGGCAAAAGAACAATTCACATTCCCAGTACATAAATCAATAGCTACCTGCAATTTACTTCATGCATTTCAATACAGTTCTAATCCACTTTTCCAGGGGATGATGCAATCAAGTCCACATAGTTGTTTTGACAAAATTAGCATAGCCTTCTAGAAATCTCACAAGAATGTTTTCCTCAAGTGAGTCATCATCCATTCACATGAAAACTATGAAGAGATATCTTTTTATAGAGGGTTCATAATCTAATTAATATCTATTATTTGACCCCTATCACTTCCATACATATAATTATCCTCATTTTGCCACCTTTCCTACTGAAGGAAGAGACTTACTACTTAGTTCTGCCAAAACATAAGGAACAGGAGACAGAAATGCTCTTACGCTCACCTGAATGGTCCATCTCCAATAAATGCAACTCTTGATCCTGGAAGTCGCTCCATGACTCTGAAAAAAAGAACCCAAAGTCAGCAGTGAATGGCAATTGACGACTACAGGATATGACTCAAGTGAAAAAAAAGGGAGAAGTGACTAAAAGCCAATAAAACATTACGGTAAGAAATAAGAACATGAGCAGCAAGTGAAGGTATTTATAATACACCACTCAGTTTGCATTCCAGCATTTTTAAAAATCAGACACATCAGGAGCTCACCTTTTAAGAAAATCCAAGCTTTTCTCAACTCCTAAGCGTCCAATATGGATTATGAGTGGCTTGTCTGGTTCACCATTACTGATAGAAGAAAAAGGAACATATAAGCACCATAATTAGACATGTGCAAGAAAATATTTGTTCATTTCAACTCATTCAGCAATTTTCTCTACATAGAGGAAGAGGCAAGAACCCATAGACATTATTGCATCTGCATTGCAAAAAGACCAACTGAGCGAAAGAAGGTATTGCATACGTTAGCCTTGCACGCATTTTCTCATTACGGAAACGGGGATGGAAGCTTTCTGAGTCAACACCCTTGTTCCAAAGGCGTATCTTATTGGCTGGAAACATGCACCATCAGAGGAAGATGGTAGAAATAAAATAACACGCAGCATATATATATAGGTATGCAAACCTGCTGTAACATGGGCAGCTTGAAGGTCCCTGCCAATAGCAACTGATGGTACCAATGTGAGATCCGCCGCTTGGTGCAAGAATTCTTTAACAAGAGAGAAATGTATCAGTTGGTTAGTCTTGCAATAGAGGCTGTATACATATAGTAAATGAGTGAAAACTTACTTATAATCAGCCACATGGGCTTGACAAGCCAGCTGAATGTATATCTGGGTATATAACTGGCACAAATCAAAAGGATCAGTCTCTAGCATAAATTCATAATTCCTTAGGATGTGAACCAAATAGAATTCATTTACCGGATGCAGATAAAATCCTCAATAAAAGTTTTTGCTAGGAGCCTAGGATTATGTTCCAGTGGTGTTAGCCAAGATAAGAGAAGATATGTCTATTTCCTTCAAGATACAATTCTGTTGGTGATACACAAGCTCTGTTTGTTATTAGATGTTACAATGAAGAAAATGAATAACAGAATAAGGTTGAATGTTTCAAGCATTGTGCAGAACTGCCACATGAATGCTGATGAAAAGCAAGCTATGGAAGCAACAGGTACGCCATTATCTAGCAAGCGGCAGTGGTGACTAGTCAGAGACCCCGATTCCCTTCATCCCTTCTATGTAAAATCCTAAAAATTGCCTTTTACTACCATTTAGCACAGGAAACTCACATTGGAACATGGGTGTGGTATGACATTACTAGAGGGACGCAGAGCAACTTCGCGATTATTAAGGCACCAAATACCTGTTATATGAATAAAAATAGGCAGTTAGCGGCATATATAGAGGTCGGTTGGGATACATGATTGTTATTAATGTAGAAATTACCATTATTCCAGGGGAAGAGGCGTGAATAATGTCAGGCTTAAATCTAGCAACTTCTCCAATGATTCGAGGACTTAGTGCTAGTGAAAGTGGAACCTTTTGATACCACGGGCAAGGGAAGCTGGAAGCAGGAAAGAATTGGGAACATTAGCAGCAGAAAGCAAAAATAACCACTAGAAAGGATTGATTGAATGATACTAAGAATTGGGAATATAAATTGGCTCTGGCAAGATGGTAACACAATACAATTAGTCAATTATGGGAGGGGAGGGGAGTACCTCCATGACCCAATTAGTTTTGCTCCATAGAATTCTTGAGGTACGCCCTCATGCGTAGTGACCACAATCACCTGCGGCAAGCGGCGGGAAGGGAAGGAATAGCTTGAGTGCAGTGAGCAGATGAAGAAAGGGAAATGCAACGTTGGATTAGATGGAAAGAAGAAGATAGCGCATGTACCTCATCGCCCATCTCTCGGAGGTACTTGATGAAGTTCTGGAAGCGGTTCTTGTAGCCGGAGACGTAGGCGAAGGGAGAGGGCTCCACGAAGAGGGCGATGCGGCGGGGCCTCGAGTTGTTGTTGCTGTGCTCCAGGAAGGGCGGGGGCTCCTCCTGGTCGTCCCCGATACGCATATCCTCGGCCGGCCCCCGCAGCAACACCGACGAGGAGGAGGACGCACATGGAAGGTGGCCTTGGCGATGGCAGCGATGCAGGCGGAGAGGCCACGAGGGGGCCCTCTTCAGCGCAGCGTTGGGAGGGCGTGACGGCAGAGGAGGCTTTGACACGAGGATGGACGACGACGGCTTCCATAGCGCCGCCATCACCGTTGCTTGCCTTGCCTCGGTGAAATGATTCCTCGCCCACCCAAAACGATGGGGACGTCGAGCCCTCTTCTGTTATTCCTTAGCCTGTGCTTGCTCCGGTTCTTCTGAAATAAAATTTTAAATTTTAACTGAGAAAGTACTAAAAGAGATATTTACGTATAATTTTAATTAATATAGATAAAATTAGTATAATATCTACTATAATTAACTTATAGACCTATTTTAAAAGATACCCTGTTTAAAAATTAGTCACTATAGAGAAGCCAAAAACCAGAAATGAAAAGAACAAACGCAAGTTTCCGCCAAATTTGATTGGATATATGCCACTTCAAAACACTGTCCATCGAAAAAAAGTTGTAGGGCAAAAAATCAATTAGCAAGACAACTTCAGGACAAAAGATCAATAGTAAAATAAAAGAGGATAAATGATCAATTATACCTTGAAAAGATGTCAACCAGTATTTTGAAATTACAAATGTGCCACTCCAGATTCTGCCTGCTTTGTGAAATGCCATTTTTACATATTAGTCGTTCCCTATTATTTTTCTCCTCCTTTCCCTTGTTTCCTCATCTGATTTTCCTATTGCCTTTGTTATTGCTAGTCAAACAACTAAATCAAATCAAACTGTTGTAGGGGTGGCCCTCACCTAAGCCCATTCAGCCTGTTAAAGAGTTGTAAAGCCCAAAATAGGATGTGTATAATGACATAAATACCCCTATGAAGAACATATGAATGTAAGGGTAGGATTGTAAAATACACTTTATGGAAATGTATATACATGCCCTGGACATAGGGATGGGGCAAGCATTGTCCATTCATCATCTCAACTACACTACTCTTCTACTTTATTATTTGGTCAGTAGCCACAACAGTTGGCGCCGTCCGTGGGGACGACGGAGAGCAAGCCTTGAAATTTGAGAAGTGATGGCACCCAAGAAAGCTTTATTGATAGCATGGAAGAAGAGGAGCACGACGGCGGCGCTCGGAAACACCACGGCCTCTACATCAACAACTGGTGCGGATGGCAACGCTGGTGTTGCGAGCGCCGATGGTGACATCCGTGGTGCGGCGGTTAGCCCCGTCGTGGGTGCGACAGTTGGCCTCGGTAGCGGCGCCCGGGTCGGCGGAAGCAGTGATGCTGATGGCCACGCTGGCATGGCCAATGACCCAGCGCCTAGCGCGGGAGTGACAGGTGGCTCCGGCGACAATACCGACCTCGGGACCCATCGCACCAGCGCGCCGAGCAGCTCCAGAGCACAGGCTGTAGTCATCCTCGTACTACCATAGCAAGTACGCCTTGAGGTGCCACGACACCTGGTATTCATTGGTGTCCAGGTCTATCCGCTCGACCTGTGCACAAATGAATAATTAGTAAACCCATCATATGGCAAGGATAGTGCATCGCTAAACATAGAAAATGGATAGCATATGTATCCGGAACTGCGAAAGCCACCGCATGGGCGGGCCATGCTTTTGTCACGCTGGGAAGACGTAGTATGCCAGCGCGACCTCAACTGAAAGAACCCCATCAAACCCGCCCAATAGGTCGGTGTGCTAGTTGGCAGGTGCATCCTTTGGGAAGGCAGCCTCTCCCGCGATAGGCAGGCCTCACACAGTTGACGGAGACACACTCTTTCCTTCCCTCGGCATCCTCTCCGACTCACAGAAACCTGCTCTAATACTAAGTGTTGGCACAGCCCAGGGATCAAACACACACAAGTAGGGAGAACGAATAAACACATGTGAGACTTGTTTTGTGGTGATGCACACCTTTTCTTCTTTCTTTGTTATTCACTCACCTCTCACTTTGTTTACATGGCTTAAATAAGCCTCACACACAGTCATACACCACGCACCCACTAACTCCACTAGCTAACAACCAAGACCTAATGTCATGCCATTGACCTCCTGAAATCTCTCTAAGATCTGCATGACGTGACCAACTTATTGACTTACTCGGACGCCCAGCTTTTGACCATAGCCACTACCGACTACTACATATACTTGGCCACTTCGACTACTACACGTACTTGGATGCTCCGACTGCTACATATACTCGGACGCTCTGACTGCTCTTGTATTCGGACGCTTCGATTGCTACAGTACTCGGATGCTCTGACTACTGTAGTGCTCGAACATACCGATTGCTATAGTACTTAGACACGCCGACTGCTATAGTACTTGAATATACGAGAACTTGACACATGACTACAAAGTACTTGAACACATGAGTACTCAACACCAACAACTATTAACAACAAGATTAGTTCCAAAGTCATGTGGCATCTTGCATCTTGCCCTGTAGTATGGCACCTGTGCTGTGTATCCACCCATCGATTGTGTGTTTCTTGGCCTTGAACTCTACTTGTTGGAGGCACCTGAGCCAAGCACGGACGGTCCATCCATTCCATCGGGCTTGGGCTGCACTAGTTTGCTTGAAGTATCCATAGATGGAGATGTTGTTGCCGTCGAGAGCCAGAAGATTGGGAGGGGACGTAGCCGTCGTCTGAGTCACAGTTTAAGAAACTCAACGCAGCAAATAAATCTAAAAGGAAAACAAGAATACGTGTGGTACGCTTGCTTTCCTCTATGCTACAGACGTTGAATGCCTTGCCTGCCTGCCTGCCTTTATCCCCGAAGTTTTTTTTGACATGCTTCTCTCAGTCTCGAAAAGGGGAGGAATTTACATGGCTTATGTACTCTCTTCTTACTTCGTGCGGATACAACTATTTATGGCACGAAATTTACGGCGAGACATAATTTGTTGCACGTTGTAAAGTCTGAATACGAAATCACATCTTGATGGGGGTGGTATGGCTCCATTTACCTTTACACATACAAGAGTGCGCCTAATTGAAACTTTGTGAGGAGATGCACTTGTGGACATGTATGCGTGTGTGTTGGGAGAGGTCCCCACGCTCCCCCCGGGCCCATGACAACCTCGGCATGACATGCTACATCGGGGAGCTCAACTCAAGATGAAGTCCGGAGGCCAACCCCGGGTGAGGTCCATGCCATCCCAAACGAGGTCTACACTACCCTGAATGAGGTACACAAGCTCAACCCTAGAGGGGCCCGGGGTCAACCCCAGGCGAGATTTGCAAGACAATCTCAGAGGGGTCCGGGGCCAAACCCAAATGAGGTACGCAAGGTTAACCTCGAAGGGTCTGGGACCAACCCTATGTGAGGTACGCAAGGCCAACTCCAAAGGGCTCTGGGGCCGACCCCGGACAAGGTACATAATGCCAACCTCGAAAGGGTTTGAGGCTAACCTCGGTCAAGGCACACAAGCTCAACCCCACACGAGGTTTGCAAGACCAACTCCAGAGGGGTCCGGGGCCAGACCAGGGTGAGGTACACAAGGCCATCCCCAGAGGGGTTCGGGGCAGACCTCGAATAAGGTACGCAAGGCCAACCCCGGGCAAGGTCCGAGGCTGACCCCGAATGGAGTCTGACACTAGCCATGAACGAACCCCAAAGCCCCAGATATGGTGGGGCCCACGCGGGCAAATGACGTAGATACCTCTTGGAGTAAGCTAGGCCCTAAGGGCATACTTGTAACTTCACTCATCTCCCCTCTCTCTATAAATAGGGTCCATTGTGATGGGAGGAGAGATGCCATTTTGTAATTCTAGACACCCATATTGAATACACTTGGTGGTTGTGTGCTTCTCTTTGGGTCCCTTTATATCCTCGGTGGTCTCTGCATCCAACTAGAAGTGCCTCTAAGTTTACTGTCTGGACTCATACCGTCGAGAGTCATAGACTACGGTTGTGTGGTCTACGATCGAAGCTCACCAAGCAGGTGAACTCCAAGCACAACTCGAGAGGGTGTGAGCCAAGGCACGGCCCCTATCACCTGAGGAAGCCCAAGAAGCTAAGAATCTAAGGAATCAGCTGGAGGAAGCACGTGCATCAGCACGAGAGGCAACATGCCCTAAGGTCCCCAAGTTGAAGCCCTTTGGGCTGAGCTAGCTGAAGTCCGCGCCTAGGCAAACCTGCCACCTGTAGTCAAAGCCCAAGGAGCCCACGATCTTCAAGTGCAACTTGACCAAGTGTGGAAAGCCCTAGCCTCGATAGGGGGCCCGGGAATGAGCCGCGGATACCAAGGGCTGGCCTGCTCGAAGTCAACCGAGGGCAAGATCTCGCATCCAACCCTACACCAGACCGCTCGTGCCCTCCCACCTTAAGGGGCTCCTACCCATGAGGTTGTCCATCAACTTCAGGAGAAGTTGAGTAAGCACTTCCAAGGGGGCTGAAATAAGCCGGTTACGTCCTCCGACCTATACACACTCAAGCAAATGCCGGGCAAGTCTATCTGAGACTTCATGCGCTGATTCGTCTACATCCATTACCAAGTCTAGGGCATCTTCGACACAAGTGCTGTCGAGGCAGCGTGTCGGGCTTTACATAAGAGGGAGTTGGCTCACAAGCTGGCAGTGGCAGAGCTACTTTCTATCATAAGGGAAATTTACTTGGCTCGGTATGCAGTTAAGGCCATTCTTAACTATTAAATGGCAATGTTCTGTTTTTGCACTGTTCAAAGACTTCTCTCGTGGAGTTCTTTGGGTTAATTCAATTTCCTGCGGGAGTACTTTTGAATTTTAGATGAAAAAAATCACCAAAACTACTTGGCTTGTTAATTGGCAATCATTAAAACAAAAATTCACACACTTAATTAAAAAACGAATAACATTTCCATAGGGCTGCGTTGTGCCCAGAAGGCAGAAACATTGGCCCACACATAAAAGTAACTCTTCCAAGACGATGACAGATATAGGCCCTGCTTGGTTGGACTGAAAAACTATGGTTTATGGCTGAAATTGTAATGTAGCGGCTGAAATTTTATTGTAGCTGAAGGTGGCTTATTTAGCGTAATTAAATTTAAAAAAATTTAAAATAAAAAAATATGTTAGCTCATTACAGACAACACGAACAAATACGGGAAAAAAGAACCAGCAAAAAAGCTCAAAAAAGCCAAAAGTTCAGAAAAAACGAAATTTATGAATAGTGAAAAATAAGCCAGAAGTCAGAAGCTAAAGCTGAAATCAGCGGGGCCATATATTGTTTTACTTCAATGCAAAAGCAAACAAGCACAGGTGAAGCATTTGGTAAAGTCTTGAAAAACATATGCGAAACATCCAGTTAATTTGCTCTATTTAACAATCGCTTCAGTGACAGAAAATGCCACCATATGTAGCAAGCCTCAAAATAAGTTTACAAGCCATACATTCTGCATATGCATGTAAAGAGAAGAGTACAAGAACTAGAACTGAACCAAAAATGTTATATCATTCTTGGAGAATTATACAACATCATAAAATTCCAACTTCTGTGGGCAGGACTCACATTTAGTATTTGTGTGATAGCTTCTCCTGCTCCTTGTAGTACATTGCATATCTGCACAGCCACATCAAAACATATCAGGCATCAAGTGTGTCATATGTTTTGAAGTGTGCACCCCACTTATCAAAAAAGGATGTTCAATTGCTTGAAATGTGCAAGTCACTTGTTAAAAAAGGAAGTTCAATTGTTCAAACTGCATTTTGTAAATCATATTTTCTTCAAGCAACCATAGATCAGCATTAACTCTAGCTCATTCCCTTGTTAATGCGTTAAACACACAGAAAATATTCTTTTTTCCGGTTTGCCCACAATGAATTTGTATAAGACGATAAGTTTGCTGCCAACATTACTATCATAACTCATGTATGCAAGGATGATTTCAATGAGTTTCAGTGTTGTTGCCTGCTAATTCACAATCCTGAGTTGAGGGTGTCCTGGTATACTGAAAACAAACATAAGACACTACTAAGCCCAAACTCATGGTGCTTTCTAGGAGAATTGTCAGGAGT
Source organism: Dendrocalamus sinicus (assembly GCA_036346575.1). Classification (NCBI taxonomy): domain Eukaryota; kingdom Viridiplantae; phylum Streptophyta; class Magnoliopsida; order Poales; family Poaceae; genus Dendrocalamus; species Dendrocalamus sinicus. The sequence goes on along the minus strand of JAYEVI010000330.1, from coordinate 49,824 downwards.
TGCAAAAGCACCGTAAGACATATTCTTAAAAGTCGCAATCAAACCTAGAACTTCAGCACACAATGGAAACTAAAAATAGATTCGATCAAACCCTAAGCAGAGCCAAACTTGAGCTGTTTGGTTGGGCCATTGTAAATGGATTCCTTTGCTTTGTGTTTGGTTTTGACACCCTGTAATCGAATCCCGGCCCATTCGGGGCAAACCCTCGACTGGATCCGTCGCCCCCGACGCGCCGGCGCCGCGCCTCTCCTCCGCCCGCCGGTCGCGAAGATCTCCATCTCCGACGCCGCCCACACCACCTCAGTCCAGGTAAATCATTACCCACATCGCCCATCGATTGATCTTGCGTCGGATTCCCTGCTTGCTTGGATTGGATCTGAGAACGGGAGAGGAAGCAGCACATTTTCTTTCCCTCGCTTGCTTGCTTGCTTGATTTGTTCGCCTGTGGAAACTCCGGACGATTCAACAGTCATTAATCTAATCTCGGCTGAAACATTGCACATTACGAAACTTGGGGTCACTTTATTATGACCTCATACGGCCTATGTACGTAAGAGTGTAGGTTGCCTTTAGCTGCCAAGAAGAAACCAGCACATTGTCTTAAGCTGCCAAGAAGAAACAGTAGGTTGCCTTGTACATTTGTCTATTAATTCCTTGCAGACTGTAGCTAGTTCATTTAAGAAACAGTAGACTGCTGCAGTGCTGCTGATGGGCATAGGAATGGCAGCAGGGCACTTCATCTGCATGAACGTGGCTGGTTAGCTCATTTGATATAACTAGCCTAAGGTTCTCTGACTTTCAAACCCATTAATTACTTGCCGCATCAGATTCCTCTGCAAGTCACTACTACTTTTCACCATCTAGGTGAAGCATGTATAAACACTAATACTGCCATTCTCATTGTGATCACGTGGAGATTCAGGGGCTTCTTGAAGTATGCATGACCATTGTTTCCTTTTCTTTTGCGCTCTCTGATTCAGCGAGCAAATGTATCTGATTTTATCGATGCTTACTTTTCATTGGAAATTGGCTGTGATGGCAACAAGACACTGAAGAAAGGTGCTTGCTTGCTTGAGTTGTTGTGTCGCTCCTTCTGCTGCAAATCTGGTTGATCAGGTGATAGTATTAGAGTAAACAACAATTACCACACTTGTATTGTAGTTCCTCTGGTTGGCCTACATCTCCTCATGGAGTAAGTGGGTATTACACGTCACTAATTCTACCATGTCAGTTTCCTGTATGTACGAGTGCCACCAGTATGCATGAATTTGGTGCTGTAATTTGGTGTTTCTTTTCATAATTTGGTGCTTCTTTACATAGTTTTGTTTTGATAGTAAAAGCTAGGAATGAGCTGCACGATTTCAGCATCTTAGTTTTGTTTTGGATAGCTGGTACTAGGTAGTAAAAATTCTTGGCGTGCTGTTGAAATAAGAAAGACTATGGGAACAGGGAAGATGATACTGTGATTGACTACTGTAACAGTCTCAAAAGAAATCCTAAGTTATGGGTCTCAGTAAACATTAGCTTTGTGCCGAACTAAAATTTGTCCAACAAAACTTTTTTTAGTAATTTGAGGTGAAACTTCTGTGAGGTGGCTTTGTAAAATTTGTCCAATTATATATTTTTTTGGTTATGTACTGCCCAATTATTTTTAGATGGAAGAAGAAAAATATTTATTGGGTATGTTAAATATTTTTGGTGGATGCTTGTGTTGGTTTCGTGCATGGTCAACTGTTAGCTGTCACTGCAAATTTGTTGCGGTTTCTTGCATGGTTTACTAATGGTTTGGTTGATTCTTACTAGACAAAATCTTTTTTTTCGCTCACATCTTCCTTAATGCTTTTGCCAGACGAAGCAAACAGAAGGTGAAGCAGCAAGGTCCAGAGGCCTGGGGCCGGAGCAAACACGGAGCTAGCTGTCCCATGGGCAAGCGGCGAGGAGGACCCCTAGGTAGTGGCCCGGGGTGGCGTGGAGTTCCCCTGGGAGCCGTCCTACGGGCGAGCGGCGAGGAGGACCCCTGGGTAGTGGCCCGGGGCGGCATGGACTACCGAAGCCGGAGCGGTGCGGGGAATCCCTGGTTACCGGAGTTGGTCCACGGGCAGACCTTCGGGGTCAACCGGGCGCAGGAGAGTCCTGGAGCTGGCGACCGCCGAATCGATCCAAGGCGAATGAAAGTGAGCTCGAGCGGTGGCGCGACGCGAGCTTGGGCGGCTGGTGACTTGCTGCTGCTTAACGAGGCAAGGAAGAGTTGGATGCCTGCCTGCCTCCGGGAGTGGAGATTGCTCCTCCCGGGGCAGCGATACCATAAATACTTGGTTTATTGAACTCAGACCACAGGGCTATATATAGAGTAGGGAGTGTCTATATAACATGTGACTGTTTTTGAGAATAAAAATAGTCAGATTTTGAGTCGTTATATGGAGATCCAACGTCGTAGATCATATTTTTTGAAGGGGGTCATTTTTTTAGAGGGGAGCTTGTATGAGTGGATCCGTTGGATGGAGATCTAACGCTCCAGATCAATCTGACTGTTTTTGTCCTAAAAAACAGTTACATGTTGTATAGATATTCCTTAGAGTAGGGTATATGGAACATAAGACTAAACCCTAAAAACTAGAAAATGCCACAGATATCCTCAACAGTTGTGAAGATCCTGAAAGAAGCCGAGTGGAGGGAACTGGGGAAGGTGAAGCCGACCGATTTTGCACAAGATTCACCAGCGAATGTGGACTTCCCATAGAAAAGTGCAATGGGTGGGGCTGATTGAGCAGTAGAGATAGCAAGCAGTAGCATGGGTTCTACTTGGTCTTGTATTCCTATTCCTAAGAAGTAAAAATCGAAGGCTGCAGCTGCTTGAATGGGTATGGATGAACACGATCTCTGCTATGACATAGAATGCATGGAAGTGAGCAGTATGTTAGGGACTTGGGCTTGTGTCGTCATCTTGCGCCTGTGTATTCACCCACCGATTGTGTGTGTTCTTGGCCTTGAACTCTTTTGGTGGGGTAATAATAATATAGCTCTACTTTATCTTTCTTTGTATGCGTGCGCGTCTTCAGTTTAATCAGAAAATGGAAGAAAACTCGGTGCCGCTACACTACCAGAGCAGTAACAGATGAGAATTGAACAACAGAAGAGAAAAGAAAGTAGAAAAGATGTACGGATGAGAATGGAAGAACGAAACATGTGATGGGTGATAACGAGACAGTCATTTTTTTTAAGAGAAGCAAAAAGGAAAACGAATGGAAGTAGTGGGCACTACGTAGGTAGGTTCGTCGTAGAGGAGGTGGGATTGGATTTGTTCGTCTCTTTGGTTGGTGGTTGGTGCCGGGCCGAGGCGGCGGCAGGGCCGGCTGAGACAGGGAGAGGAGCGGGAATCTGGACCGTCCGTCCGTCCATCGGACCGCCATCCATCGGTATAAGACCCGAGCCATCCACCCACCCCATCCCATCTCCTCTCGATCTGGACCGTCCGTCCGCCATCCTGTCGGTATAAGAAACCAGAGCCACCCCCGAGCCATCCCCAATCCCGCGCCGCCGCCGCCCCCTCTTCTTCCCCGACAAGCGCACGAGAAACCACAGCGACACAGAGATGGCGTCCGACGGCAGCGGCGTTGTGACTGTGTACGGCGGCAGCAACAACGGCGCCGCGCTCCTGGAGCCGTCCAAGCAGAAGTCCGCCACCTTCTCCGTCAAGGTGGGCCTGGCCCAGATGCTGCGCGGCGGCGTCATCATGGACGTCGTCACCCCCGAGCAGGCGCGCATCGCCGAGGAGGCCGGGGCCTGCGCCGTCATGGCGCTCGAACGCGTCCCCGCCGACATCCGCGCCCAGGGCGGCGTCGCCCGCATGTCCGACCCGGGCCTCATCCGCGACATCAAGCGCGCCGTCACCATCCCCGTCATGGCCAAGGCCCGCATCGGCCACTTCGTCGAGGCCCAGATCCTGGAGGCCATCGGCGTGGACTACGTCGACGAGAGCGAGGTCCTCACCCTCGCCGACGACGCCCACCACATCAACAAGCACAACTTCCGCGTCCCCTTCGTCTGCGGCTGCCGCGACCTCGGCGAGGCCCTCCGGCGCATCCGCGAGGGCGCCGCCATGATCCGCACCAAGGGCGAGGCGGGCACTGGCAACGTCGTGGAGGCCGTCCGCCACGTCCGCTCCGTCATGGGCGACATCCGCGCCCTCCGTAACATGGACGACGACGAGGTCTTCTCCTACGCCAAGCGCATCGCCGCGCCCTACGACCTGGTCATGCAGACCAAGCAGCTCGGCCGCCTCCCGTCGTCCAGTTCGCGGCCGGCGGTGGCCACGCCCGCCGACGCGGCCCTCATGATGCAGCTGGGGTGCGACGGCGTCTTTGTCGGCTCCGGCATCTTCAAGAGCGGCGACCCGGCGCGCCGCGCGCGCGCCATCGTGCAGGCCGTGACCCACTACAGCGACCCCAACATCCTGGCGGAGGTGAGCTGCGGCCTCGGGGAGGCAATGGTTGGCATCAACCTGTCCGACCCCAAGGTGGAGCGCTTCGCCGCACGCTCCGAGTAGCCGCGCGCGCGGGGCTCCATCTGCATCTCCATCTCCATCTCCATGGCAATAATAATGGAATCAAATCAATCAATCAATCAATAGCGTATCAAATCAAATCAAATCAGTCTGCTGCGTATGAATTCTTGATGATGATAACAACAACAAGAAGAAGAAGATGAAGCGGCAGCAGTCTACTTATGTATTGTGGTCTGGTCTCCTCTCTCTGCATTGTTTCGGGCTTTGTACTGGGAGGCATCCTGTTGCTGCTTGTTTTGGTCCTTCTTAGTCTTGCAATGGATGATACATCACTGTTCCATCCCATACTGTCAAGTGTCCTTTCACTACACTATAATTTTGATTGCTTTGCAATTCTCATTCTCTTGTAGCAGCAAACAGCATGTTTTTTTTATTTCATTTGTTGGATCTATCTTTCTATGCCTTGTGCGCAAACAACAGCTTAATATTGTTGCAGCCGCCGCGACGTACACCAGCTTAATATTGTGCCAGGATCTATCTTCGAAGCCTCTTGCTTGTAGGTTGAAGAATTCGCTTGTGTGTGATGATAACACTTTTTTTTGGCTTGTGTTCAATAACAGCTTAATATTACTGTTATTGAAAACAAAAGTGCACGTACAAGCATGTACGTTTGGTGTAAAACGACCAAAAGCCAGTTTTGGAACTGTATCGCAGCGTATTTACAAAAATAGCAATATACGGGAGGTATTGACAAAAATGTCATTTTTGCCGTCGGTGGACCAGGCGGCAGCGGCCGTGACGCGACACCTGGCGATGTCGTAGGCGGCAGGCGCCTGTCGCCCAACCAGTAGGCTGCAGGTAATTAGGTCAGCTAATTAGTCGGCCTAATTACCTGCCTAATTTTTTTCGATTTAGTGTTTTTTTGAATTTTTAAATATATTAAATGAGCTCAATTTTTTTTTGAAAATTTATGTACAGCCTTTTGACACAACGTTCCTCGCAGTGTAATTTTTGGAGAATTTTATCCTTGACGAATATTGCTAAAAAATTCAAACAATTTCGATATTTTTATGAGTTTTTAGATATAGGAAACGAGCTTCAAAAATTACGAAATTTTATGTGAAGCCTTCCGATGCAGTAATAGTTATTATGTAATTTTTTAGAAATTTTATGTAGCCCAAATTAGCCATGTTTGTTCGAATTAACTTAACCATAAATTTAACGAATATTTCACATTTTTTACAATTTGATACATTAATAATTTGTATAATTAAAAGTAACTACAATACTACAAAAATACATCACAGGATGCGACATGGGTCACTCTTCTGAGCCACTGCTATCTTCTCACCGCACTTGCCTGCCCGTACGCGGTCTTGTCTTTTGTTGCGCACGAGTAGGGGTGCAAACGAGTCGGGTTAATCCCGACCGATCCGGCACCGAATCCGATTGGTATCGAATCCGGAGAAAAATATGGGTTAGGATATGGTAACAAACAATATCCGTCCAATCCGATCGTCTTCAAGTTTGATTTCGAGTTAGTGCTACTATTTGACGTTTCATTTTCTTTTGCAATGGTAAAATAAAATCTTCCACATCAGCTATTAAGTAGTAATATCAAGTTCTTGACAATCGTCCTCCTACTCCATTTCTCAGCATCTGCATGCATTCCTTACAAACGGGTTAATCCCGACCGATCCGAAGCAAATCCGATTAGTACCGAATCCGATTGGTACGAATCGGAGAAAAAATATGGGTTAGGATATGGTAACAACAATATCCGTCCGAATCCGACCCGTTTGCACCCCTACGCACGAGCATGTCCCGTTGAGTACGTTAGTCGGTCCGGAGGTTGCGTATTGGGTCGGAGTAGGTATGGGGACCGTTCTGCCTGCTCAATGGGTGGCGGTGGTCCAATAGGCAGAGGTACAATACACTAGGTCCGGTAAAGGTCGAAGTTGTCCAGCTGAGACGTGCCAAACTGCGAGCCGCCCACAATAATACCGTGTACGAATGATTCTAAAAATCCCCCTTGTGGTGCGAACAAGCTCTCGCCCTGACCGTACGTCGCAGCGAAGCCGGAGGAGCTTTGCCCACTTAAGTGTCCAAACCCTGGGTATGTCGAGAACGCTAAGCCTTGTCCTGCGTACGCTGCAAACCCTGACGTCGTGTACTGCTCTCTAGAAGCATCTGGGAGGCCCGTGTCATCATCAGTGGACTCATCGTCACCTCCATGTTGAATTAGAGGCTGCAAAACGAAACGATATTATTCACGACAAATATTTCAGATGTATAATACGAATCTCATACCTCCCGAGTGTGCAGCGAAGATGAACGATGGGAAGTGGTAGTCTGTGCAGGTGGTGCGAACGGCAAAAAGAATGCATCTCGACGATAGACCTGCGGCGGGAGAACGCCATGATGTTAGTGGAACACAAGGTGAAATAGGAAAAATATGTACGTTCGTACGTAAGTTACCTCCTCATCAGTACGACGCACGGATGATCGGCGGCTAGTACTACGACGCCATGTAGACTCAGTATATTGCGATGGCCGGCCGGACTCGCTGGGTCGCGATGACCTAGCGGGTGAGCATGGTGCCCCCACTTGGTGGGTCATGTGCACATTGTGATCCGAGGAACGGCCGCAGGTAAGGTTGTGCACTATTTTCTTGGCCTGTTTTAGTGTGAACTTCATAGTCTTTTGCAGGGCCGGTGGCGTCTCCGGACTACTGATGGCGGCCTCCGACGCGCTTGCGATGCGCTGTGCTCGCTCCAACTGAAGTAACATATGAAACAGGTTCAGTATTGAGCAGTACGAATTTATTGAATGGAACGATAAGATATTTGAACTGTCTTACGCTGTCATGCCGCCGCGAAGCGCTGTGGGGATCGATGGAGCGGTCTAGACGTTCCTCGTGCGTGATGTGCTCGGGGCAGTTTGGTGGAGGAATGGTCAGACTGCTGCGTGGTCGCGGTACGTACCATGCCACGTACTCATCGTACGTCTGGACATCGTACGGACGCTGCTCCATGATGACATCTACATTTGCCCTTTCCGCCCATGTCGTCGTTCACTGCTGCTGCATTGACCGCCAGTCCATACCATGGCGACCAGCCCTTGATTGCCTGCATTTCTAGAATCATCGACGTTACATAGCAAGACATATGAAAGTGTACACAATAGTTAGATGCAGTTTGAATCACCGATGTACGGCATGCGGTAGGAACCTCCCATCCAAAGGGGCACGACCTGGTGCAAACCCATCTGTCGCATCACGCGCTGTGGTGCGTAAGCCTCCACCATGTACGAGAAAAATCAGATAGTGTGTCATCACCCTAGCTCCCCGTCCTCTAGGCAATGCAGGGATAGCCTGTGTGGCGACACACGAAGCACGAAATCTAGTGTCCAGGGAGTCCATATGACGTCGCTGTCGTGCAACGACTCGAACTCGTTGTGCCACAGCAAGTAGCACCTTGACGGTTTGCCCTTCGCCCACCGCAGATGGGCAGCAGTCTACTGCATGCCCATATGGGCCCGTCTATCAGGTCGTCGGTGAACTCGTCGAACGGGTTCCGGAGTAGACAACATTTCTGGAGAACCATGGGGCAACAGGCTATATGAGATGCTACGGTGAAGAAACGCCTTCTCTCGTGGATCGTTGCTCCTTTTAGTGAGGACTAGTTGCTAAGTGTTTATTTTTTCTACGAGATGGAACCACCCAGTGACACATAGCTGGGATACGGTGAGGCTGCACAGGAGCAGGCAATATTTTTGGAGAACCGTGTGGAAACAGGCTATATGAGATGCCACGGTGAAGAAACGCCTTCTCTCGTGGATGGTAACCCTTTTGTGTAATCCCACCCTTGTAGGTAGCACCTCATGGAAAAATCTCAAAAAAAAAACTTCACCCTAGGAGAAATCCCCGACCCCCAAATGGAGGCCCAAACGCCCAAACTGTCCCTACCAGACGCACCCTCCCACTCTCCCCCATAATAGCCCAATACGCTGATTGAACTATATACTCCCCTTTCTTGTCCAAATCCCAACACACCTCATTAATCCTTTCTCCCCTGCTCAACGGGATACTCATAACCCTCGGCACCTCAAAAGGCAAGAAAACCTCTGTAACCCTTTGCACGTCCCAATTACGCCCATCCCCGAATAAGTCAACCACCCTCATCTCCTCCTCCATATCTCCCCTAGGTGATAAGACCTTTCTAGTCTGAGTCCCTGGGATCCACAGGTCCTTCCATACTCTAATATGACTCCCATCCCCCACCCTCCACCTCAACCCCCCATAACAACCTACCTGGCCTCCCATATAGCCCTCCAAGTGTAGCTCGAGTTACTTCCTAACTCCGAATCAAGATAAGAAGAGTTAGGGAAGTACCTAGCAGCATATGACCGAGCTAGCAATAAGAGATCCCAGATGTGCGAACACTCTCCAAGACTGTTTACCAGAGCCCAGCTAAACATCTTACAATCCCGAAAACCTAGTCCACCAATCGCCTTCCTCCCACACAACTTACTCCAAGCCAACCAATGAATCTTCCTCTCCCCATTCTTTTGCCCCCACCAAAATTGTGACACCAAAGACCGGATTTCATCGCAGAAAGCATTAGGGAATTTGAACACACTCATCCCGTAGGTAGGAATAGATTGGGAAACAGCCTTAATCAGGACCTCCCTACTGGTCTTAGACAAAATCATTCCCTTCCACCCATGCAGCTTCCTCCAAAGCATCTCCTGAACACCTTTCGTAATCACTTTCTGGATCTTCCCACCACCGTGGGTAAGCCAATATATCTATCATGGATATCCATAATCTGCACTCCCAAAACCACCGCTATATGTGCTCTCCTAGCTACTCCAATCCCTTTACTAAATGACACCTTGGTCTTCTCAAAACTCACCATTTGCCTCGATACTCTCTCATACACACCTAGCATATCCTTCACCCTTCCGGCCTCCTCTACATTAGCTCTCACAAAGATAACACTATAATCAGGGAAGAAAAGGTGAGACACAATAGGTGCCTAGTTTGCAATCCTTAATCCATGAATCGTCCCTCTCACCACCTCTCTCCTCAACAAACCTGACAACGCCTCCGCACACAGAATAAATAGATAGGGAGACAAAGGGTCCCCCTGTCTAATGCCCCTGCTAGGAGAGAATGACTGAGAAGGGACGCCATTCACCAAAACAGAAAATGAGATAGATCTGATACACTCTATAACTCTATCTACCCGTCCTACATCAAAACCCATCCTCCATAACAACGCCTCTACAAAATCCTACTCCACCCTATCATAACCCTTTTTAGCCATATCTAAGATATGCCCCTCACCATGTCTCTCCCCCTTCATGTAATGGAACATCTCAAAGGGCCACCAGAATATTGTCAGTGTTGAGACGTGAAGGTGTGAAGGCACTCTGATTCTCAAACACAATCTCATTCAGAAACGAGCTTATACACCACATTACACAAGCTTATAAGTCTAAAATCCGCCATCCTCTCCAAGCTCTTCTTCTTTGAGATTAAAACCAAGTGAGTATGGTTTACATCCCTTGGAATAGGAGCCCCCCTCAAAATATCAAGCACCAATCTAGCCACCGACACCCCTCCCCCCAACCACCACCACCACAATATGCCAATGTTGGTATTTGTTAACGCAAACAGAAAGATCTGCAAGCGCACGGAATACCGTTGTAGCATTTCACCCGGGAGTATTCCTGGTATCGTATTTATTTCCACAGGGAAGCAATGGTTGAAAGAGTATTGATAATTAACAAGGAGGAATCTACTAATTAATATACCGACTAACCAGAGCAGGGGTAAATGATAGGCGTGAAGATAGGCGACACACAGAAGGTTCCAATATAAAGATACAAGAAGAAGGCGTAGCTAGCTTGGGAGGACAACGAGCGAGCACTAGATTCCAATGTTCCTCTCTACCTTTGGGTTCTATTAGCTAAACTACGACACACGACTATGGTGAGGTTGAATATGTAGAGGATACCCTAAAGCACACGGGGCACTAGCCTATCTAGCATCCGTTAGACAGTCTCAGCTTCGGGGCGCCTACGTTTTAAGAACGTACCCAGCCACATGATGGATTACAAAGACCAGACAGGGCTATCACCACCTGCTGGCTACCAAACTTCCGTGGGGTACGCCGCACTCTAAGGTATCCTTAGCCTAAACATCATGTTTATGCTAACGAATACTACTCTAGCCCTCGCGTTAGAGCTAAAGCACTCGAAGAATCGAGCGTAGAACCGGTGCGAAGTCGACCCAAACTACTCCAACCTTCACCAAGATTGAACACCGAAGAAAAGACCAAAGTAACCAACACTACGACGAGCGTAGCGATACGAATAAGATAAAGATAGAGATGATAGACATATTTGTTGTGGTTACAGACCAAACAGAGAGAGAGAGATAGTGTAGTAGTGGAGAGTTGAGTGAATGAATGGCTTCCCCTTCTCCCAGTGGCCTATGCCACATATATATATATATATATATATATATATATATATATATATATATATATATATATATATATATATATATATATATATATATATATATATATATATATATATATATATATATATATATATATGGGAGTGCTTGTACAGTTGTACCCTTACACATGAGTATTCCTGGGGCTCTTATGTCATTACACATGTCCTATTTTGGACCCAACAGGCCTCTTTGGGCCTAGGTGGGGCCACCCTACAACAGAGCCTCTCATGGTGAAGGGCTTCACGGTCAAGCCATGTCGCCAGTCCTTTGGCCCCCTCGTCCCATCGACTGTGATGCTTGATGACTTGGATAGTTCGCATGTCCGCCCGGTGCTTGCGCGAGGGCCGTCTTCGGTCCCGGCCGGCGCGCCCTCGGGCGAAAGGCACCGGAAGGCCAAGGCTTCGATGGGGCCGGTGTCGTGCTTGTGCGAGGCCGTCGCCGTGCCGGGCGGCGCGGCCGAGTTGAAGGCACCGGTAGGCCAAGGGCTTCGATGGTGGGTCGGCGTGCCTACCTCGCTCGGATATTTATGGCGGCCGAACAGTCGGCTGCCCTTGGCGCCGAGTCTCGAAATGCTTCGCGCGATGTGGCGCCAGTGCGGGGAGATGGTTGCTTGGTCCGGGAGTGCACTTTAATGACGCGGAATCGCGCCGACCTTTGTCGAGGGTAGGTGGCACGGCTGCTCCCGCTCCTGCCCGGATGTGGGCACGTGGCGGCTGTAATTGGGCGTCGTGGGATGCCAGCGTTCCCCACGACCACGCCGTTCACCTCTTCCCAGAAAAGTGGCCACACGGCAGGAGTGTGTCAGCGCATTGGGCGCTGAGCGGCCACCTACCGCCGCCTGCCGCGGTTGCCAGCGATTGCACTACCCGATCGTGGGTAGTCGAACCGCTGTAATTCTGTCGCTCGATCTTCTGCCTGCAGGGGAGACGGGGGGCTTTATAAACTGCCTCTGTGGGCATGCATTCGTTCCCCTTGGCTGCTTGATCGCTTGTGCGTTCCTTCCTATTCTTCTTGCGCCTCCCGCTGCTATTCTCGCCTCCGCGCCTGCCCGCCGTCGTGAGAGAGAGAGAGATGGCTGCGCGCGACGACCTCCCAGCTAACATGGGTGCCGCCCTTGACGACCCTGCACGTCGCCTTAGCGAGAGCGCCTCATCGAGCCAGCGCTGCCTTACGCCGCCACCGGCGGAGTACCGCCTGGTTCCGCGCGACAGAAGCAAACTACCCACCGGCCGGGGCCGTGAAAGGTCCAAGGTCACTGCTCCCGTGTCTTTGGGCGGAGCGGCGTCGGAGGAGACTCTCGAACCCTTCTTGGGAGAAGAAGGCTGGAGGAGCGTGCAGGGGCTCGCTTTGCACAGGCTCGACGAAGCGAGTCGAACCGGGAGAGTCGGAGCGTCGTCTTGGTGGCATTCTTCGGCCGGGCTCCGAATTCCGTGACACACTTTGTTTGTGAAGTCTTTGCGGCGTATGGGTTGGGCTGGCGCGGTGACTCGACCGCGGTCATTCGGTTGGCCATCTTTACTTGGGCGTGCGGACGGAGGATACCCGTCCCGCGTCGAGTTGTTCGCCATCTGCGCACGACGCGCGGTGCCAGCCGAGAGAGTAGAAGGGGGCTTACTCGAACCGGCGGCGTGGACTTCGTGCTAAGGCGGAGTGCTCGCTTTGTTTTCGCATTGGCTCACGCGGAAAAGTGGGAGTCCGGCTGGACACGGTGGTGGTTCTACTACACCGTGGCGAGCACGCAGCGGCCTCGGAGCCGTGGAGGGCGATATCCTTCGCCGCTGTCCGAGAGTGATGCCTCGGCCGGCGGCGAGCGAGCTCGGAGGCGGACAGCGCGAGTGTCTGTTAGCTCCGCCAGCTGAAACGCGCTAAGGGCCGCTAGTAGGGTGGCCACCATCGCGGGCGTGGCTGGGGCCAGCGGTGCGCTTGGCGCGCCTGCGTTGCCATCGCCGGGGTTGGTCGTCGGGGTGGTGCTGGTGGGGTCGGTCGTCGCGTCGGTGGTGGGGTCGGGCGTTGCGTCGGTGGCGGGGTTCGCTGTCGCACCTGCACCACCGCTCGCAATTGCGGCTACTAGAGCCGAAGCCGTAGTGCTGACGCGAGACCTCGCCGCTTCCGCCTTCTTCTTCGCCGCCGACGGTGAAGCTTTCCTTGGTGCCGTCCTCCTTCAGATCTGGAGGCTTGTTCCTGTCCTCCCCACGGACGGCGCCAACTGTTGTCGTTACAGACCAAACACAGAGAGAGAGTGTAGTAGTGGAGAGTTGAGTGAATGAATGGCTTCCCCCCTTCTCCCCGTGGCCTATGCCACATATATATATATTCATATGGGGAGTGCTTGTACAGTTGTACCCTTACACATGAGTATTCCCCTCGGGGGCTCTTATGTCATTACACATGTCCTATTTCGGACCTAACAGGCCTACTGGGCCTAGGTGGGGGCCACCCCTACAACAATATTGAATATAAAATGTCTTCCAAAGGAAGGATACAAGGGCCGACCCTCGAAGATGATCCGGAACCCGGACCGAACCCGACTCGACTCTAACTCCCAAACTAACCTAGCCTATACTACTACATAGTGAGAGAGGGGGGTGCCCCTCTATTTATAGCGGAGGTTCCTTGGAGGGGTGGAGAAGGTCCTTTGTATTTTAGGAAATAAATTCCCTTGATTTGATCTTGATTGATTTGATTTGATCTCTTTGATATGTGGGCCCATGAATCCATGTGATGCTTGATCTTGGCTCTTGGATAAAACTGACCTTGAGCCACCGGCTAGGATTACCCCAAAACATGTTTCTTTGCATGTGGCAAGAGTTGGGCCTCATTGGGCCTGGGCCTTGGTCGGCCGACCTAGGGGGTGGTCGGCCGTCCTGGCCCAGAGCCCAATTGGGCCCATTTTTCACCAGTGGGCTCCTGCATGGGTTAGTTCTCCAAAAACCAGGTGCAAGTGTTTATTTGATAAATATGTATAAGAAATATATTAGTTTCTCTTTTATTTTTGGGATGTTGACGGTATGATTTTATGTGAAAAGAACCGTCAACAAGCTCCCCCACACTTAGATCTTTGATCGTCCCGAGTAAAGAATATGAATTAAGTACAAAGGATCGAGCAAGGACTAAGGTGGTTTTTGATGCACAACCTCTCAAGAAATGCATCTAGCATAAAGGTTATTCCAAGACATTCCTCATACCTGTGGGGTTTAGAGTGGCTGGCTATGATACTCACCTTGGGCGGTTGAGAGATGGAATAACTCGAATGAAGACATGACTCCCCTCCTTTCTCAAGTATACTTGGAGTTTTTAACAAGTTTTTCAAAAAGAATTATCCTTAGCTTACTTACTCCTCAAATGGTACACTCATATCACTCATGTGGTTTCTGTATGTCCTCTCCAAGAGCCATTGGCCTTTCTTTTTTTCCCTACAAACTATAGGTTTATGTGGAGCTCAAGGCAGGGGTAAAGAAGGCATACTTATGTCATGTATGTTGTCAAGTCAAAAATTGGCCCTCGTGAAAACCATGACACTTCTTTAAACTAATCATTGGAAGGAAAATGTTCCGGGGTGAGGGAGAGAATGGACTCACGCCAAGGAATAGAACAACACAAGTGGAATAGTGTGAGGTACTAATGAGTCCATCACACCGAAGCTTGTGTTGGCGGGAAAAGTATAGTCATGTTATGAACTCCTTATTGTTGGATCCCTTTATATTTTTATTTTAAGCACTTGAGATCATGGAGCTATATATTTCTTTTCTCTTCTTTCTTTTGCTTTTTTTTTCAATACTTGGACCTTCATGTGTCCAAAATTTTTTTCCTTCCTTCTTTTTTCCTATATGTGTACCTTCATGTGTCCAATATATTTTTTTCTTAGCTCCATGTCTCCTTTTTGCAAGGGTATCATAGGAATAAAAGGATGATACATGGTGTACTTATTTGACAAGACTATACTCGTGGATAGGTTCAAGGATTCGCGAAGGAAAGGATGGGGTTTCTGTTGTGTCGAGGAATGTCTGGCGAAGGTGGATGCATAAATCCAATGTGAAATTTTGCATAACCGGACATAAAAGGCTAGCACAACAAAGATAAACGCTTGAAGGAAATGACCAGACTTTGAAGTTTCATTTCTTCATAAGGGCCCAACGTTTGACAAAACTCAACACGACAAAAGGCAGCGTATGTGTAGTTTTGATCATGTGAAGCATTTGGCTGTGGTAGGATATATTAACCATTGAGGAGATGTGAAGCTAGAGGCTTTAGTATTTTTGCTCAAAACAGAATTCTCCAAGCATCACTTAATCAGGGAGAGAGAAATGCTTCTATCTTGCTATATCTCATTTCACAACAACTTAGGCAAGATCTTCCTATTTGAGATTTTTCCCACAAGGATTGAGTACTAACCCGGGAATAAAATTTACGCAAACCAATCTTGTGAGAAGCAAAGTTGTGCTCAAACACTTGGGCCAGATTAGTTTGATCAAGCTTTTAGTCGTTTTTAAGTTATTTGATCAAAATTTGTATAAAGCAACTTGGATTGGTTTGATCAAAATTCAGGTATGTCCAAGTTAACTTGTTAAAACAAGTGGCATTAACGAGTGAGTCACGCTTTCGGCAAAATGTGATGCGAAAAAAATCCCTGGAATCCTCCGGTAACTCCGGAACGACTGGAAAAGCTGAAAATTGTGAGCTATAGGTCATGCTTTCGGCCAAATGTGCTCCGAAAAATAAAAATCCCCGGACTATCCCGGTAACCCCGAAATGACTAGAAAAGCAGAAAATCGTGAGCTATAGGTCACGGTTTTCGCTAAATAATGCTCAAAATAAAAATCCAGATCGCTCGATAACCTCGGAACAACTAGAAAAGCTGAAAATCGTGAGCTATAGGTACGCTTTTGGCAAATGTGCTCCAAAAAATAAAAATCCCCGGACTACTTCGATAACCCCGGAACGACTAGAAAAGCTGAAATCGTGAGCTATAGGTCACGCTTTCGATAAATCTGCTCAGAAACAAAATTGTCGAATGCTCGGTAACCTGGCACAACTAGAAAAGCTGAAAATTATGAATTATAGGTCACGCTTTCGGCCGAATGTGCTTCGAAAAATAAATATACCCGGACTGCTCTGGTAACACCGGAACGACTAGAAAAGCTGAAAATCGTGAGCAATTGGTCATGCTTTCGCCAAATGTGTTCAAAAATCGTGACCTATAGCTCACGATTTTCAGCTTTTCTAGTAGTTGTAGGGTTTCCGGGCAAGTCTTGGGATTTTTTTCGGAGCACATTTGGCCGAAAGAGTAATCTATAGCTCACGATTTTCAGCTTTTCAAGTCGTTCCGGGTTTACCGAGTAGTCTGGGGATTTTTATTTTTGGGAGCACATTTCCGAAAGCGCACCTATAGCTCACGATTTCAGCTTTTCTAGTCGTTCCAGGATTACCGGAGCAGTCCGAGTATTTTTATATTTTGGAACAGATTTGGCCGAAAACGTGAGCTATAGCTCACGATTTTCAGCTTTTCTAGTCGTTGTAAGGTTACCGGCGAGTCAGGGGATTTTTATTTTTTGGAGCACATCTTGCCGAAAGAGTGATCTATAGCTCACGATTTTCAGCTTTTCTAGTCGTTCCAGGGTTACCGGAGCGGTCCGGGTATTTTTATATTTTGGAACAGATTTGGCCGAAAACGTGACCTATAGCTCACGATTTTCAGCTTTTCTAGTAGTTGTAGGGTTTCCGGGCAAGTCTTGGGATTTTTTTCGGAGCACATTTGGCCGAAAGAGTAATC
The DNA here is from genome assembly GCA_036346575.1 of Dendrocalamus sinicus. Classification (NCBI taxonomy): domain Eukaryota; kingdom Viridiplantae; phylum Streptophyta; class Magnoliopsida; order Poales; family Poaceae; genus Dendrocalamus; species Dendrocalamus sinicus. The sequence continues at coordinate 33,018 of JAYEVI010000330.1, read as the reverse complement.
TATAGCTCACGATTTTCAGCTTTTCAAGTCGTTCCGGGTTTACCAGAGTAGTCCGGGGATTTTTATTTTTCGGAGCACATTTCCGAAAGCGCACCTATAGCTCACGATTTTCAGCTTTTCTAGTCGTTCCAGGTTACCGAGCGGTCCGAGTATTTTTATATTTTGGAACAGATTTGGCGGCGTGTGAGCTATAGCTCACGATTTTCAGCTTTTCTAGTAGTTGTAGGGTTTCCGGGCGAGTCAGGGGATTTTTATTTTTTGGAGCACATCTTGCCGAAAGAGTGATCTATAGCTCACGATTTTCAGCTTTTCTAGTCGTTCGGGTTACCGAGCGGTCCGGGATTTTTATATTTTGGAGCAGATTTGGCCGAAAACCTGACCTATAGCTCACGATTTTCAGCTTTTCTAGTCGTTGTAGGGTTTCCGGGCAAGTCTTGGGATTTTTTTTCTTTGGAGCACATTTGGCCGAAAGCGTGACCTATAGCTCACGATTTTCAGCTTTTCTAGTCGTTCTAGGGTACCGGAGCAGTACGGGTATTTTTAATTTAGGGAGCACATTTGGCCGAAAGCGTGACCTATAGCTCACGATTTTCAGCTTTTCTAGTCGTTCGGGTTTACGGAGCGGTCGGGTATTTTTATATTTTGGAGCAGATTTGGCGGCGTGACCTATAGCTCACGATTTTCAGCTTTTCTAGTCGTTCTAGGGTTACCGGAGTAGTCTGGGGATTTTTATTTTTGGAGCACATTTGGCGAAAGAGTGATCTATAGCTCACGATTTTCAGCTTTTCTAGTCGTTCCGGGGTTACCGGAGCAGTCGAGGATTTTTATTTTTCGGAGCACATTTGGCCGAAAGCATGACCTATAGCTCACGATTTTCAGCTTTTCTAGTCGTTCCAGGTTCTGGGTTACCGAGCACATCCGGATATTTTTATTTTTTGGAGCACATTTGGCCGAAAGCGTGACCTATAGCTCACGATTTTCAGCTTTTCTAGTCGTTCTGGGGTTACCGGAGCAGTCCAGGGATTTTTATTTTTCGGAGCACATTTGGCCGAAAGCGTGACCTATAGCTCACGATTTTCAGCTTTTCTAGTCGTTCCGGGGTTACCGGAGCAGTCCAGGGATTTTTATTTTTCGGAGCACATTTGGCCGAAAGCGTGACCTATAGCTCACGATTTTCAGCTTTTCTAGTCGTTCGGGGTTTTCCGAGCAGTCCAGGGATTTTTATTTTTCGGAGCACATTTGGCCGAAAGCGTGACCTATAGCTCACGATTTTCAGCTTTTCTAGTCGTTCCGGGGTTACCGGAGCAGTCCAGGGATTTTCTTTTTTGGAGCACATTTGGCCGAAAGCATGACCTATAGCTCACGATTTTCAGCTTTTCTAGTCGTTCCAGGGTTACCGGAGCGGTCCGAGTATTTTTATATTTTGGAACAGATTTGGCCGAAAACGTGAGCTATAGCTCACGATTTTCAGCTTTTCAAGTCGTTCCGGGGTTACCGGGCAGTCCACGGATTTTTATTTTTGGAGCACATTTTGCGAAAGAGTGATCTATAGCTCACGATTTTCAGCTTTTCTAGTCGTTCCAGGGTTACCGGAGCGGTCCGGGTATTTTTATATTTTGGAACAGATTTGGCCGAAAACGTGACCTATAGCTCACGATTTTCAGCTTTTCTAGTAGTTGTAGGGTTTCCGGGCAAGTCTTGGGATTTTTTTCGGAGCACATTTGGCCAAAAGAGTAATCTATAGCTCCCGATTTTCAGCTTTTCAAGTCGTTCCGGGTTTACCAGAGTAGTCCGGGGATTTTTATTTTTCGGAGCACATTTCCGAAAGCGCACCTATAGCTCACGATTTTCAGCTTTTCTAGTCGTTCCTGGGTTACCGGAGCAGTCCGAGTATTTTTATATTTTGGAACAGATTTGGCCGAAAACGTGAGCTATAGCTCACGATTTTCAGCTTTTCTAGTTGTTCTAAGGTTACTTCTAGTTGTTCTAAGGTTACCGGGCGAGTCAGGGGATTTTTATTTTTTGGAGCACATCTTGCCGAAAGAGTGATCTATAGCTCACGATTTTCAGCTTTTCTAGTCGTTCCATGGTTACCGGAGCGGTCCGGGTATTTTTATATTTTGGAACAGATTTGGCCGAAAACGTGACCTATAGCTCACGATTTTCAGCTTTTCTAGTAGTTGTAGGGTTTCCGGGCAAGTCTTGGGATTTTTTTCGGAGCACATTTGGCCGAAAGAGTAATCTATAGCTCACGATTTTCAGCTTTTCAAGTCGTTCCGGGTTTACCGGAGTAGTCCGGGGATTTTTATTTTTCGGAGCACATTTCCGAAAGCGCACCTATAGCTCACGATTTTCAGCTTTTCTAGTCGTTCCAGGGTTACCGAGCGGTCCGGGTATTTTTATATTTTGGAACAGATTTGGCCGAAAACGTGACCTATAGCTCACGATTTTCAGCTTTTCTAGTCGTTCTAAGGTTACCAACAGCGTGTCGTGAGATTTTTATTTTTGGAGCACATCTTGCCGAACATCTTGAGTGATCTATAGCTCACGATTTTCAGCTTTTCTAGTCGTTCCAGGGTTACCGGAGCGGTCCAGGTATTTTTATATTTTGGAACAGATTTGGCCGAAAACGTGACCTATAGCTCACGATTTTCAGCTTTTCTAGTAGTTGTAGGGTTTCCGGGCAAGTCTTGGGATTTTTTCGGAGCACATTTGGCCGAAAGAGTAATCTATAGCTCACGATTTTCAGCTTTTCAAGTCGTTCCGGGTTTACCGGAGTAGTCCGGGGATTTTTATTTTTCGGAGCACATTTCCGAAAGCGCACCTATAGCTCACGATTTTCAGCTTTTCTAGTCGTTCCTGGGTTACCGGAGCAATCCGAGTATTTTTATATTTTGGAACAGATTTGGCCGAAAACGTGAGCTATAGCTCACGATTTTCAGCTTTTCTAGTCGTTCTAAGGTTACCGGGCGAGTCAGGGGATTTTTATTTTTTGGAGCACATCTTGCCGAAAGAGTGATCTATAGCTCACGATTTTCAGCTTTTCTAGTCGTTCCAGGGTTACCGGAGCGGTCCGGGTATTTTTATATTTTGGAACAGATTTGGCCGAAAACGTGACCTATAGCTCACGATTTTCAGCTTTTCTAGTAGTTGTAGGGTTTCCGGGCAAGTCTTGGGATTTTTTTCGGAGCACATTTGGCCGAAAGAGTAATCTATAGCTCACGATTTTCAGCTTTTCAAGTCGTTCCGGGTTTACCGGAGTAGTCCGGGGATTTTTATTTTTGGAGCACATTTCCGAAAGCGCACCTATAGCAAACGATTTTCAGCTTTTCTAGTCGTTCCTGGGTTACCGGAGCAGTCCGAGTATTTTTATATTTTGGAACAGATTTGGCCGAAAACGTGAGCTATAGCTCACGATTTTCAGCTTTTCTAGTCGTTCTAAGGTTACCGGGCGAGTCAGGGGATTTTTATTTTTTGGAGCACATCTTGCCGAAAGAGTGATCTATAGCTCACGATTTTCAGCTTTTCTAGTCGTTCCAGGGTTACCGGAGCGGTCCGGTATTTTTATATTTTGGAACAGATTTGGCCGAAAACGTGACCTATAGCTCACGATTTTCAGCTTTTCTAGTAGTTGTAGGGTTTCCGGCAAGTCTTGGGATTTTTTTCGGAGCACATTTGGCCGAAAGAGTAATCTATAGCTCCCGATTTTCAGCTTTTCAAGTCGTTTTACGGTCCGTTTTTATTTTTGGACACATTTGGAGTAGTCCGGGGATTTTTTTATTTTTGGAGCACATTTCCGAAAGCGCACCTATAGCTCACGATTTTCAGCTTTTCTAGTCGTTCCTGGGTTACCGGAGCAGTCCGAGTATTTTTATATTTTGGAACAGATTTGGCCAAACGTGAGCTATAGCTCACGATTTTCAGCTTTTCTAGTCGTTCTAAGGTTACCGAGCGAGTCGTGGATTTTTATTTTTGGAGCACATCTTGCCGAAGAGTGATCTATAGCTCACGATTTTCAGCTTTTCTAGTCGTTCCAGGTTACCGAGCGGTCCGTATTTTTATATTTTGGAACAGATTTGGCGGCGTGACCTATAGCTCACGATTTTCAGCTTTTCTAGTAGTTGTAGGGTTTCCGGGCAAGTCTTGGGATTTTTTTCGGAGCACATTTGGCCGAAAGAGTAATCTATAGCTCACGATTTTCAGCTTTTCAAGTCGTTCCGGGTTTACCGGAGTAGTCCGGGGATTTTTATTTTTAGGAGCACATTTCCGAAAGCGCACCTATAGCTCACGATTTTCAGCTTTTCTAGTCGTTCCAGGGTTACCGGAGCAGTCCGAGTATTTTTATATTTTGGAACAGATTTGGCCGAAAACGTTAGCTATAGCTCACGATTTTCAGCTTTTGTAGTCGTTGTAAGGTTACCGGCGAGTCAGGGGATTTTTATTTTTTGGAGCACATCTTGCCGAAAGAGTGATCTATAGCTCACGATTTTCAGCTTTTCTAGTCGTTCGAGGGTTACCGGAGCGGTCCGGGTATTTTTATATTTTGGAACAGATTTGGCCGAAAACGTGACCTATAGCTCACGATTTTCAGCTTTTCTAGTAGTTGTAGGGTTTCCGGGCAAGTCTTGGGATTTTTTCCGGAGCACATTTGGCCGAAAGAGTAATCTATAGCTCACGATTTTCAGCTTTTCAAGTCGTTCCGGGTTTACCAGAGTAGTCCGGGGATTTTTATTTTTCGGAGCATATTTCCGAAAGCGCACCTATAGCTCACGATTTTCAGCTTTTCTAGTCGTTCCAGGGTTACCGGAGCAGATTTGTCGGTGAGTATTTTTTTATTTTGGAACAGATTTGGCACAAAAGCGTGACCTATAGCTCACGATTTTCAGCTTTTCTAGTCGTTCCAGGGTTTCCGGGCAAGTCTTGGGATTTTTTAGAGCACATTTGGCGAAAGAGAGTAATCTATAGCTCACGATTTTCAGCTTTTCAAGTCGTTCCGGGTTTACCGGAGTAGTCCGGGGATTTTTATTTTTGGAGCACATTTCCGAAAGCGCACCTATAGCTCACGATTTTCAGCTTTTCTAGTCGTTCCTGGGTTACCGGAGCAGTCCGAGTATTTTTATATTTTGGAACAGATTTGGCCGAAAACGTGAGCTATAGCTCACGATTTTCAGCTTTTCTAGTCGTTCTAAGGTTACCGGGCGAGTCAGGGGATTTTTATTTTTTGGAGCACATCTTGCCGAAAGAGTGATCTATAGCTCACGATTTTCAGCTTTTCTAGTCGTTCCAGGGTTACCGGAGCGGTCCGGGTATTTTTATATTTTGGAACAGATTTGGCCGAAAACGTGACCTATAGCTCACGATTTTCAGCTTTTCTAGTAGTTGTAGGGTTTCCGGGCAAGTCTTGGGATTTTTTTCGGAGCACATTTGGCCGAAAGAGTAATCTATAGCTCACGATTTTCAGCTTTTCAAGTCGTTCCGGGTTTACCGGAGTAGTCCGGGGATTTTTATTTTTCGGAGCACATTTCCGAAAGCGCACCTATAGCTCACGATTTTCAGCTTTTCTAGTCGTTCCAGGGTTACCGGAGCAGTCCGAGTATTTTTATATTTTGGAACAGATTTGGCCGAAAACGTGAGCTATAGCTCACGATTTTCAGCTTTTCTAGTCGTTCTAAGGTTACCGGGCGAGTCAGGGGATTTTTATTTTTTGGAGCACATCTTGCCGAAAGAGTGATCTATAGCTCACGATTTTCAGCTTTTCTAGTCGTTCCAGGGTTACCGGAGCGGTCCGGGTATTTTTATATTTTGGAACAGATTTGGCGGCGTGACCTATAGCTCACGATTTTCAGCTTTTCTAGTAGTTGTAGGGTTTCCGGGCAAGTCTTGGGATTTTTTCCGGAGCACATTTGGCCGAAAGAGTAATCTATAGCTCACGATTTTCAGCTTTTCAAGTCGTTCCGGGTTTACCGGAGTAGTCCGGGGATTTTTATTTTTGGAGCACATTTCGGAAAGCGCACCTATAGCTCACAATTTTCAGCTTTTCTAGTCGTTCCAGGGTTACCGAGCAGTCCGAGTATTTTTATATTTTGGAACAGATTTGGCCGAAAACGTGAGCTATAGCTCACGATTTTCAGCTTTTCTAGTCGTTCTAAGGTTACCAGGCGAGTCAGGGGATTTTTATTTTTTGGAGCACATCTTGCCGAAAGAGTGATCTATAGCTCACGATTTTCAGCTTTTCTAGTCGTTCCAGGTTTACCGGAGCGGTCCGGTATTTTTATATTTTGGAACAGATTTGGCCGAAAACGTGACCTATAGCTCACGATTTTCAGCTTTTCTAGTAGTTGTAGGGTTTCCGGGCAAGTCTTGGGATTTTTTTCGGAGCACATTTGGCCGAAAGAGTAATCTATAGCTCACGATTTTCAGCTTTTCAAGTCGTTCCGGGTTTACCGGAGTAGTCCGGGGATTTTTATTTTTCGGAGCATATTTCCGAAAGCGCACCTATAGCTCACGATTTTCAGCTTTTCTAGTCGTTCGGGGTTACCGAGCAGTCAGAGTATTTTTATATTTTGGAACAGATTTGGCGGCGTGAGCTATAGCTCACGATTTTCAGCTTTTCTAGTCGTTCTAAGGTTACCGGCGAGTCGCTTTTCTAGTCGTTCTATTTTCGGGGATTTTTGGAGCACATCTTGCCGAAAGAGTGATCTATAGCTCACGATTTTCAGCTTTTCTAGTCGTTCCAGGGTTACCGGAGCGGTCCGGTATTTTTATATTTTGGAACAGATTTGGCCGAAAACGTGACCTATAGCTCACGATTTTCAGCTTTTCTAGTAGTTGTAGGGTTTCCGGGCAAGTCTTGGGATTTTTTTCGGAGCACATTTGGCCGAAAGAGTAATCTATAGCTCACGATTTTCAGCTTTTCAAGTCGTTCCGGGTTTACCGGAGTAGTCCGGGGATTTTTATTTTTTGGAGCACATTTCCGAAAGCGCACCTATAGCAAACGATTTTCAGCTTTTCTAGTCGTTCCTGGGTTACCGGAGCAGTCCGAGTATTTTTATATTTTGGAACAGATTTGGCCGAAAACGTGAGCTATAGCTCACGATTTTCAGCTTTTCTAGTCGTTCTAAGGTTACCGGGCGAGTCAGGGGATTTTTATTTTTTGGAGCACATCTTGCCGAAAGAGTGATCTATAGCTCACGATTTTCAGCTTTTCTAGTCGTTCCAGGGTTACCGGAGCGGTCCGGGTATTTTTATATTTTGGAACAGATTTGGCCGAAAACGTGACCTATAGCTCACGATTTTCAGCTTTTCTAGTAGTTGTAGGGTTTCCGGGCAAGTCTTGGGATTTTTTTCGGAGCACATTTGGCCGAAAGAGTAATCTATAGCTCACGATTTTCAGCTTTTCAAGTCGTTCCGGGTTTACCGAGTAGTCCGGGGATTTTTATTTTTCGGAGCACATTTCCGAAAGCGCACCTATAGCTCACGATTTTCAGCTTTTCTAGTCGTTCTGGGTTACCGAGCATCCGAGTATTTTTATATTTTGGAACAGATTTGGCGGCGTGAGCTATAGCTCACGATTTTCAGCTTTTCTAGTCGTTCTAAGGTTACCGGCGAGTCGAGGATTTTTATTTTTTGGAGCACATCTTGCCGAAAGAGTGATCTATAGCTCACGATTTTCAGCTTTTCTAGTCGTTCCGGGGTTACCGGAGCGGTCCGGTATTTTTATATTTTGGAACAGATTTGGCCGAAAACGTGACCTATAGCTCACGATTTTCAGCTTTTCTAGTAGTTGTAGGGTTTCCGGGCAAGTCTTGGGATTTTTTTCGGAGCACATTTGGCCGAAAGAGTAATCTATAGCTCACGATTTTCAGCTTTTCAAGTCGTTCCGGGTTTACCGGAGTAGTCCGGGGATTTTTATTTTTCGGAGCACATTTCCGAAAGCGCACCTATAGCTCACGATTTTCAGCTTTTCTAGTCGTTCCAGGGTTACCGAGCAATCCGAGTATTTTTATATTTTGGAACAGATTTGGCCGAAAACGTGAGCTATAGCTCACGATTTTCAGCTTTTCTAGTCGTTCTAAGGTTACCGGGCGAGTCAGGGGATTTTTATTTTTTGGAGCACATCTTGCCGAAAGAGTGATCTATAGCTCACGATTTTCAGCTTTTCTAGTCGTTCGAGGGTTACCGGAGCGGTCCGGTATTTTTATATTTTGGAACAGATTTGGCCGAAAACGTGACCTATAGCTCACGATTTTCAGCTTTTCTAGTAGTTGTAGGGTTTCCGGGCAAGTCTTGGGATTTTTTTCGGAGCACATTTGGCCGAAAGAGTAATCTATAGCTCACGATTTTCAGCTTTTCAAGTCGTTCCGGGTTTACCAGAGTAGTCCGGGGATTTTTATTTTTCGGAGCACATTTCCGAAAGCGCACCTATAGCTCACGATTTTCAGCTTTTCTAGTCGTTCCAGGGTTACCGGAGCAGTCCGAGTATTTTTATATTTTGGAACAGATTTGGCCGAAAACGTGAGCTATAGCTCACGATTTTCAGCTTTTCTAGTCGTTCTAAGGTTACCGGGCGAGTCAGGGGATTTTTATTTTTTGGAGCACATCTTGCCGAAAGAGTGATCTATAGCTCACGATTTTCAGCTTTTCTAGTCGTTCTAGGGTTACCGGAGCGGTCCAGGTATTTTTATATTTTGGAACAGATTTGGCCGAAAACGTGACCTATAGCTCACGATTTTCAGCTTTTCTAGTCGTTGTAGGGTTTCCGGGCAAGTCTTGGGATTTTTTCGGAGCACATTTGGCCGAAAGAGTAATCTATAGCTCACGATTTTCAGCTTTTCAAGTCGTTCCGGGTTTACCGGAGTAGTCCGGGATTTTTATTTTTCGGAGCACATTTCCGAAAGCGCACCTATAGCAAACGATTTTCAGCTTTTCTAGTCGTTCCTGGGAGCGGTCCCGGTATTTTTATATTTTGAACAGATTTGGCCGAAAACGTGACCTATAGCTCACGATTTTCAGCTTTTCTAGTCGTTCTAAGGTTCTGGGCGAGTCGGGGATTTTTATTTTTGGAGCACATCTTGCGAAAGAGTGATCTATAGCTCACGATTTTCAGCTTTTCTAGTCGTTCCTGGGAGCGGTCCCGGTATTTTTATATTTTGAACAGATTTGGCCGAAAACGTGACCTATAGCTCACGATTTTCAGCTTTTCTAGTAGTTGTAGGGTTTCCGGGCAAGTCTTGGGATTTTTTCGGAGCACATTTGGCCGAAAGAGTAATCTATAGCTCACGATTTTCAGCTTTTCAAGTCGTTCCGGGTTTACCGGAGTAGTCCGGGGATTTTTATTTTTCGGAGCACATTTCCGAAAGCGCACCTATAGCTCACGATTTTCAGCTTTTCTAGTCGTTCTGGTTTACGAGCAGTCCGAGTATTTTTATATTTTGAACAGATTTGGCGGCGTGAGCTATAGCTCACGATTTTCAGCTTTTCTAGTCGTTCTAAGGTTACCGCGCAGTCGGGGATTTTTATTTTTGGAGCACATCTTGCCGAAAGAGTGATCTATAGCTCACGATTTTCAGCTTTTCTAGTCGTTCCAGGGTTACCGAGCGGTCCGGTATTTTTATATTTTGGAGCAGATTTGGCGGCGTGACCTATAGCTCACGATTTTCAGCTTTTCTAGTCGTTGTAGGGTTTCCGGCAAGTCTTGGGATTTTTATTTTTGGAGCACATTTGGCGAAAGAGTAATCTATAGCTCACGATTTTCAGCTTTTCAAGTCGTTCGGGGTTTACCGAGTAGTCCGGGATTTTTATTTTTGAGCACATTTCGAAAAAGCGCACCTATAGCTCACGATTTTCAGCTTTTCTAGTCGTTCCAGGTTTACGGGCAACGTCCGGTATTTTTATATTTTGGAACATAGCTCACGATTTTTCTAGTCGTTCTAAGGTTACGGCGAAAGATTTTTATTGACCTATAGCTCACGATTTTCAGCTTTTCTAGTCGTTCCAGGTTACCGGCAAGTCTTTTTATTTTTTGGAGCACATTTGGCGAAAAGAGTAATCTATAGCTCACGATTTTCAGCTTTTCTAGTCGTTCGGGTTTACGGAGTAGTCTTGGATTTTTATTTTTGGAGCACATTTGGCTGCGCAGTGATCTATAGCTCACGATTTTCAGCTTTTCTAGTCGTTCCGGGGTTACCGAGCAGTCCAGGGATTTTTGTTTTTCGGAGCACATTTGGCCGAAAGCGTGATCTATAGCTCACCATTTTCAGCTTTTCTAGTCGTTCTGGGGTTACCGGAGCAGTCGGATTTTTATTTTTTGGAGCACATTTGGCCGAAAGAGTGATCTATAGCTCACGATTTTCAGCTTTTCTAGTCGTTCTGAGGTTACCGAGTAGTCCGGGATTTTTATTTTTTGAGCACATTTGGCCGAAAGCGTGACCTATAGCTCACGATTTTCAGCTTTTCTAGTCGTTCCAGGTTACCGGGCGGTCCGGTATTTTTATATTTTGGAGCAGATTTGGCCGAAAACGTGACCTATAGCTCACGATTTTCACCTTTTCTAGTCGTTGTAGGGTTTCCGGGCAAGTCTTGGGATTTTTTTCGGAGCACATTTGGCCAAAAGAGTAATCTATAGCTCACGATTTTCAGCTTTTCTAGTCGTTCCGGGTTTACCAGAGTAGTCCGGGATTTTTATTTTTTGGAGCACATTTCCGAAAGCGCACCTATAGCTCACGATTTTCAGCTTTTCTAGTCGTTCCGGGGTTACCGAGCCCCCCGGAGTATTTTTATATTTTGGAACAGATTTGGCGAAAGAGTGAGCTATAGCTCACGATTTTCAGCTTTTCTAGTCGTTCTAAGGTTCTGAGTAGTCGGGATTTTTATTTTTGAGCACATCTTGCCGAAAGAGTGATCTATAGCTCACGATTTTCAGCTTTTCTAGTCGTTCGAGGGTTACCGAGCAAGGTATTTTTATATTTTGGAACAGATTTGGCGGCGTGTGACCTATAGCTCACGATTTTCAGCTTTTCTAGTCGTTGTAGGGTTTCGGGCAAGTCTTGGGATTTTTATTTTTGGAGCACATTTGGCGAAAAGAGTAATCTATAGCTCACGATTTTCAGCTTTTCTAGTCGTTCGGGTTTACCGAGTAGTCCGGGATTTTTATTTTTGGAGCACATTTCGCGCGCGTGACCTATAGCTCACGATTTTCAGCTTTTCTAGTCGTTCTAGGTTTTCGGGCAGTCAAGTATTTTTATATTTTGGAGCAGATTTGGCGAAAGAGTGAGCTATAGCTCACGATTTTCAGCTTTTCTAGTCGTTCTAAGGTTACCGGGTGAGTCCGGGGATTTTATTTTTTGGAGCACATCTTGCCGAAAGAGTGATCTATAGCTCACGATTTTCAGCTTTTCTAGTCGTTCCAGGGTTACCGGAGCGGTCCGGTATTTTTATATTTTGGAACAGATTTGGCCGAAAACGTGACCTATAGCTCACGATTTTCAGCTTTTCTAGTAGTTGTAGGGTTTCCGGGCAAGTCTTGGGATTTTTATTTTTGAGCACATTTGGCGAAAGAGTAATCTATAGCTCACGATTTTCAGCTTTTCTAGTCGTTCGGGTTTACGGAGTAGTCCGGGATTTTTATTTTTCGGAGCACATTTGGCCGAAAGCGTACCTATAGCTCACGATTTTCAGCTTTTCTAGTCGTTCTAGGGTTTCGGAGCGGTCTTGGGATTTTATATTTTGGAGCAGATTTGGCGAAAGAGTGACCTATAGCTCACGATTTTCAGCTTTTCTAGTCGTTCTAAGGTTTACCGGAGTAGTCGAGGGATTTTTATTTTTGGAGCACATTTTGCGAAAGAGCACCTATAGCTCACGGTTTTCAGCTTTTCTAGTCGTTCCAGGGTTACCGAGCAGTCCGGGTATTTTTATATTTTGGAACAGATTTGGCCGAAAACGTGACCTATAGCTCACGATTTTCAGCTTTTCTAGTCGTTCTAGGGTTTCCAAGGGGATTTTTTTTTGAGCACATTTGGCGAAAGTCTATAGCTCACGATTTTTTTTCTAGTCGTTCGGGGTTACGGAGCGGTCGGAGCACATTTGGCGAAATTTGGCCGAAAGTGATCTATAGCTCACGATTTTTAGCTTTTCTAGTCGTTCGGGGTTACCGGAGTAGTCCGGTATTTTTATTTTTGGAGCAGATTTGGCGAAAGCGTGACCTATAGCTCACGATTTTCAGCTTTTCTAGTCGTTGTAGGGTTTCGGCAAGTCTTGGGATTTTTATTTTTTGAGCACATTTGGCGAAAGAGTAATCTATAGCTCACGATTTTCAGCTTTTCTAGTCGTTCCGGGTTTACCGGAGTAGTCGGGGATTTTTATTTTTCGGAGCACATTTGGCGAAAGCGTGACCTATAGTTAACGATTTTCAGCTTTTCTAGTCGTTCTGGGTTACCGGAGCGGTCCGGGTATTTTTATATTTTGGAACAGATTTGGCCGAAAACGTGACCTATAGCTCACGATTTTCAGCTTTTCTAGTCGTTGTAGGGTTTCCGGGCAAGTCTTGGGATTTTTTTCGGAGCACATTTGGCCGAAAGAGTAATCTATAGCTCACGATTTTCAGCTTTTCTAGTCGTTCCGGGTTTACCGGAGTAGTCCGGGGATTTTTATTTTTCGGAGCACATTTCTGAAAGCGCACCTATAGCTCACGATTTTCAGCTTTTCTAGTCGTTCTAGGGTTACCGGAGCAGTCCGAGTATTTTTATATTTTGGAACAGATTTGGCCGAAAACGTGAGCTATAGCTCACGATTTTCAGCTTTTCTAGTCGTTCTAAGGTTACCGGTAGTCAGGGGATTTTTATTTTTGGAGCACATCTTGCCGAAAGAGTGATCTATAGCTCACGATTTTCAGCTTTTCTAGTCGTTCCAGGTTACCGGCGGTCCGGTATTTTTATATTTTGGAACAGATTTGGCGGCGTGACCTATAGCTCACGATTTTCAGCTTTTCTAGTAGTTGTAGGGTTTCCGGCAAGTCTTGGGATTTTTTTCGGAGCACATTTGGCCGAAAGAGTAATCTATAGCTCACGATTTTCAGCTTTTCAAGTCGTTCCGGGTTTACCGGAGTAGTCCGGGGATTTTTATTTTTCGGAGCATATTTCCGAAAGCGCACCTATAGCTCACGATTTTCAGCTTTTCTAGTCGTTCCAGGGTTACCGGCAAGTCCGAGTATTTTTATATTTTGGAACAGATTTGGCCGAAAACGTGAGCTATAGCTCACGATTTTCAGCTTTTCTAGTCGTTCTAAGGTTACCAAGTAGTCGGGATTTTTATTTTTGGAGCACATCTTGCCGAAAGAGTGATCTATAGCTCACGATTTTCAGCTTTTCTAGTCGTTCCAGGGTTACCGGAGCGGTCCGGTATTTTTATATTTTGGAACAGATTTGGCCGAAAACGTGACCTATAGCTCACGATTTTCAGCTTTTCTAGTAGTTGTAGGGTTTCCGGGCAAGTCTTGGGATTTTTTTCGGAGCACATCTTGCCGAAAGAGTGATCTATAGCTCACGATTTTCAGCTTTTCAAGTCGTTCCGGGTTACCGGAGTAGTCCGGGATTTTTATTTTTAGGAGCACATTTCGAAAGCGCACCTATAGCTCACGATTTTCAGCTTTTCTAGTCGTTCTGGGGTTACCGGAGCAGTCAGTCCGAGTATTTTTATATTTTGGAGCAGATTTGGCCGAAAACGTGACCTATAGCTCACGATTTTCAGCTTTTCTAGTCGTTCTAAGGTTACCAGGCAAGTCTTGGGATTTTATTTTTGGAGCACATTTGGCGAAAGAGTGATCTATAGCTCACGATTTTCAGCTTTTCTAGTCGTTCCGGGGTTACCGGAGCGGTCCGGTATTTTTATTTTTGGAGCAGATTTGGCGAAAAGAGTGATCTATAGCTCACGATTTTCAGCTTTTCTAGTCGTTCGGGTTTCCGGAGCAAGTCCGGGGATTTTTATATTTTGAACACATTTGGCCGAAAGCGTGACCTATAGCTCACGATTTTCAGCTTTTCTAGTCGTTCTGGGTTTTCGGAGCAAGTCCGGGATTTTTATTTTTGGAGCACATTTGGCCGAAAGCGTGACCTATAGCTCACGATTTTCAGCTTTTCTAGTCGTTCTTGGGTTACCGGAGCAGTCCGGGGATTTTTATTTTTTGGAGCACATTTGGCCGAAAAGTGTGACCTATAGCTCACGATTTTCAGCTTTTCTAGTCGTTCTAGGGTTACCGGAGCAGTCCGGGATTTTTATTTTTTGGAGCACATTTGGCCGAAAGCGTGACCTATAGCTCACGATTTTCAGCTTTTCTAGTCGTTCCAGGGTTACCGGCAGTCCAGGGATATTTTGAGGAGCACATTTGGCCGAAAGCGTGACCTATAGCTCACGATTTTCAGCTTTTCTAGTCGTTCTAGGGTTACCGGAGCAGTCTGGGATTTTTATTTTTTGGAGCACATTTGGCCAAAGAGTAATCTATAGCTCACGATTTTCAGCTTTTCTAGTCGTTCGGGTTTCCGGAGTAGTCCGGGATTTTTATTTTTCGGAGCACATTTCGAAAGCGTGACCTATAGCTCACGATTTTCAGCTTTTCTAGTCGTTCCTGGTTACCGAGCAGAGTCCGAGTATTTTTATATTTTGGAACAGATTTGGCGAAAAAAGCGTGAGCTATAGCTCACGATTTTCAGCTTTTCTAGTCGTTCTAAGGTTACCGCGTAGTCGGGGATTTTTATTTTTGGAGCACATCTGGCGAAAGAGTGATCTATAGCTCACGATTTTCAGCTTTTCTAGTCGTTCCAGGGTTACCGGAGCGGTCCGGGTATTTTTATATTTTGGAACAGATTTGGCCGAAAACGTGACCTATAGCTCACGATTTTCAGCTTTTCTAGTAGTTGTAGGGTTTCGGGCAAGTCTTGGGATTTTTTTCGGAGCACATTTGGCCGAAAGAGTAATCTATAGCTCCCGATTTTCAGCTTTTCAAGTCGTTCCGGGTTTACCAGAGTAGTCCGGGGATTTTTATTTTTCGGAGCACATTTCCGAAAGCGCACCTATAGCTCACGATTTTCAGCTTTTCTAGTCGTTCTGGGTTACCGGAGCGGTCCGAGTATTTTTATATTTTGGAACAGATTTGGCCGAAAACGTGAGCTATAGCTCACGATTTTCAGCTTTTCTAGTCGTTCTAAGGTTACCGGGCGAGTCAGGGGATTTTTATTTTTTGGAGCACATCTTGCCGAAAGAGTGATCTATAGCTCACGATTTTCAGCTTTTCTAGTCGTTCGGGGTTACCGGAGTCGGTCCATATTTGGCGAAAGTATTTTTATATTTTGGAACAGATTTGGCCGAAAACGTGACCTATAGCTCACGATTTTCAGCTTTTCTAGTAGTTGTAGGGTTTCCGGGCAAGTCTTGGGATTTTTTTCGGAGCACATTTGGCCGAAAGAGTAATCTATAGCTCACGATTTTCAGCTTTTCTAGTCGTTCCGGGTTTACCGGAGTAGTCCGGGGATTTTTATTTTTCGGAGCACATTTCCGAAAGCGCACCTATAGCTCACGATTTTCAGCTTTTCTAGTCGTTCCAGGGTTACCGGAGCGGTCCGGGTATTTTTATATTTTGGAACAGATTTGGCCGAAAACGTGACCTATAGCTCACGATTTTCAGCTTTTCTAGTCGTTCTAGGGTTACCGGGCGAGTGATGGGATTTTTATTTTTTGGAGCACATCTTGCCGAAAGAGTGATCTATAGCTCACGATTTTCAGCTTTTCTAGTCGTTCGGGGTTACCGAGCAGTCCGGTATTTTTATATTTTGAACAGATTTGGCCGAAAACGTGACCTATAGCTCACGATTTTCAGCTTTTCTAGTCGTTCTAGGGTTTCCGGCAGTCTTCCGGGGATTTTTATTTTTGAGCACATTTGGCGAAAGAGTGATCTATAGCTCACGATTTTCAGCTTTTCTAGTCGTTCGGGGTTACCGAGCGGTCCGGGATTTTATATTTTGGAGCACATTTGGCAAGCGTGACCTATAGCTCACGATTTTCAGCTTTTCTAGTCGTTCTAGGGTTACCGAGCAAGAGTATTTTTATATTTTGGAGCAGATTTGGCGAAAGCGTGACCTATAGCTCACGATTTTCAGCTTTTCTAGTCGTTCCGGGTTTTCCGGGCCAGTCTGGGGATTTTTATTTTTGGAGCACATTTGGCCGAAAGAGTGACCTATAGCTCACGATTTTCAGCTTTTCTAGTCGTTCGGGGGTTACCGGGCAGTCCGGTATTTTTATATTTTGAGCAGATTTGGCCGAAAGCGTGACCTATAGCTCACGATTTTCAGCTTTTCTAGTCGTTCTACGGTTACCGGGCAAGTCTTGGGATTTTTATTTTTTGGAGCACATTTGGCCGAAAGCGTGACCTATAGCTCACGATTTTCAGCTTTTCTAGTCGTTCCGGGGTTACCGGAGCAGTCCAGGGATTTTTATTTTTCGGAGCACATTTGCCGAAAGCGTGACCTATAGCTCACGATTTTCAGCTTTTCTAGTCGTTCCAGGTTACCGGAGCGGTCGGGTATTTTTATATTTTGGAACAGATTTGGCCGAAAACGTGACTTATAGCTCACGATTTTCAGCTTTTCTAGTCGTTGTAGGGTTTCCGAGCAAGTCTTGGGATTTTTTTGGAGCACATTTGGCCGAAAGAGTAATCTATAGCTCACGATTTTCAGCTTTTCTAGTCGTTCCGGGGTTACCGGAGCAGTCCACGGATTTTTATTTTTCGGAGCACATTTGGCCGAAAGCGTGACCTATAGCTCACGATTTTCAGCTTTTCTAGTCGTTCTAGGGTTACGGAGCAAGTCGGGATTTTATATTTTGGAGCACATTTGGCGAAAGCGTGACCTATAGCTCACGATTTTCAGCTTTTCTAGTCGTTCTAAGGTTACGGAGAGTCGAGTATTTTTATTTTTGGAGCACATTTGCGAAAGCGTGACCTATAGCTCACGATTTTCAGCTTTTCTAGTCGTTCTCGGGGGGTTTATTACCGGCCAGTCCGGGTATTTTTATTTTTGGAGCAGATTTGGCCAAGAAAACGTGACCTATAGCTCACGATTTTCAGCTTTTCTAGTCGTTCCAGGGTTACGGAGCATCTTGGGATATTTTGGAACAGATTTGGCGAAAAGAGTGACCTATAGCTCACGATTTTCAGCTTTTCTAGTCGTTGTAGGGTTTCCGGGCAAGTCTTTTTATTTTTGGAGCACATTTGGCGAAAGAGTAATCTATAGCTCACGATTTTCAGCTTTTCTAGTCGTTCGGGTTTACGGAGTAGTCCGGGTATTTTTATTTTTTGAGCACATTTCGAAAGCGCACCTATAGCTCACGATTTTCAGCTTTTCTAGTCGTTCCTAGGGTTACGGAGCAGTCTTGGGATTTTTATATTTTGGAGCACATTTGGCGAAAGAGTGAGCTATAGCTCACGATTTTCAGCTTTTCTAGTCGTTCTAAGGTTTACCGGTAGTCCGGGATTTTTATTTTTGGAGCACATTTGCGAAAGAGTGATCTATAGCTCACGATTTTCAGCTTTTCTAGTCG
This sequence comes from Dendrocalamus sinicus, assembly GCA_036346575.1. NCBI lineage: Eukaryota > Viridiplantae > Streptophyta > Magnoliopsida > Poales > Poaceae > Dendrocalamus > Dendrocalamus sinicus. The sequence continues at coordinate 15,435 of JAYEVI010000330.1, read as the reverse complement.
TTCGGGTTTACCGAGCAGTCCGGTATTTTTATATTTTGGAACAGATTTGGCAAAATGACCTATAGCTCACGATTTTCAGCTTTTCTAGTCGTTGTAGGGTTTCGGGCAAGTCTTGGGATTTTTATTTTTTCGAGCACATTTGGCGAAAGAGTAATCTATAGCTCACGATTTTCAGCTTTTCTAGTCGTTCGGGTTTACCGAGTAGTCAGGGATTTTTATTTTTGGAGCATATTTGGCGTGACCTATAGCACACGATTTTCAGCTTTTCTAGTCGTTCCAGGGTTTCCGGAGCAGTCCGGGTATTTTTATATTTTGGAACAGAATTGGCCGAAAACGTGACCCGTAGCTCACGTTTTTCAGCTTTTCTAGTCGTTCCGGGGTTACCGGACCTCTGTAGGGATTTTTATTTTTTGGAGCACATTTGGCCGAAAACGTGATCTATAGCTCACGATTTTCAGCTTTTCTAGTCGTTCCGGGTTTACCGAGCGGTCCGGGATTTTTATTTTTCGGAGCATATTTGGCCGAAAGCGTGACCTATAGCTCACGATTTTCAGCTTTTCTAGTCGTTCCAGGGTTTACGGAGCAGTCCGGGATTTTATTTTTGGAGCACATTTGGCCAAAAAGTGACCTATAGCTCACGATTTTCAGCTTTTCTAGTCGTTCGTAGGGTTACGGGCAAGTCCAGGGATTTTATTTTTTGGAGCACATTTGGCCGAAAGCGTGACCTATAGCTCACGATTTTCAGCTTTTCTAGTCGTTCCGGGGTTACCGGAGTAGTCCGGGGATTTTTATTTTTTGGAGCACATTTGTCGAAAGCGTACCTATAGCTCACGATTTTCAGCTTTTCTAGTCGTTCCAGGGTTACCGGAGCAGTCCGGTATTTTTATATTTTGGAACAGATTTGGCCGAAAACGTGACCTATAGCTCACGATTTTCAGCTTTTCTAGTCGTTCTAGGTTTACCAGGCCAGTCTAGGGATATTTATTTTTTGGATCGCATTTGGCCGAAAAAGTGATCTATAGCTCACGATTTTTAACTTTTCTTGTCGTTCCGGGTTTACCGGAGTAGTCCGGGATTTTTATTTTTCGGAGCACATTTCCGAAAGCGCACCTATAGCTCACGATTTTCAGCTTTTCTAGTCGTTCGGGTTACTCGAGCGAGTCGAGTATTTTTATTTTTTGGAGCACATTTGGCGAAAGAATGAGCTATAGCTCACGATTTTCAGCTTTTCTAGTCGTTCCAGGGTTACCAGGCCAGTCTGGGATTTTTATTTTTCGGATCACATTTGGCCGAAAGAGTGATCTATAGCTCACGATTTTCATCTTTTGTAGTCATTCCAGGGTTACCGGAGCATTCCGGTATTTTTATATTTTGGACAGATTTGGCGAAAGCGTGACCTATAGCTCACGATTTTCAGATTTTCTAGTCGTTGTAGGGTTTCCGGGCAAGTCTTGGGATTTTTTCCGGGAGCACATTTGGCCGAAAGAGTAATCTATAGCTCACGATTTTCAGCTTTTCAAGTCGTTCCGGGTTTACCGGAGTAGTCCGGGGATTTTTATTTTTCGGAGCATATTTCCGAAAGCGCACCTATAGCTCACGATTTTCAGCTTTTCTAGTCGTTCCAGGGTTACCGGAGCGGTCCGGGTATTTTTATATTTTGGAACAGATTTGGCCGAAAACGTGAGCTATAGCTCACGATTTTCAGCTTTTCTAGTCGTTCTAAGGTTACCGGGCGAGTCAGGGGATTTTTATTTTTTGGAGCACATCTTGCCGAAAGAGTGATCTATAGCTCACGATTTTCAGCTTTTCTAGTCGTTCGGGGTTACCGAGCGGTCCGGTATTTTTATATTTTGGAACAGATTTGGCCGAAAACGTGACCTATAGCTCACGATTTTCAGCTTTTCTAGTAGTTGTAGGGTTTCCGGGCAAGTCTTGGGATTTTTTTCGGAGCACATTTGGCCGAAAGAGTAATCTATAGCTCCCGATTTTCAGCTTTTCAAGTCGTTCGGGTTTACCGGAGTAGTCCGGATTTTTTATTTTCGAGCAGCACATTTCCGCAAAGCGCGACCTATAGCTCACGATTTTCAGCTTTTCTAGTCGTTCCACGGTTACCGGAGCAGTCCGGTATTTTTATATTTTGGAACAGATTTGGCCGAAAACGTGAGCTATAGCTCACGATTTTCAGCTTTTCTAGTCGTTCTAAGGTTACCGGGCGAGTCTGGGGATTTTTATTTTTTGGAGCACATTTGGCCGAAAGAGTGATCTATAGCTCACGATTTTCAGCTTTTCTAGTCGTTCCAGGGTTACCGGAGCGGTCCGGGTATTTTTATATTTTGGAACAGATTTGGCCGAAAACGTGACCTATAGCTCACGATTTTCAGCTTTTCTAGTCGTTGTAGGGTTTCCGGGCAAGTCTTGGGATTTTTTTCTGAGCACATTTGGCCGAAAGAGTAATCTATAGCTCACGATTTTCAGCTTTTCTAGTCGTTCCGGGTTTACCGGAGTAGTCCGGGGATTTTTATTTTTCGGAGCACATTTCCGAAAGCGCACCTATAGCTCACGATTTTCAGCTTTTCTAGTCGTTCCAGGGTTACCGGAGCTAGTCCGGGAATTTTTATTTTTCGGAGCACATTTGGCGAAAGCGTGACCTATAGCTCACGATTTTCAGCTTTTCTAGTCGTTCTAGGTTTCCGGAGCTGTCCAGGATTTTTATTTTTTGGAGCACATTTGGCCGAAAGAGTGACCTATAGCTCACGATTTTCAGCTTTTCTAGTCGTTCCAGGGTTTCCGAGCGGTCCGGGATTTTTATTTTTTGGAGCACATTTGGCGAAAGCGTGACCTATAGCTCACGATTTTCAGCTTTTCTTGTCGGGTTTCCGGCAAGTCTTGGTTTTTCGACACATTTGGCCGAGAGTAATCCTGGGATTTTTATTTTTGGAGCACATTTGACCGAAGCGCGACCTATAGCTCACGATTTTCAGCTTTTCTAGTCGTTCCAGGTTACCGGAGCAGTCCGAGTATTTTTATTTTTGGAACAGATTTGGCCGAAAACGTGAGCTATAGCTCACGATTTTCAGCTTTTCTAGTCGTTCTAAGGTTACCAAGTAGTCACAGGATTTTTATTTTTGGAGCACATCTTGCCGAAAGAGTGATCTATAGCTCACGATTTTCAGCTTTTCTAGTCGTTCGAGGGTTACCGGAGCGGTCCGGTATTTTTATATTTTGGAACAGATTTGGCCGAAAACGTGACCTATAGCTCACGATTTTCAGCTTTTCTAGTAGTTGTAGGGTTTCCGGGCAAGTCTTTTTATTTTTGGAGCATATTTGGCGAAAGAGTAATCTATAGCTCACGATTTTCAGCTTTTCTAGTCGTTCGGGTTACCGAGTAGTCCGGGATTTTTATTTTTAGGAGCACATTTCCGAAAGCGCACCTATAGCACACGATTTTCAGCTTTTCTAGTCGTTCCAGGGTTACCGGAGCGGTCCGGTATTTTTATATTTTGGAACAGATTTGGCGGCGTGAGCTATAGCTCACGATTTTCAGCTTTTCTAGTCGTTGTAGGGTTTCCGCAAGTCTTGGGATTTTTGTTTTTGAGCACATTTGGCGAAAGAGTAATCTATAGCTCACGATTTTCAGCTTTTCTAGTCGTTCCGGGGTTACCGGAGCAGTCCAGGGATTTTTATTTTTCGGAGCACATTTGGCCGAAAGCGTGACCTATAGCTCACGATTTTCAGCTTTTCTAGTCGTTCCGGGGTTACGGAGCAGTCCAGGGATTTTTATTTTTTGAAACAGATTTGGCGAAAGTGTGACCTATAGCTCACGATTTTCAGCTTTTCTAGTCGTTGTAGGGTTACCGGGCCAGTCTGGGGATTTTTATTTTTCGGAGCACATTTGGCCGAAAGCGTGACCTATAGCTCACGATTTTCAGCTTTTCTAGTCGTTCCGGGGTTACCAGAGCAGTCCATGGATTTTTATTTTTTGGAGCACATTTGGCCGAAAGCGTGACCTATAGCTCACGATTTTCAGCTTTTCTAGTCGTTCCAGGGATACCGGAGCAGTACGGGGATTTTTATTTTTTGGAGCACATTTGGCCGAAAGCGTGACCTATAGCTCACGATTTTCAGCTTTTCTAGTCGTTCCGGGGTTACCGGAGCAGTCCAGGGATTTTTATTTTTCGGAGCACATTTGGCCGAAAGCGTGACCTATAGCTCACGATTTTCAGCTTTTCTAGTCGTTCGGGGTTACCGGAGCAGTCCGGGGATTTTTATTTTTTGGAGCACATTTGGCCGAAAGCGTGACCTATAGCTCACGATTTTCAGCTTTTCTAGTCGTTCCGAGGTTACCGGAGCAGTCCAGGGATTTTTATTTTTGGAGCACATTTGCCGAAAGCGTGTACCTATAGCTCACGATTTTCAGCTTTTCTAGTCGTTCCGGGGTTACCAGAGCAGTCCAGGGATTTTTATTTTTCGGAGCACATTTGGCCGAAAGCGTGACCTATAGCTCACGATTTTCAGCTTTTCTAGTCGTTCCGGTGTTACCGGAGTAGTCCAGGGATTTTTATTTTTCGGAGCACATTTGGCCGAAAGCGTGACCTATAGCTCACGATTTTCAGCTTTTCTAGTCGTTCCGGGTTTACCGGAGTAGTCCAGGGATTTTTATTTTTCGGAGCACATTTGGTCGAAAGCGTGACCTATAGCTCACGATTTTCAGCTTTTCTAGTCGTTCCGGGGTTACCGAGCAGTCCGGTATTTTTATATTTTGGAGCACATTTGGCGAAAGAGTGAGCTATAGCTCACGATTTTCAGCTTTTCTAGTCGTTCTAAGGTTACCGAAGCGAGTCCGAGATTTTTATTTTTGGAGCACATTTGGCGAAAGAGTGATCTATAGCTCACGATTTTCAGCTTTTCTAGTCGTTCGGGGTTACGGCAAGTCCGGGATTTTTATTTTTGGAACACATTTGGCGAAAAGAGTGATCTATAGCTCACGATTTTCAGCTTTTCTAGTCGTTCCAGGGTTACCGAGCAAGTTTTTCACGGATTTTCAGAGCACATTTGGCGAAAGCATGACCTATAGCTCACGATTTTCAGCTTTTCTAGTCGTTCGGGGTTACGGAGTAGTCCGGGGATTTTTATTTTTCGGAGCATATTTCCGAAAGCGCACCTATAGCTCACGATTTTCAGCTTTTCTAGTCGTTCCAGGGTTACCGGAGCGGTCCGGTATTTTTATATTTTGGAACAGATTTGGCCGAAAACGTGACCTATAGCTCACGATTTTCAGCTTTTCTAGTAGTTGTAGGGTTTCCGGGCAAGTCTTGGGATTTTTTTTGGAGCACATTTGGCCGAAAGAGTAATCTATAGCTCACGATTTTCAGCTTTTCATGTCATTCCAGGGTTACCGGCGCAGACCGTGTATTTTTATATTTTGGAGCATATTTGGCCGAAAACTTGACCTATAGCTCACGATTTTCAGCTTTTCTTGTCGTTGTACGTTACCGGGCCAGTCTGGGGATTTTATATTTCGGAGCACATTTGGCCGAAAGCGTGACCTATAGCTCACGATTTTTAGCTTTTCTAGTCGTTCGGGGTTACCGGGCAAGTCTTTTTATTTTTGGAGCACATTTAGCTGAAAGAGTGATCTATAGCTCACGATTTTCAACTTTTCTAGTCGTTCTAGGGTTACCGGAGCATTCCGGGGATTTTTGTTTCTTGGAGCAAATTTGGCCAAAAGCTTGACCTAGCTCACGATTTCAGCTTTTCTTGTCGTTCCAGGGTTACCAGAGCAGTCCTGGGATTTTATTTTTGGAAGCACATTTGGCCGAAAGAGTGATCTATAGCTCACGATTTTCAGCTTTTCTAGTCGTTCTAAGGTTACCGAGAGTAGTCCGGGATTTTTATTTTTGGAGCACATTTGGCCGAAAGAGTGACCTATAGCTCACGATTTTCAGCTTTTCTAGTCGTTCCGGGTTACCGGAGCGGTCCGGTATTTTTATATTTTGGAACAGATTTGGCCGAAAACGTGACCTATAGCTCACGATTTTCAGCTTTTCTAGTCGTTCAAGGGTTTCCGGCAAGTCTTGGAATTTTTTTTTGGAGCACATTTGGCGAAAAGAGTAATCTATAGCTCACGATTTTCAGCTTTTCTAGTCGTTCGGGTTTACCAGTAGTCCGGGATTTTTATTTTTGGAGCACATTTCGGTGAAAGCGTGACCTATAGCTCACGATTTTCAGCTTTTCTAGTCGCTCTGGGGTTACTCGGAGCGAGTCACGAGTATTTTTATTTTTTGAGCAGATTTGGCGGCGTGACCTATAGCTCACGATTTTCAGCTTTTCTAGTCGTTCCAGGGTTACCGGGCCAGTCGGGGATTTTTATTTTTGGAGCACATTTGGCCGAAAGAGTGACCTATAGCTCACGATTTTCAGCTTTTCTAGTCGTTCTAGGGTTACCGGAGCAAGTCGACGTGGATTTTTATATTTTGACATTTTGGCGAAAAGTGACCTATAGCTCACGATTTTCAGCTTTTCTAGTCGTTCCGGGGTTTCCGAACCAATGCGTCTTGGGATTTTGTTTTTTGAGCACATTTGGCCAAAAGAGTAATCTATAGCTCACGATTTTCAGCTTTTCTAGTCGTTCCGGGGTTACCGGAGTAGTCCGGATTTTTTATTTTTCGTAGCACATTTGGCCGAAAGCGTGACCTATAGCTCACGATTTTCAGCTTTTCTAGTCGTTCTAGGGTTCTACGGAGCAATCCGGTATTTTTATTTTTCGGAGCACATTTGGCCGAAAAGCGTGACCTATAGCTCACGATTTTCAGCTTTTCTAGTCGTTCTGGGGTTACCGGAGCAGTCCAGGGATTTTTATTTTTTGGAGCACATTTGGCGAAAGCGTGACCTATAGCTCACGATTTTCAGCTTTTCTAGTCGTTCCGGGGTTACCGGAGCAGTCCAGGGATTTTTATTTTTTGGAGCACATTTGGCCGAAAGCGTGACCTATAGCTCACGATTTTCAGCTTTTCTAGTCGTTCGGGGTTACCGGAGCAGTCCGGGATTTTTATTTTTCGGAGCACATTTGGCTGAAAGCGTGACCTATAGCTCACGATTTTCAGCTTTTCTAGTCGTTCGGGGTTACCGGACCTGTCCAAGGATTTTTATTTTTCGGAGCACATTTGGCCGAAAGCGTGACCTATAGCTCACGATTTTCAGCTTTTCTAGTCGTTCCGGGGTTACCGGAGCAGTCTAGGGATTTTTATTTTTCGGAGCACATTTGGACGAAAGCGTGATCTATAGCTCACGATTTTCAGCTTTTCTAGTCGTTCAAGGGTTACCGAGCGGTCGGGTATTTTTATTTTTGGAACAGATTTGGCCGAAAGCGTGACCTATAGCTCACGATTTTCAGCTTTTCTAGTCGTTGTAGGGTTTCGGGCAAGTCTTGGGATTTTTTTTTTGGCCGAAAGAGCACATTTGGCTCAAAGCGTGACCTATAGCTCACGATTTTCAGCTTTTCTAGTCGTTCTCAGGGTTTTCTACGGAGTAGCAGTCCGAGGGATTTTTATTTTTGGAGCACATTTGGCGAAAGCGTGACCTATAGCTCACGATTTTCAGCTTTTCTAGTCGTTCTAAGGTTACCATGCAGTCCGGGATTTTATTTTTGGAGCACATTTGGCGAAAGAGTGACCTATAGCTCACGATTTTCAGCTTTTCTAGTCGTTCAAGGGTTACTAGAGCGGTCCGGGGATTTTTATTTTTCGGAGCAGATTTAGCCAAAAGGTGACCTATAGCTCACGATTTTCAGCTTTTCTAGTCGTTCCGGGGTTTCGGGCAAGTCTTTTTATTTTTTGGAGCACATTTGGCGAAAGAGTAACCTATAGCTCACGATTTTCAGCTTTTCTAGTTGTTCCGGGTTTACCGGAGTAGTCGGGGATTTTTATTTTTCGGAGCACATTTGTCGAAAGCGTACCTATAGCTCACGATTTTCAGCTTTTCTAGTCGTTCTAGGGTTACCGGAGCAGTCCTGGTATTTTTATATTTTGGAACAGATTTGGCCGAAAACGTGACCTATAGCTCACGATTTTCAGCTTTTCTAGTCGTTCTAGGTTTACCAGGACAGTCTAGGGATATTTATTTTTTGGATCGCATTTGGCCGAAAAAGTGATCTATAGCTCACGATTTTCAGCTTTTCTAGTCGTTCCAGGGTTACCGGAGCGGTCTGGGTATTTTTATATTTTGGAACAGATTTGGCCGAAAACGTGACCTATAGCTCACGATTTTCAGCTTTTCTAGTCGTTGTAGGGTTTCCGGGCAAGTCTTGGGATTTTTGGAGCACATTTGGCGAAAGAGTAATCTATAGCTCACGATTTTCAGCTTTTCAAGTCGTTCGGGTTTACCGAGTAGTCCGGGATTTTTATTTTTCGAGCACATTTCGAAGCGCACCTATAGCTCAGCTCATTTTCAGCTTTTCTAGTCGTTCTGGGTTACTCGAGCAGTGCGAGTATTTTTATATTTTGGAACAGATTTGGCGGCGTGACCTATAGCTCACGACTTTCAGCTTTTCTAGTCGTTCTAGTGTTACCGGAGCAGTCAAGGGATTTTTATTTTTTGGAGCACATTTGGTCGAAAGCGTGACCTATAGCTCACGATTTTCAGCTTTTCTAGTCGTTCCGGGGTTACCGGAGCGGTCCGTATTTTTATATTTTGAAGCACATTTTGCCGAAACGTGACCTATAGCTCACGATTTTCAGCTTTTCTAGTCGTTGTAGGGTTTCCGGCAAGTCTTGATTTTTTTTTTGAACACATTTGGCCGAAAGAGTGACCTATAGCTCACGATTTTCAGCTTTTCTAGTCGTTCCGGGTTTACCGAGTAGTCCGGGGATTTTTATTTTTCGGAGCACATTTCCCGAAAGCGTGACCTATAGCTCACGATTTTCAGCTTTTCTAGTCGTTCCCGGGTTACGGACCTGTCCGGGTATTTTTATATTTTGGAGCAGATTTGGCCAAAAGCGTGACCTATAGCTCACGATTTTCAGCTTTTCTAGTCGTTCTAGGGTTTCCGGCAAGTCTTTTTTATTTTTTGGAGCACATTTGGCCGAAAGAGTAATCTATAGCTCACGATTTTCAGCTTTCCTAGTCGTTCGGGTTTCCGAGCAGTCCGGTATTTTTTTTTTTTGAGCACATTTGGCCGAAAGCGTAACCTATAGCTCACGATTTTCAGCTTTTCTAGTCGTTCCGGGGTTACCGGAGCAGTCCGGGGATTTTTATTTTTTGGAGCACATTTGGCCGAAAGCGTGACCTATAGCTCACGATTTTCAGCTTTTCTAGTCGTTCCGGGGTTACCGGAGTAGTCTAGGGATTTTTATTTTTTGGAGCACATTTGGCGGAAAGCGTGACCTATAGCTCACGATTTTCAGCTTTTCTAGTCGTTCCAGTGTTACCGGAGCAGTCCAGGGATTTTTATTTTTCGGAGCACATTTGGCCGAAAGCGTGACCTATAGCTCACGATTTTCAGCTTTTCTAGTCGTTCCAGGGTTACCGAGCAAGTCTTGGGATTTTTATTTTTGGAGCACATTTGGCGAAAAGGTGACCTATAGCTCACGATTTTCAGCTTTTCTAGTCGTTAGGGTTACCGGCAAGTCAGGGATTTTTATTTTTCAGAGCACATTTGGCCGAAAGCGTGACCTATAGCTCACGATTTTCAGCTTTTCTAGTCGTTCCAGGGTTACCGGAGAGTCCGGGTATTTTATTTTTGGAACAGATTTGCGCAAGCGCACTTTATAGCTCACGATTTTCAGCTTTTCTAGTCGTTCTAAAGGTTACCGCGAGTCGGGGGATTTTTATTTTTCGAAGCACATTTGGACGAAAGCGTGACCTATAGCTCACGATTTTCAGCTTTTCTAGTCGTTCCGGGGTTACCGGAGTAGTCCAGGGATTTTTATTTTTCGGAGCACATTTGGCCGAAAGCATGACCTATAGCTCACGATTTTCAGCTTTTCTAGTCGTTCCAGGGTTTCGGAGCGGTCCGGTATTTTTATATTTTGGAACAGATTTGGCGAAAGCGTGACCTATAGCTCACGATTTTCAGCTTTTCTAGTCGTTCAAGGGTTTCCGGCAAGTCTTGGGATTTTGTTTTTCGGAGCACATTTGGCCGAAAGCGTGACCTATAGCTCACGATTTTCAGCTTTTCTAGTCGTTCCAGGGATACCGGAGCAGTACGGGGATTTTTAATGTTTGGAGCACATTGGGCTGAAAGCGTGACCTATAGCTCACAATTTTCAGCTTTTCTAGTCGTTCTGGGGTTACCGGAGCAGTCCAGGGATTTTTATTTTTGGAGCACATTTAGCGAAAGTGTGACCTATAGCTCACGATTTTCAGCTTTTCTAGTCGTTCGGGGTTACCGGGCGGTCCGGATTTTTATATTTTGGAGCAGATTTGGTCGAAAGCGTGACCTATAGCTCACGATTTTCAGCTTTTCTAGTCGTTCCAGGGTTACCGGGCCAGTCCGGGATTTTTATTTTTGGAACACATTTGGCCGAAAGAGTGACCTATAGCTCACGATTTTCAGCTTTTCTAGTCGTTCGGGGTTTCCGCAGTCTTCCGGGATTTTTTTGAGCACATTTGGCGAAAAGCGTGACCTATAGCTCACGATTTTCAGCTTTTCTAGTCGTTCGGGTTTCCGGGAGCAGTCCGAGTATTTTTATTTTTGGAGCACATTTGGCGAAAGCGCACCTATAGCTCACGATTTTCAGCTTTTCTAGTCGTTCTAAGGTTACTACAGTCCAGTCAGGATTTTTATTTTTCGGAGCACATTTGGCCGAAAGCGTGACCTATAGCTCACGATTTTCAGCTTTTCTAGTCGTTCCAGGGTTACCGGAGCAGTCCGGGGATTTTTAATTTTTGGAGCACATTTGGCCGAAAGCGTGACCTATAGCTCACGATTTTCAGCTTTTCTAGTCGTTCCGGGGTTACCGGAGCAGTCCAGGGATTTTTATTTTTGGAGCACATTTGGCCAAAAGCGTGACCTATAGCTCACGATTTTCAGCTTTTCTAGTCGTTCGTAGTTTACGGAGCAGTCCGCGTCTTTTTATTTTTGAAGCACATTTGGCCCTAAAGTGACCTATAGCTCACGATTTTCAGCTTTTCTAGTCGTTCCTGTTACCGAGCAAGTCCGAGGATTTTTTGGATCACATTTGGCGAAAGGTGACCTATAGCTCACGATTTTCAGCTTTTCTAGTCGTTCGGTTCCGGAGCGAGTCGAGTATTTTTATATTTTGAGCACATTTATTTAAAAGAGTGACCTATAGCTCACGATTTTCAGCTTTTCTAGTCGTTCAGGGTTACCGGAGCGTCGGGAATTTTATTTTTCGGAGCACATTTGGCCGAAAGCGTGACCTATAGCTCACGATTTTCAGCTTTTCTAGTCGTTCCGGGGTTACCGGAGCAGTCCAGGGATTTTTATTTTTCGGAGCACATTTGGCTGAAAGCGTGACCTATAGCTCACGATTTTCAGCTTTTCTAGTCGTTCCGGGTTACCAGAGCAGTCCAGGGATTTTTATTTTTCGGAGCACATTTGGCCGAAAGCGTGACCTATAGCTCACGATTTTCAGCTTTTCTAGTCGTTCCAACGTTAGCGGGCAAGTCCGGGGATTTTATTTTTGAGCACATTTTGGCGAAAGAGTGACCTATAGCTCACGATTTTCAGCTTTTCTAGTCGTTCCAGGTTACCGAGCGGTCCGGGATTTTTATTTTTTGAACACATTTTGCCGAAGGCTGACCTATAGCTCACGATTTTCAGCTTTTCTAGTCGTTGTAGGGTTTCCGCAAGTCTTGGGATTTTTTTCGGAGCACATTTGGCCGAAAGAGTAATCTATAGCTCACGATTTTCAGCTTTTCAAGTCGTTCCGGGTTTACCGGAGTAGTCCGGGGATTTTTATTTTTCGGAGCATATTTCCGAAAGCGCACCTATAGCTCACGATTTTCAGCTTTTCTAGTCGTTCCTAGGTTTGGGAGCGGTCCGAGTATTTTTATATTTTGAGCACATTTGGCCAAAAGTGTGACCTATAGCTCATGATTTTTAGCTTTTCTAGTCATTCCAGGTTACCGAAAAGTCACGGATTTTTATTTTTCGAAGCACATTTGGCCGAAAGCGTGACCTATAGCTCACGATTTTCAGCTTTTCTAGTCGTTCCGGGGTTACCGGAGCAGTCGGGGATTTTATTTTTGAGCACATTTGGCCAAAAGCGTGACCTATAGCTCACGATTTTCAGCTTTTCTAGTCGTTCCGGTTTACGGAGCTGTTTGGGATTTTTATTTTTCGGAGCACATTTGCCCGAAAACGTGATCTATAGCTCACGATTTTCAGCTTTTCTAGTCGTTCGGGTTTACCAGAGAGTAGTCCGGATTTTTATCGATCACATTTGGCGAAAAGTAGACCTATAGCTCACGATTTTCAGCTTTTCTAGTCGTTCCGGGTTACCGGAGCAGTCCAGGGATTTTTATTTTTCGGAGCACATTTGGCCGAAAGCGTGACCTATAGCTCACGATTTTCAGCTTTTCTAGTCGTTCCAGGTTTCGGACTAGTCGGGATTTTTATTTTTTGGAGCACATTTTTCTAAAGAGTGATTCTCACGATTTTCAGCTTTTCTAGTCGTTCGGGTTTCGGAAGTCTTTTTGTTTTTTAGTAGATTTGAACGATTTGAGTGACCTATAGCTCACAATTTCAGCTTTTCTAGTCGTTCCAGGGTTACCGGAGCAGTCCAGGGATTTTTATTTTTCGGAGCACATTTGGCCGAAAGCGTGACCTATAGCTCACGATTTTCAGCTTTTCTAGTCGTTCTGGGGTTACCGAGCAGTCTAGGGATTTTTATATTTTGAACAGATTTGGCGAAGCGTGACCTATAGCTCACGATTTTCAGCTTTTCTAGTCGTTCTAAGGTTACCAAGGAGTCAGGGATTTTTATTTTTGGGAGCACATTTGGGCGAAAGCGTGACATAGAGCTCACGATTTTCAGCTTTTCTAGTCGTTCGGGGTACCGGAGGATCCTATTTTTTTTTTTTGAATCACATTTGGCGAAAGGGTGACCTATAGCTCACGATTTTCAGCTTTTCTAGTCGTTGTAGGGTTTCCGCAAGTCTTGGGATTTTTCAGCGTCATATTTGGCGAAAGAGTAATCTATAGCTCACGATTTTCAGCTTTTCAAGTCGTTCCGGGTTTACCGGAGTAGTCTGGGGATTTTTGTTTTTGGAGCAGATTTGGCAAAGCGCACCTATAGCTCACGATTTTCAGCTTTTCTAGTCGTTCCTGGGTTACCAGAGCAGTCCGAGTATTTTTATATTTTGGAACAGATTTGGCCGAAAACGTGAGCTATAGCTCACGATTTTCAGCTTTTCTAGTCGTTCTAGGGTTACCACAGTAGTCTAGGATTTTTATTTTTGGAGCACATTTGGCGAAAGAGTGATCTATAGCTCACGATTTTCAGCTTTTCTAGTCGTTCTGGGTTACCGGAGGACTTCCGGTATTTTTATATTTTGAACAGATTTACCAAAACGTGACCTATAGCTCACGATTTTCAGCTTTTCTAGTCGTTCTAGGGTTTCCGCAGCAGTCCAGGGATTTTTATTTCTTGGAGCACATTTGGCCAAAAGCGTGACCTATAGCTCACGATTTTCAGCTTTTCTAGTCGTTCCGGGGTTACCGGAGCAGTCCAGGGATTTTTATTTTTCGGAGCACATTTGGCCGAAAGCGTGACCTATAGCTCACGATTTTCAGCTTTTCTAGTCGTTCCGGGGTTACCAGAGCAGTCCGTGGATTTTTATTTTTCAGGCCACATTTACCCGAAAGCGTGACCTATAGGTCACGATTTTCAGCTTTTCTAGTCGTTCGAGGTTACCGGGCGAAGTCGGGATTTTTTATTTTTCGGAGCACATTTGCCGAAAGCGTGACCTATAGCTCACGATTTTCAGCTTTTCTAGTCGTTCCAGGTTTACCGGACCTGTCCAAGGATTTTTATTTTACGGAGCACATTTGGCCGAAAGCGTGACCTATAGCTCACGGTTTTCAGCTTTTCTAGTCGTTCTAGGTTACCGCAAGCGGTCTTTTTTATTTTTCGAAGCACATTTGGCCGAAAGAGTTACCTATAGCTCACGATTTTCAGCTTTTCTAGTCGTTCCGGGTTTCCAGAGCGGTGCGGGTATTTTTATTTTTCAAAGCACATTTGGCCAAAGCGTGACCTATAGCTCACGATTTTCAGCTTTTCTAGTCATTCCAGGGTTACGGGGAACATTATGTATTTTTATTTTTGGAACAGATTTGGCGGGAAGCGTTACCTATAGCTCACGATTTTCAGCTTTTCTAGTCGTTCGGGGTTACCGAGTAGTCGAGGATTTTTATTTTTGGAGCACATTTGTCGAAAGAGCGCATCTATAGCTCACGATTTTCTGCTTTTATAGTCGTTCCAGGGTTACCGGAGCAGTCCTGGTATTTTTATATTTCGAAACACATTTGACCGAAAGTGTGACCTATAGCTCACGATTTTCAGCTTTTCTAATCATTTCAGGGTTATTGGGCCAGCCTGGGGATTTTTTTTGGAGCACATTTGACCGAAAGAGTGACCTATAGCTCACGATTTTCAACTTTACTAGTCGTTCCAGGATTACCGGAGTAGTCCGGGGTTTTTATTTTTCGACAAATTGGCGAAAAGCGTGACCTATAGCTCACGATTTTCAGCTTTTCTAGTCGTTCTCGGGGTTACGGAGCAGTCCGGGATTTTTATATTTTGAACATATTTGGCCGAAAGCGTGACCTATAGCTCACGATTTTCAGCTTTTCTAGTCGTTCCGGGGTTACCGGAGCAGTCCAGGGATTTTTATTTTTCGGAGCACATTTGGCCGAAAAGCGTGACCTATAGCTCACGATTTTCAGCTTTTCTAGTCGTTCCGGGGTTACCGGAGCAGTCCAGGGATTTTTGTTTTTCGGAGCACATTTGGCCGAAAGCGTGACCTATAGCTCACGATTTTCAGCTTTTCTAGTCGTTCCGTGTTACCGAGCAAGTCTTGGGATTTTGTCGATCACATTTGGCGAAAGAGTGACCTATAGCTCACGATTTTCAGCTTTTCTAGTCGTTCCGGGGTTACTAGAGGACTCCGGGGATTTTTTTTTTCGTATCACATTTGGCCAAAATCGTGACCTATAGCTCACGATTTTCAGCTTTTCTAGTCGTTCAAGGGTTACCGGAGCAGTCGAGGGAATTTTGTTTCTCGGAACAGATTTGGCGAAAAGCGTGAGCTAGCTCACGATTTCAGCTTTTCTAGTCGTCCCGGGGTTACCGGAGCAGTCCAGGGATTTTTATTTTTCAGAGCACATTTGCCCGAAAGCATGACCAATAGCTCACGATTTCAGTTTTTCTAGTCATTCCGGGGTTTCCGGAGTTGTCCGGGGATTTTTATTTT